>OX451217.1:133550962-133884975 GCA_949628195.1 Phasia obesa
ATGAATTTTATTAGTGATCACAGATTTTTGTCCTTTTCGCTCTAGGACGCTTAGTTTACCTAGAAAATGAGATTTTCGTTTTTCATATAAAAAATAGATTTTTTATGAATTTTATTAGGGATCACAGATTTTTGTCCTTTTGGCTCTAGGACGCTTAGTTTAGCTAGAAAATGAGATTTTAGTTTTTCATATAAAAAAATATAATTTTTTTAATAAAAAAAACTATTTTTATGAATTTTATTAGTGATCACATATTTTTGTCCTTTTGGCTCTAGGACGCTTGGTTTAGCTAGAAAATGAGTTTTTAGTTTTTCATATAAAAAATATAATTTTTTTAATAAAAAAACCAATTTTTATGAATTTTATTAGTGATCACAGATTTTTGTCCTTTTCGCTCTAGGACGCTTAGTTTAGCTAGAAAATGAGATTTTAGTTTTTCATATAAAAAATAGATTTTTTTTTAATAAAAAACCCTTTTTTTATGAATTTAACCCTTTTTTATGAATTTTAGTAGTGATTCACAGATTTTTGTCCTTTTGGCTCTGGGGACGCTTAGTTTAGCTAGAAAATGAGATTTTAGTTTTTCATATAAAAAAATATAATTATTTTAATAAAAAAAAACCAATTTTTATGAATTTTATTAGTGATCACAGATTTTTGTCCTTTTCGCTCTAGGACGCTTAGTTTAGCTAGAAAATGAGATTTTAGTTTTTTCATATAAAAAAATAGATTTTTTTTTAATAAAAAACCCTTTTTTTATGAATTTAACCCTTTTTTATGAATTTTAGTAGTGATCACAGATTTTTGTCCTTTTGGCTCTGGGACGCTTAGTTTAGCTAGAAAATGAGATTTTTAGTTTTTCATATAAAAAATATAATTATTTTAATAAAAAAACCCTAATTTTTATGAATTTTATTAGGGATCACAGATTTTTGTCCTTTTGGCTCTAGGACGCTTAGTTTAGCTAGAAAATGAGATTTTAGTTTTTCATATAAAAAATATAATTTTTTTTAATAAAAAAAACTATTTTTTATGAATTTTATTAGGGATCACAGATTTTTTGTACTTTTGGCTCTAGGACGCTTAGTTTAGCTAGAAAATGAGAATTTAGTTTTTTCATATAAAAAAATATAATTTTTTTAATAAAAAAAACCTATTTTTATGAATTTTATTAGTGATCACAGATTTTTTGTCCTTTTTCGCTCTAGGACGCTTAGTTTAGCTAGAAAATGAGATTTTAGTTTTTCATATAAAAAATAGATTTTTTTTTTTTAATAAAAAACCCTTTTTTATGAATTTAACCCTTTTTTATGAATTTTATTAGTGATCACAGATTTTTGTCCTTTTGGCTCTGGGACGCTTAGTTTAGCTAGAAAATGAGATTTTAGTTTTTCATATAAAAAATATAATTTTTTTAATAAAAAAACCTATTTTTATGAATTTTATTAGTGATCACAGATTTTTGTCCTTTTGGCTCTAGGACGCTTAGTTTAGCTAGAAAATGAGATTTTAGTTTTTCATATAAAAAAATATAATTTTTTTAATAAAAAATATAATTTTTTTAATAAAAAATATAATTTTTTTAATAAAAAAAACTATTTTTATGAATTTTATTAGTGATCACAGATTTTTGTCCTTTTCGCTCTAGGACGCTTAGTTTACCTAGAAAATGAGATTTTAGTTTTTCATATAAAAAATAGATTTTTTATGAATTTTATTAGGGATCACAGATTTTTGTCCTTTTGGCTCTAGGACGCTTAGTTTAGCTAGAAAATGAGATTTTAGTTTTTCATATAAAAAATATAATTTTTTTAATAAAAAACCCTTTTTTATGAATTTTGTTAGTGATCACAGATCTTTGTCCTTTTGGCTGTAGGACGCTTAGTTTAGCTAGAAAATGAGTTTTTAGTTTTTTATATAAAAAATATACTTTTTTAATAAAAAACCCTTTTTTATGAATTTTGTTAGTGATCACAGATCTTTGTCCTTTTGGCTGTAGGACGCTTAGTTTAGCTAGAAAATGAGTTTTTAGTTTTTCATATAAAAAATATAATTTTTTTAATAAAAAACCCTTTTTTATGAATATTATTAGTGATCACAGATTTTTGTTCTTTTGGCTGTAGGACGCTTGGTTTAGCTAGAAAATGAGTTTTTAGTTTTTTATATAAAAAATATAATTTTTTTAATAAAAAACCTTTTTTATGAATTTTATTAGTGATCACAGATATTTGACCTTTTGGCTGTAGGACGCTTAGTTTAGCTAGAAAATGAGTTTTTAGTTTTTCATATAAAAAATATAATTTTTTTAATAAAAAACCTTTTTTTATGAATTTTATTAGTGATCACAGATATCTGACCTTTTGGCTGTAGGACGCTTAGTTTAGCTAGAAAATGAGTTTTTAGTTTTTCATATAAAAAAATATAATTTTTTTAATAAAAAAAACTATTTTTATGAATTTTATTAGTGATCACAGATTTTTGTCCTTTTCGCTCTAGGACGCTTAGTTTGCCTAGAAAATGAGATTTTAGTTTTTCATATAAAAAATAGATTTTTTATGAATTTTTTTAGGGATCACAGATTTTTGTCCTTTTGGCTCTAGGACGCTTAGTTTAGCTAGAAAATGAGATTTTAGTTTTTCATATAAAAAATATAATTTTTTTAATAAAAAAAACTATTTTTATGAATTTTATTAGTGATCACAGATTTTTGTCCTTTTCGCTCTAGGACGCTTAGTTTACCTAGAAAATGAGATTTTAGTTTTTCATATAAAAAATAGATTTTTTTTTAATAAAAAACCCTTTTTTTATGAATTTAACCCTTTTTTATGAATTTTAGTAGTGATCACAGATTTTTGTCCTTTTGGCTCTGGGACGCTTAGTTTAGCTAGTTTAGCTAGATGAAATGAGATTTTAGTTTTTCATATAAAAAATATAATTATTTTAATAAAAAAACCTATTTTTATGAATTTTATTAGGGATCACAGATTTTTGTCCTTTTGGCTCTAGGACGCTTAGTTTAGCTAGAAAATGAGATTTTAGTTTTTCATATAAAAAATATAATTTTTTTAATAAAAAAAACTATTTTTATGAATTTTATTAGGGATCACAGATTTTTGTACTTTTGGCTCTAGGACGCTTAGTTTAGCTAGAAAATGAGAATTTAGTTTTTCATATAAAAAATATAATTTTTTTAATAAAAAAAACCTATTTTTATGAATTTTATTAGTGATCACAGATTTTTGTCCTTTTCGCTCTAGGACGCTTAGTTTAGCTAGAAAATGAGATTTTAGTTTTTCATATAAAAAATAGATTTTTTTTAATAAAAAACCCTTTTTTTATGAATTTAACCCTTTTTTATGAATTTTAGTAGTGATCACAGATTTTTGTCCTTTTGGCTCTGGGACGCTTAGTTTAGCTAGTTTAGCTAGATGAAATGAGATTTTAGTTTTTCATATAAAAAATATAATTATTTTAATAAAAAAACCTATTTTTATGAATTTTATTAGGGATCACAGATTTTTGTCCTTTTGGCTCTAGGACGCTTAGTTTAGCTAGAAAATGAGATTTTAGTTTTTCATATAAAAAATATAATTATTTTAATAAAAAAACCTATTTTTATGAATTTTATTAGGGATCACAGATTTTTGTCCTTTTGGCTCTAGGACGCTTAGTTTAGCTAGAAAATGAGATTTTAGTTTTTCGTATAAAAAATATAATTTTTTTAATAAAAAAACCTATTTTTATGAATTTTATTAGTGATCACAGATTTTTGTCCTTTTGGCTCTAGGACGCTTAGTTTAGCTAGAAAATGAGAATTTAGTTTTTCATATAAAAAATATAATTTTTTTAATAAAAAAAACCTATTTTTATGAATTTTATTAGTGATCACAGATTTTTGTCCTTTTCGCTCTAGGACGCTTAGTTTAGCTAGAAAATGAGATTTTAGTTTTTCATATAAAAAATATAATTTTTTTAATAAAAAAAACTATTTTTATGAATTTTATTAGGGATCACAGATTTTTGTACTTTTGGCTCTAGGACGCTTAGTTTAGCTAGAAAATGAGATTTTAGTTTTTCGTATAAAAAATATAATTTTTTTAATAAAAAAACCTATTTTTATGAATTTTATTAGTGATCACAGATTTTTGTCCTTTTGGCTCTAGGACGCTTAGTTTAGCTAGAAAATGAGATTTTAGTTTTTCATATAAAAAATATAATTTTTTTAATAAAAAATATAATTTTTTTAATAAAAAAAACTATTTTTATGAATTTTATTAGTGATCACAGATTTTTGTCCTTTTCGCTCTAGGACGCTTAGTTTACCTAGAAAATGAGATTTTAGTTTTTCATATAAAAAATAGATTTTTTATGAATTTTATTAGGGATCACAGATTTTTGTCCTTTTGGCTCTAGGACGCTTAGTTTAGCTAGAAAATGAGATTTTAGTTTTTCATATAAAAAATATAATTTTTTTAATAAAAAACCCTTTTTTATGAATTTTGTTAGTGATCACAGATCTTTGTCCTTTTGGCTGTAGGACGCTTAGTTTAGCTAGAAAATGAGTTTTTAGTTTTTTATATAAAAAATATACTTTTTTAATAAAAAACCCTTTTTTATGAATTTTGTTAGTGATCACAGATCTTTGTCCTTTTGGCTGTAGGACGCTTAGTTTAGCTAGAAAATGAGTTTTTAGTTTTTCATATAAAAAATATAATTTTTTTAATAAAAAACCCTTTTTTATGAATATTATTAGTGATCACAGATTTTTGTTCTTTTGGCTGTAGGACGCTTGGTTTAGCTAGAAAATGAGTTTTTAGTTTTTCATATAAAAAATATAATTTTTTTTAATAAAAACCCTTTTTTATGAATTTTATTAGTGATCACAGATTTTTGTCCTTTTGGCTGTAGGACGCTTAGTTTAGCTAGAAAATGAGTTTTTAGTTTTTCATATAAAAAATATAATTTTTTTAATAAAAAACCCTTTTTTATGAATTTTATTAGTGATCACATATTATTGTCCTTTTGGCTGTAGGACGCTTGATTTAGCTAAAAAATGAGTTTTTAGTTTTTCATATAAAAAATATAATTTTTTTAATAAAAAAAACTATTTTTATGAATTTTATTAGTGATCACAGATTTTTGTCCTTTTCGCTCTAGGACGCTTAGTTTGCCTAGAAAATGAGATTTTAGTTTTTCATATAAAAAATAGATTTTTTATGAATTTTTTTAGGGATCACAGATTTTTGTCCTTTTGGCTCTAGGACGCTTAGTTTAGCTAGAAAATGAGATTTTAGTTTTTCATATAAAAAATATAATTTTTTTAATAAAAAAAACTATTTTTATGAATTTTATTAGTGATCACAGATTTTTGTCCTTTTCGCTCTAGGACGCTTAGTTTACCTAGAAAATGAGATTTTAGTTTTTCATATAAAAAATAGATTTTTTTTTAATAAAAAACCCTTTTTTTATGAATTTAACCCTTTTTTATGAATTTTAGTAGTGATCACAGATTTTTGTCCTTTTGGCTCTGGGACGCTTAGTTTAGCTAGAAAATGAGATTTTAGTTTTTCATATAAAAAATATAATTTTTTTAATAAAAAAAACTATTTTTATGAATTTTATTAGTGATCACAGATTTTTGTTCTTTTGGCTGTAGGACGCTTGGTTTAGCTAGAAAATGAGTTTTTAGTTTTTCATATAAAAAATATAATTTTTTTAATAAAAAACCTTTTTTTATGAATTTTATTAGTGATCACAGATATTTGACCTTTTGGCTGTAGGACGCTTAGTTTAGCTAGAAAATGAGTTTTTAGTTTTTCATATAAAAAATATACTTTTTTAATAAAAAAACCCTTTTTTATGAATTTTGTTAGTGATCACAGATCTTTGTCCTTTTGGCTGTAGGACGCTTAGTTTAGCTAGAAAATGAGTTTTTAGTTTTTCATATAAAAAATATACTTTTTTAATAAAAAAACCCTTTTTTATGAATTTTGTTAGTGATCACAGATCTTTGTCCTTTTGGCTGTAGGACGCTTAGTTTAGCTAGAAAATGAGTTTTTAGTTTTTCATATAAAAAATATAATTTTTTTAATAAAAAACCCTTTTTTATGAATTTTATTAGTGATCACATATTATTGTCCTTTTGGCTGTAGGACGCTTGATTTAGCTAAAAAATGAGTTTTTAGTTTTTCATATAAAAAATATAATTTTTTTAATAAAAAAAACTATTTTTATGAATTTTATTAGTGATCACAGATTTTTGTTCTTTTGGCTGTAGGACGCTTGGTTTAGCTAGAAAATGAGTTTTTAGTTTTTTATATAAAAAATATAATTTTTTTAATAAAAAACCTTTTTTTATGAATTTTATTAGTGATCACAGATATTTGACCTTTTGGCTGTAGGACGCTTAGTTTAGCTAGAAAATGAGTTTTTAGTTTTTCATATAAAAAATATAATTTTTTTAATAAAAAACCTTTTTTTATGAATTTTATTAGTGATCACAGATATTTGACCTTTTGGCTGTAGGACGCTTAGTTTAGCTAGAAAATGAGTTTTTAGTTTTTCATATAAAAAATATACTTTTTTAATAAAAAACCCTTTTTTATGAATTTTGTTAGTGATCACAGATCTTTGTCCTTTTGGCTGTAGGACGCTTAGTTTAGCTAGAAAATGAGTTTTTAGTTTTTCATATAAAAAATATAATTTTTTTAATAAAAAACCCTTTTTTATGAATATTATTAGTGATCACAGATTTTTGTTCTTTTGGCTGTAGGCCGCTTGGTTTAGCTAGAAAATGAGTTTTTAGTTTTTTATATAAAAAATATAATTTTTTTAATAAAAAACCTTTTTTTATGAATTTTATTAGTGATCACAGATATTTGACCTTTTGGCTGTAGGACGCTTAGTTTAGCTAGAAAATGAGTTTTTAGTTTTTCATATAAAAAATATAATTTTTTTAATAAAAAACCTTTTTTTATGAATTTTATTAGTGATCACAGATATTTGACCTTTTGGCTGTAGGACGCTTAGTTTAGCTAGAAAATGAGTTTTTAGTTTTTCATATAAAAAATATCATTTTTTTAATAAAAAAAACTATTTTTATGAATTTTATTAGTGATCACAGATTTTTGTCCTTTTCGCTCTAGGACGCTTAGTTTGCCTAGAAAATGAGATTTTAGTTTTTCATATAAAAAATAGATTTTTTATGAATTTTTTTAGGGATCACAGATTTTTGTCCTTTTGGCTCTAGGACGCTTAGTTTAGCTAGAAAATGAGATTTTAGTTTTTCATATAAAAAATATAATTTTTTTAATAAAAAAAACTATTTTTATGAATTTTATTAGTGATCACAGATTTTTGTCCTTTTCGCTCTAGGACGCTTAGTTTACCTAGAAAATGAGATTTTAGTTTTTCATATAAAAAATAGATTTTTTTTTAATAAAAAACCCTTTTTTTATGAATTTAACCCTTTTTTATGAATTTTAGTAGTGATCACAGATTTTTGTCCTTTTGGCTCTGGGACGCTTAGTTTAGCTAGAAAATGAGATTTTAGTTTTTCATATAAAAAATATAATTTTTTTAATAAAAAAACCTATTTTTATGAATTTTATTAGTGATCACAGATTTTTGTCCTTTTGGCTCTAGGACGCTTAGTTTAGCTAGAAAATGAGATTTTAGTTTTTCATATAAAAAATATAATTTTTTTAATAAAAAATATAATTTTTTTAATAAAAAAAACTATTTTTATGAATTTTATTAGTGATCACAGATTTTTGTCCTTTTCGCTCTAGGACGCTTAGTTTACCTAGAAAATGAGATTTTAGTTTTTCATATAAAAAATAGATTTTTTATGAATTTTATTAGGGATCACAGATTTTTGTCCTTTTGGCTCTAGGACGCTTAGTTTAGCTAGAAAATGAGATTTTAGTTTTTCATATAAAAAATATAATTTTTTTAATAAAAAACCCTTTTTTATGAATTTTGTTAGTGATCACAGATCTTTGTCCTTTTGGCTGTAGGACGCTTAGTTTAGCTAGAAAATGAGTTTTTAGTTTTTTATATAAAAAATATACTTTTTTAATAAAAAACCCTTTTTTATGAATTTTGTTAGTGATCACAGATCTTTGTCCTTTTGGCTGTAGGACGCTTAGTTTAGCTAGAAAATGAGTTTTTAGTTTTTCATATAAAAAATATAATTTTTTTAATAAAAAACCCTTTTTTATGAATATTATTAGTGATCACAGATTTTTGTTCTTTTGGCTGTAGGTCGCTTGGTTTAGCTAGAAAATGAGTTTTTAGTTTTTCATATAAAAAATATAATTTTTTTTAATAAAAACCCTTTTTTATGAATTTTATTAGTGATCACAGATTTTTGTCCTTTTGGCTGTAGGACGCTTAGTTTAGCTAGAAAATGAGTTTTTAGTTTTTCATATAAAAAATATAATTTTTTTAATAAAAAACCCTTTTTTATGAATTTTATTAGTGATCACATATTATTGTCCTTTTGGCTGTAGGACGCTTGATTTAGCTAAAAAATGAGTTTTTAGTTTTTCATATAAAAAATATAATTTTTTTAATAAAAAAAACTATTTTTATGAATTTTATTAGTGATCACAGATTTTTGTCCTTTTCGCTCTAGGACGCTTAGTTTGCCTAGAAAATGAGATTTTAGTTTTTCATATAAAAAATAGATTTTTTATGAATTTTTTTAGGGATCACAGATTTTTGTCCTTTTGGCTCTAGGACGCTTAGTTTAGCTAGAAAATGAGATTTTAGTTTTCCATATAAAAAATATAATTTTTTTAATAAAAAAAACTATTTTTATGAATTTTATTAGTGATCACAGATTTTTGTCCTTTTCGCTCTAGGACGCTTAGTTTACCTAGAAAATGAGATTTTAGTTTTTCATATAAAAAATAGATTTTTTATGAATTTTATTAGGGATCACAGATTTTTGTCCTTTTGGCTCTAGGACGCTTAGTTTAGAATATGAGATTTTAGTTTTTCATATAAAAAATATAATTTTTTTAATAAAAAAACCAATTTTTATGAATTTTATTAGTGATCACAGATTTTTGTCCTTTTCGCTCTAGGACGCTTAGTTTAGCTAGAAAATGAGATTTTAGTTTTTCATATAAAAAATAGATTTTTTTTTAATAAAAAACCCTTTTTTTATGAATTTAACCCTTTTTTATGAATTTTATTAGTGATCACAGATTTTTGTCCTTTTGGCTCTGGGACGCTTAGTTTAGCTAGAAAATGAGATTTTAGTTTTTCATATAAAAAATATAATTTTTTTAATAAAAAAACCTATTTTTATGAATTTTATTAGGGATCACAGATTTTTGTCCTTTTGGCTCTAGGACGCTTAGTTTAGCTAGAAAATGAGATTTTAGTTTTTCATATAAAAAATATAATTTTTTTAATAAAAAAAACTATTTTTATGAATTTTATTAGGGATCACAGATTTTTGTCCTTTTGGCTCTAGGACGCTTAGTTTAGCTAGAAAATGAGAATTTAGTTTTTCATATAAAAAATATAATTTTTTTAATAAAAAAACCTATTTTTATGAATTTTATTAGTGATCACAGATTTTTGTCCTTTTCGCTCTAGGACGCTTAGTTTAGCTAGAAAATGAGATTTTAGTTTTTCATATAAAAAATAGATTTTTTTTTAATAAAAAACCCTTTTTTTATGAATTTAACCCTTTTTTATGAATTTTATTAGTGATCACAGATTTTTGTCCTTTTGGCTCTGGGACGCTTAGTTTACCTAGAAAATGAGATCTTAGTTTTTCATATAAAAAATAGATTTTTTATGAATTTTATTAGGGATCACAGATTTTTGTCCTTTTGGCTCTAGGACGCTTAGTTTAGCTAGAAAATGAGATTTTAGTTTTTCATATAAAAAATATAATTTTTTTAATAAAAAACCCTTTTTTATGAATTTTGTTAGTGATCACAGATCTTTGTCCTTTTGGCTCTAGGACGCTTAGTTTAGCTAGAAAATGAGATTTTAGTTTTTCATATAAAAAATATAATTTTTTTAATAAAAAATATAATTTTTTTAATAAAAAAACCTATTTTTATGAATTTTATTAGGGATCACAGATTTTTGTCCTTTTGGCTCTAGGACGCTTAGTTTAGCTAGAAAATGAGATTTTAGTTTTTCATATAAAAAATATAATTTTTTTAATAAAAAAAACTATTTTTATGAATTTTATTAGGGATCACAGATTTTTGTCCTTTTGGCTCTAGGACGCTTAGTTTAGCTAGAAAATGAGATTTTAGTTTTTCATATAAAAAATATAATTTTTTTAATAAAAAATATAATTTTTTTAATAAAAAAAACTATTTTTATGAATTTTATTAGTGATCACAGATTTTTGTCCTTTTCGCTCTAGGACGCTTAGTTTACCTAGAAAATGAGATCTTAGTTTTTCATATAAAAAATAGATTTTTTATGAATTTTATAAGGGATCACAGATTTTTGTCCTTTTGGCTCTAGGACGCTTAGTTTAGCTAGAAAATGAGATTTTAGTTTTTCATATAAAAAATATAATTTTTTTAATAAAAAACCCTTTTTTATGAATTTTGTTAGTGATCACAGATCTTTGTCCTTTTGGCTGTAGGACGCTTAGTTTAGCTAGAAAATGAGTTTTTAGTTTTTTATATAAAAAATATACTTTTTTAATAAAAAACCCTTTTTTATGAATTTTGTTAGTGATCACAGATCTTTGTCCTTTTGGCTGTAGGACGCTTAGTTTAGCTAGAAAATGAGTTTTTAGTTTTTCATATAAAAAATATAATTTTTTTAATAAAAAACCCTTTTTTATGAATATTATTAGTGATCACAGATTTTTGTTCTTTTGGCTGTAGGACGCTTGGTTTAGCTAGAAAATGAGTTTTTAGTTTTTTATATAAAAAATATAATTTTTTTAATAAAAAACCTTTTTTTATGAATTTTATTAGTGATCACAGATATTTGACCTTTTGGCTGTAGGACGCTTAGTTTAGCTAGAAAATGAGTTTTTAGTTTTTCATATAAAAAATATAATTTTTTTTAATAAAAACCCTTTTTTATGAATTTTATTAGTGATCACAGATTTTTGTCCTTTTGGCTGTAGGACGCTTAGTTTAGCTAGAAAATGAGTTTTTAGTTTTTCATATAAAAAATATAATTTTTTTAATAAAAAACCCTTTTTTATGAATTTTATTAGTGATCACATATTATTGTCCTTTTGGCTGTAGGACGCTTGATTTAGCTAAAAAATGAGTTTTTAGTTTTTCATATAAAAAATATAATTTTTTTAATAAAAAACCCAATTTTATGAATTTTATTAGTGATCACTGATTTTTGTCCTTTTGGCTGTAGGACGCTTGGTTTAGCTAGAAAATGAGTTTTTATTTTTTCATATAAAAAATATAATTTTTTTAATAAAAAACCCTTTTTTATGAATTTTATTAGTGATCACATATTATTGTCCTTTTGGCTTAAGACGCTTGATTTAGCTAAAAAATGAGTTTTTAGTTTTTCATATAAAAAATATAATTTTTTTAATAAAAAACCCTTTTTTATGAATTTTATTAGTGATCACATATTTTTGTCCTTTTGGCTGTAGGACGCTTGGTTTAGCTAGAAAATGAGTTTTTAGTTTTTTATATAAAAAATATAAATTTTTTAATAAAAAACAATTTTTTATGAATTTTATTAGTGATCACCGATTTTTGTCCTTTTGGCTGTAGAACGCTTAGTTTAGCTAGAAAATGAGTTTTTAGGTTTTCATATAAAAAATATAATTTTTTTAATAAAAAACCTATTTTTATGAATTTTATCAGATTTTTGTCTTTTTCGCTGTAGGACGCTTGGTTTGGCTAGAAAATGAGTTTTTAGTTTTTCATATAAAAAATATAATTTTTTTAATAAAAAACCTATTTTTATGAATTTTATTAGTGATCACAGATTTTTGTCCTTTTCGCTGTTGGACGCTTAGTTTAGCTAGAAAATGAGTTTTTAGTTTTTTATATAAAAAATATAATTTTTTTTAATAAAAAACCCTTTTTTATTAGTGATCACAGATTTTTGTCCTTTTGGCTGTAGGACGCTTAGTTTAGCTAGAAAATGAGTTTTTAGTTTTTCATATAAAAAATATAATTGTTTTTAATAAAACCCTTTTTTATGACAAAAATCTGTGATCACTAATAAGATCACAGATTTTTGTCCTTTTGGCTGTAGGACGCTTAGTTTAGCTAGAAAATGAGTTTTTAGTTTTTCATATAAAAAATATAATTTTAATAAAAAACCTATTTTTATGAATTTTATTAGTGATCACAGATTTTTGTCCTTTTGGCTCTAGGACGTTTAGTTTAGCTAGAAAATGAGATTTTAGTTTTTCATATAAAAAATATAATTTTTTTAATAAAAAATATAATTTTTTTAATAAAAAAAACTATTTTTATGAATTTTATTAGTGATCACAGATTTTTGTCCTTTTCGCTCTAGGACGCTTAGTTTACCTAGAAAATGAGATTTTAGTTTTTCATATAAAAAATAGATTTTTTATGAATTTTATTAGGGATCACAGATTTTTGTCCTTTTGGCTCTAGGACGCTTAGTTTAGCTAGAAAATGAGATTTTAGTTTTTCATATAAAAAATATAATTTTTTTAATAAAAAAACCTTTTTTATGAATTTTGTTAGTGATCACAGATCTTTGTCCTTTTGGCTGTAGGACGCTTAGTTTAGCTAGAAAATGAGTTTTTAGTTTTTTATATAAAAAATATACTTTTTTAATAAAAAACCCTTTTTTATGAATTTTGTTAGTGATCACAGATCTTTGTCCTTTTGGCTGTAGGACGCTTAGTTTAGCTAGAAAATGAGTTTTTAGTTTTTCATATAAAAAATATAATTTTTTTAATAAAAAACCCTTTTTTATGAATATTATTAGTGATCACAGATTTTTGTTCTTTTGGCTGTAGGACGCTTGGTTTAGCTAGAAAATGAGTTTTTAGTTTTTCATATAAAAAATATAATTTTTTTTAATAAAAACCCTTTTTTATGAATTTTATTAGTGATCACAGATTTTTGTCCTTTTGGCTGTAGGACGCTTAGTTTAGCTAGAAAATGAGTTTTTAGTTTTTCATATAAAAAATATAATTTTTTTAATAAAAAACCCTTTTTTATGAATTTTATTAGTGATCACATATTATTGTCCTTTTGGCTGTAGGACGCTTGATTTAGCTAAAAAATGAGTTTTTAGTTTTTCATATAAAAAATATAATTTTTTTAATAAAAAAAAACTATTTTTATGAATTTTATTAGTGATCACAGATTTTTGTCCTTTTCGCTCTAGGACGCTTAGTTTGCCTAGAAAATGAGATTTTAGTTTTTCATATAAAAAATAGATTTTTTATGAATTTTTTTAGGGATCACAGATTTTTGTCCTTTTGGCTCTAGGACGCTTAGTTTAGCTAGAAAATGAGATTTTAGTTTTCCATATAAAAAATATAATTTTTTTAATAAAAAAAACTATTTTTATGAATTTTATTAGTGATCACAGATTTTTGTCCTTTTCGCTCTAGGACGCTTAGTTTACCTAGAAAATGAGATTTTAGTTTTTCATATAAAAAATAGATTTTTTATGAATTTTATTAGGGATCACAGATTTTTGTCCTTTTGCTCTAGGACGCTTAGTTTAGAATATGAGATTTTAGTTTTTCATATAAAAAATATAATTTTTTTAATAAAAAAAACTATTTTTATGAATTTTATTAGTGATCACATATTTTTGTCCTTTTGGCTCTAGGACGCTTGGTTTAGCTAGAAAATGAGTTTTTAGTTTTTTATATAAAAAATATAAATTTTTTAATAAAAAACAATTTTTTATGAATTTTATTAGTGATCACAGATTTTTGTCCGTTTGGCTGTAGAACGCTTAGTTTAGCTAGAAAATGAGTTTTTAGTTTTTCATATAAAAAATATAATTTTTTTAATAAAAAACCTATTTTTATGAATTTTATCAGATTTTTGTCTTTTTCGCTGTAGGACGCTTGGTTTGGCTAGAAAATGAGTTTTTAGTTTTTCATATAAAAAATATAATTTTTTTAATAAAAAAAACTATTTTTATGAATTTTATTAGTGATCACAGATTTTTGTCCTTTTCGCTCTAGGACGCTTAGTTTGCCTAGAAAATGAGATTTTAGTTTTTCATATAAAAAATAGATTTTTTATGAATTTTTTTAGGGATCACAGATTTTTGTCCTTTTGGCTCTAGGACGCTTAGTTTAGCTAGAAAATGAGATTTTAGTTTTTCATATAAAAAATATAATTTTTTTAATAAAAAAAACTATTTTTATGAATTTTATTAGTGATCACAGATTTTTGTCCTTTTCGCTCTAGGACGCTTAGTTTACCTAGAAAATGAGATTTTAGTTTTTCATATAAAAAATATAATTTTTTTAATAAAAAAACCAATTTTTATGAATTTTATTAGTGATCACAGATTTTTGTCCTTTTCGCTCTAGGACGCTTAGTTTAGCTAGAAAATGAGATTTTAGTTTTTCATATAAAAAATAGATTTTTTTTTAATAAAAAACCCTTTTTTTATGAATTTAACCCTTTTTTATGAATTTTATTAGTGATCACAGATTTTTGTCCTTTTGGCTCTGGGACGCTTAGTTTAGCTAGAAAATGAGATTTTAGTTTTTCATATAAAAAATATAATTTTTTTAATAAAAAAACCTATTTTTATGAATTTTATTAGGGATCACAGATTTTTGTCCTTTTGGCTCTAGGACGCTTAGTTTAGCTAGAAAATGAGATTTTAGTTTTTCATATAAAAAATATAATTTTTTTAATAAAAAAAACTATTTTTATGAATTTTATTAGGGATCACAGATTTTTGTCCTTTTGGCTCTAGGACGCTTAGTTTAGCTAGAAAATGAGAATTTAGTTTTTCATATAAAAAATATAATTTTTTTAATAAAAAAACCTATTTTTATGAATTTTATTAGTGATCACAGATTTTTGTCCTTTTCGCTCTAGGACGCTTAGTTTCGCTAGAAAATGAGATTTTAGTTTTTCATATAAAAAATAGATTTTTTTTTAATAAAAAACCCTTTTTTTATGAATTTAACCCTTTTTTATGAATTTTATTAGTGATCACAGATTTTTGTCCTTTTGGCTCTGGGACGCTTAGTTTAGCTAGAAAATGAGATTTTAGTTTTTCATATAAAAAATATAATTTTTTTAATAAAAAAACCTATTTTTATGAATTTTATTAGTGATCACAGATTTTTGTCCTTTTGGCTCTAGGACGCTTAGTTTAGCTAGAAAATGAGATTTTAGTTTTTCATATAAAAAATATAATTTTTTTAATAAAAAATATAATTTTTTTAATAAAAAAAACTATTTTTATGAATTTTATTAGTGATCACAGATTTTTGTCCTTTTCGCTCTAGGACGCTTAGTTTACCTAGAAAATGAGATCTTAGTTTTTCATATAAAAAATAGATTTTTTATGAATTTTATTAGGGATCACAGATTTTTGTCCTTTTGGCTCTAGGACGCTTAGTTTAGCTAGAAAATGAGATTTTAGTTTTTCATATAAAAAATATAATTTTTTTAATAAAAAACCCTTTTTTATGAATTTTGTTAGTGATCACAGATCTTTGTCCTTTTGGCTGTAGGACGCTTAGTTTAGCTAGAAAATGAGTTTTTAGTTTTTTATATAAAAAATATACTTTTTTAATAAAAAACCCTTTTTTATGAATTTTGTTAGTGATCACAGATCTTTGTCCTTTTGGCTGTAGGACGCTTAGTTTAGCTAGAAAATGAGTTTTTAGTTTTTCATATAAAAAATATAATTTTTTTAATAAAAAACCCTTTTTTATGAATATTATTAGTGATCACAGATTTTTGTTCTTTTGGCTGTAGGACGCTTGGTTTAGCTAGAAAATGAGTTTTTAGTTTTTTATATAAAAAATATAATTTTTTTAATAAAAAACCTTTTTTTATGAATTTTATTAGTGATCACAGATATTTGACCTTTTGGCTGTAGGACGCTTAGTTTAGCTAGAAAATGAGTTTTTAGTTTTTCATATAAAAAATATAATTTTTTTTAATAAAAACCCTTTTTTATGAATTTTATTAGTGATCACAGATTTTTGTCCTTTTGGCTGTAGGACGCTTAGTTTAGCTAGAAAATGAGTTTTTAGTTTTTCATATAAAAAATATAATTTTTTTAATAAAAAACCCTTTTTTATGAATTTTATTAGTGATCACATATTATTGTCCTTTTGGCTGTAGGACGCTTGATTTAGCTAAAAAATGAGTTTTTAGTTTTTCATATAAAAAATATAATTTTTTTAATAAAAAACCCAATTTTATGAATTTTATTAGTGATCACTGATTTTTGTCCTTTTGGCTGTAGGACGCTTGGTTTAGCTAGAAAATGAGTTTTTATTTTTTCATATAAAAAATATAATTTTTTTAATAAAAAACCCTTTTTTATGAATTTTATTAGTGATCACATATTATTGTCCTTTTGGCTTAAGACGCTTGATTTAGCTAAAAAATGAGTTTTTAGTTTTTCATATAAAAAATATAATTTTTTTAATAAAAAACCCTTTTTTATGAATTTTATTAGTGATCACATATTTTTGTCCTTTTGGCTGTAGGACGCTTGGTTTAGCTAGAAAATGAGTTTTTAGTTTTTTATATAAAAAATATAAATTTTTTAATAAAAAACAATTTTTTATGAATTTTATTAGTGATCACCGATTTTTGTCCTTTTGGCTGTAGAACGCTTAGTTTAGCTAGAAAATGAGTTTTTAGGTTTTCATATAAAAAATATAATTTTTTTAATAAAAAACCTATTTTTATGAATTTTATCAGATTTTTGTCTTTTTCGCTGTAGGACGCTTGGTTTGGCTAGAAAATGAGTTTTTAGTTTTTCATATAAAAAATATAATTTTTTTAATAAAAAACCTATTTTTATGAATTTTATTAGTGATCACAGATTTTTGTCCTTTTCGCTGTTGGACGCTTAGTTTAGCTAGAAAATGAGTTTTTAGTTTTTTATATAAAAAATATAATTTTTTTTAATAAAAAACCCTTTTTTATTAGTGATCACAGATTTTTGTCCTTTTGGCTGTAGGACGCTTAGTTTAGCTAGAAAATGAGTTTTTAGTTTTTCATATAAAAAATATAATTGTTTTTAATAAAACCCTTTTTTATGACAAAAATCTGTGATCACTAATAAGATCACAGATTTTTGTCCTTTTGGCTGTAGGACGCTTAGTTTAGCTAGAAAATGAGTTTTTAGTTTTTCATATAAAAAATATAATTTTAATAAAAAACCTATTTTTATGAATTTTATTAGTGATCACAGATTTTTGTCCTTTTGGCTCTAGGACGTTTAGTTTAGCTAGAAAATGAGATTTTAGTTTTTCATATAAAAAATATAATTTTTTTAATAAAAAATATAATTTTTTTAATAAAAAAAACTATTTTTATGAATTTTATTAGTGATCACAGATTTTTGTCCTTTTCGCTCTAGGACGCTTAGTTTACCTAGAAAATGAGATTTTAGTTTTTCATATAAAAAATAGATTTTTTATGAATTTTATTAGGGATCACAGATTTTTGTCCTTTTGGCTCTAGGACGCTTAGTTTAGCTAGAAAATGAGATTTTAGTTTTTCATATAAAAAATATAATTTTTTTAATAAAAAACCCTTTTTTATGAATTTTGTTAGTGATCACAGATCTTTGTCCTTTTGGCTGTAGGACGCTTAGTTTAGCTAGAAAATGAGTTTTTAGTTTTTTATATAAAAAATATACTTTTTTAATAAAAAACCCTTTTTTATGAATTTTGTTAGTGATCACAGATCTTTGTCCTTTTGGCTGTAGGACGCTTAGTTTAGCTAGAAAATGAGTTTTTAGTTTTTCATATAAAAAATATAATTTTTTTAATAAAAAACCCTTTTTTATGAATATTATTAGTGATCACAGATTTTTGTTCTTTTGGCTGTAGGACGCTTGGTTTAGCTAGAAAATGAGTTTTTAGTTTTTCATATAAAAAATATAATTTTTTTTAATAAAAACCCTTTTTTATGAATTTTATTAGTGATCACAGATTTTTGTCCTTTTGGCTGTAGGACGCTTAGTTTAGCTAGAAAATGAGTTTTTAGTTTTTCATATAAAAAATATAATTTTTTTAATAAAAAACCCTTTTTTATGAATTTTATTAGTGATCACATATTATTGTCCTTTTGGCTGTAGGACGCTTGATTTAGCTAAAAAATGAGTTTTTAGTTTTTCATATAAAAAATATAATTTTTTTAATAAAAAAAACTATTTTTATGAATTTTATTAGTGATCACAGATTTTTGTCCTTTTCGCTCTAGGACGCTTAGTTTGCCTAGAAAATGAGATTTTAGTTTTTCATATAAAAAATAGATTTTTTATGAATTTTTTTAGGGATCACAGATTTTTGTCCTTTTGGCTCTAGGACGCTTAGTTTAGCTAGAAAATGAGATTTTAGTTTTCCATATAAAAAATATAATTTTTTTAATAAAAAAAACTATTTTTATGAATTTTATTAGTGATCACAGATTTTTGTCCTTTTCGCTCTAGGACGCTTAGTTTACCTAGAAAATGAGATTTTAGTTTTTCATATAAAAAATAGATTTTTTATGAATTTTATTAGGGATCACAGATTTTTGTCCTTTTGGCTCTAGGACGCTTAGTTTAGAATATGAGATTTTAGTTTTTCATATAAAAAATATAATTTTTTTAATAAAAAAAACTATTTTTATGAATTTTATTAGTGATCACATATTTTTGTCCTTTTGGCTCTAGGACGCTTGGTTTAGCTAGAAAATGAGTTTTTAGTTTTTTATATAAAAAATATAAATTTTTTAATAAAAAACAATTTTTTATGAATTTTATTAGTGATCACAGATTTTTGTCCGTTTGGCTGTAGAACGCTTAGTTTAGCTAGAAAATGAGTTTTTAGTTTTTCATATAAAAAATATAATTTTTTTAATAAAAAACCTATTTTTATGAATTTTATCAGATTTTTGTCTTTTTCGCTGTAGGACGCTTGGTTTGGCTAGAAAATGAGTTTTTAGTTTTTCATATAAAAAATATAATTTTTTTAATAAAAAAAACTATTTTTATGAATTTTATTAGTGATCACAGATTTTTGTCCTTTTCGCTCTAGGACGCTTAGTTTGCCTAGAAAATGAGATTTTAGTTTTTCATATAAAAAATAGATTTTTTATGAATTTTTTTAGGGATCACAGATTTTTGTCCTTTTGGCTCTAGGACGCTTAGTTTAGCTAGAAAATGAGATTTTAGTTTTTCATATAAAAAATATAATTTTTTTAATAAAAAAAACTATTTTTATGAATTTTATTAGTGATCACAGATTTTTGTCCTTTTCGCTCTAGGACGCTTAGTTTACCTAGAAAATGAGATTTTAGTTTTTCATATAAAAAATATAATTTTTTTAATAAAAAAACCAATTTTTATGAATTTTATTAGTGATCACAGATTTTTGTCCTTTTCGCTCTAGGACGCTTAGTTTAGCTAGAAAATGAGATTTTAGTTTTTCATATAAAAAATAGATTTTTTTTTAATAAAAAACCCTTTTTTTATGAATTTAACCCTTTTTTATGAATTTTATTAGTGATCACAGATTTTTGTCCTTTTGGCTCTGGGACGCTTAGTTTAGCTAGAAAATGAGATTTTAGTTTTTCATATAAAAAATATAATTTTTTTAATAAAAAAACCTATTTTTATGAATTTTATTAGGGATCACAGATTTTTGTCCTTTTGGCTCTAGGACGCTTAGTTTAGCTAGAAAATGAGATTTTAGTTTTTCATATAAAAAATATAATTTTTTTAATAAAAAAAACTATTTTTATGAATTTTATTAGGGATCACAGATTTTTGTCCTTTTGGCTCTAGGACGCTTAGTTTAGCTAGAAAATGAGAATTTAGTTTTTCATATAAAAAATATAATTTTTTTAATAAAAAAACCTATTTTTATGAATTTTATTAGTGATCACAGATTTTTGTCCTTTTCGCTCTAGGACGCTTAGTTTCGCTAGAAAATGAGATTTTAGTTTTTCATATAAAAAATAGATTTTTTTTTAATAAAAAACCCTTTTTTTATGAATTTAACCCTTTTTTATGAATTTTATTAGTGATCACAGATTTTTGTCCTTTTGGCTCTGGGACGCTTAGTTTAGCTAGAAAATGAGATTTTAGTTTTTCATATAAAAAATATAATTTTTTTAATAAAAAAACCTATTTTTATGAATTTTATTAGTGATCACAGATTTTTGTCCTTTTGGCTCTAGGACGCTTAGTTTAGCTAGAAAATGAGATTTTAGTTTTTCATATAAAAAATATAATTTTTTTAATAAAAAATATAATTTTTTTAATAAAAAAAACTATTTTTATGAATTTTATTAGTGATCACAGATTTTTGTCCTTTTCGCTCTAGGACGCTTAGTTTACCTAGAAAATGAGATCTTAGTTTTTCATATAAAAAATAGATTTTTTATGAATTTTATTAGGGATCACAGATTTTTGTCCTTTTGGCTCTAGGACGCTTAGTTTAGCTAGAAAATGAGATTTTAGTTTTTCATATAAAAAATATAATTTTTTTAATAAAAAACCCTTTTTTATGAATTTTGTTAGTGATCACAGATCTTTGTCCTTTTGGCTGTAGGACGCTTAGTTTAGCTAGAAAATGAGTTTTTAGTTTTTTATATAAAAAATATACTTTTTTAATAAAAAACCCTTTTTTATGAATTTTGTTAGTGATCACAGATCTTTGTCCTTTTGGCTGTAGGACGCTTAGTTTAGCTAGAAAATGAGTTTTTAGTTTTTCATATAAAAAATATAATTTTTTTAATAAAAAACCCTTTTTTATGAATATTATTAGTGATCACAGATTTTTGTTCTTTTGGCTGTAGGACGCTTGGTTTAGCTAGAAAATGAGTTTTTAGTTTTTTATATAAAAAATATAATTTTTTTAATAAAAAACCTTTTTTTATGAATTTTATTAGTGATCACAGATATTTGACCTTTTGGCTGTAGGACGCTTAGTTTAGCTAGAAAATGAGTTTTTAGTTTTTCATATAAAAAATATAATTTTTTTTAATAAAAACCCTTTTTTATGAATTTTATTAGTGATCACAGATTTTTGTCCTTTTGGCTGTAGGACGCTTAGTTTAGCTAGAAAATGAGTTTTTAGTTTTTCATATAAAAAATATAATTTTTTTAATAAAAAACCCTTTTTTATGAATTTTATTAGTGATCACATATTATTGTCCTTTTGGCTGTAGGACGCTTGATTTAGCTAAAAAATGAGTTTTTAGTTTTTCATATAAAAAATATAATTTTTTTAATAAAAAACCCAATTTTATGAATTTTATTAGTGATCACTGATTTTTGTCCTTTTGGCTGTAGGACGCTTGGTTTAGCTAGAAAATGAGTTTTTATTTTTTCATATAAAAAATATAATTTTTTTAATAAAAAACCCTTTTTTATGAATTTTATTAGTGATCACATATTATTGTCCTTTTGGCTTAAGACGCTTGATTTAGCTAAAAAATGAGTTTTTAGTTTTTCATATAAAAAATATAATTTTTTTAATAAAAAACCCTTTTTTATGAATTTTATTAGTGATCACATATTTTTGTCCTTTTGGCTGTAGGACGCTTGGTTTAGCTAGAAAATGAGTTTTTAGTTTTTTATATAAAAAATATAAATTTTTTAATAAAAAACAATTTTTTATGAATTTTATTAGTGATCACCGATTTTTGTCCTTTTGGCTGTAGAACGCTTAGTTTAGCTAGAAAATGAGTTTTTAGGTTTTCATATAAAAAATATAATTTTTTTAATAAAAAACCTATTTTTATGAATTTTATCAGATTTTTGTCTTTTTCGCTGTAGGACGCTTGGTTTGGCTAGAAAATGAGTTTTTAGTTTTTCATATAAAAAATATAATTTTTTTAATAAAAAACCTATTTTTATGAATTTTATTAGTGATCACAGATTTTTGTCCTTTTCGCTGTTGGACGCTTAGTTTAGCTAGAAAATGAGTTTTTAGTTTTTTATATAAAAAATATAATTTTTTTTAATAAAAAACCCTTTTTTATTAGTGATCACAGATTTTTGTCCTTTTGGCTGTAGGACGCTTAGTTTAGCTAGAAAATGAGTTTTTAGTTTTTCATATAAAAAATATAATTTTTTTAATAAAAAACCCTTTTTTATGAATTTTATTAGTGATCACATATTATTGTCCTTTTGGCTGTAGGACGCTTGATTTAGCTAAAAAATGAGTTTTTAGTTTTTCATATAAAAAATATAATTTTTTTAATAAAAAAAACTATTTTTATGAATTTTATTAGTGATCACAGATTTTTGTCCTTTTCGCTCTAGGACGCTTAGTTTACCTAGAAAATGAGATTTTAGTTTTTCATATAAAAAATAGATTTTTTATGAATTTTATTAGGGATCACAGATTTTTGTCCTTTTGGCTCTAGGACGCTTAGTTTAGCTAAAAAATGAGTTTTTAGTTTTTCATATAAAAAATATAATTTTTTTAATAAAAAACCCTTTTTTATGAATTTTATTAGTGATCACATATTTTTGTCCTTTTGGCTGTAGGACGCTTGGTTTAGCTAGAAAATGAGTTTTTAGTTTTTTATATAAAAAATATAAATTTTTTAATAAAAAACAATTTTTTATGAATTTTATTAGTGATCACCGATTTTTGTCCTTTTGGCTGTAGAACGCTTAGTTTAGCTAGAAAATGAGTTTTTAGGTTTTCATATAAAAAATATAATTTTTTTAATAAAAAACCTATTTTTATGAATTTTATCAGATTTTTGTCTTTTTCGCTGTAGGACGCTTGGTTTGGCTAGAAAATGAGTTTTTAGTTTTTCATATAAAAAATATAATTTTTTTAATAAAAAACCCTTTTTTATGAATTTTATTAGTGATCACATATTTTTGTCCTTTTGGCTGTAGGACGCTTGGTTTAGCTAGAAAATGAGTTTTTAGTTTTTTATATAAAAAATATAAATTTTTTAATAAAAAACAATTTTTTATGAATTTTATTAGTGATCACCGATTTTTGTCCTTTTGGCTGTAGAACGCTTAGTTTAGCTAGAAAATGAGTTTTTAGGTTTTCATATAAAAAATATAATTTTTTTAATAAAAAACCTATTTTTATGAATTTTATTAGTGATCACAGATTTTTGTCCTTTTCGCTCTAGGACGCTTAGTTTGCCTAGAAAATGAGATTTTAGTTTTTCATATAAAAAATAGATTTTTTATGAATTTTTTTAGGGATCACAGATTTTTGTCCTTTTGGCTCTAGGACGCTTAGTTTAGCTAGAAAATGAGATTTTAGTTTTCCATATAAAAAATATAATTTTTTTAATAAAAAAAACTATTTTTATGAATTTTGTTAGTGATCACAGATCTTTGTCCTTTTCGCTCTAGGACGCTTAGTTTGCCTAGAAAATGAGATTTTAGTTTTTCATATAAAAAATAGATTTTTTATGAATTTTTTTAGGGATCACAGATTTTTGTCCTTTTGGCTCTAGGACGCTTAGTTTAGCTAGAAAATGAGATTTTAGTTTTCCATATAAAAAATATAATTTTTTTAATAAAAAAAACTATTTTTATGAATTTTATTAGTGATCACAGATTTTTGTCCTTTTCGCTCTAGGACGCTTAGTTTACCTAGAAAATGAGATTTTAGTTTTTCATATAAAAAATAGATTTTTTATGAATTTTATTAGGGATCACAGATTTTTGTCCTTTTGGCTCTAGGACGCTTAGTTTAGAATATGAGATTTTAGTTTTTCATATAAAAAATATAATTTTTTTAATAAAAAAAACTATTTTTATGAATTTTATTAGTGATCACATATTTTTGTCCTTTTGGCTCTAGGACGCTTGGTTTAGCTAGAAAATGAGTTTTTAGTTTTTTATATAAAAAATATAAATTTTTTAATAAAAAACAATTTTTTATGAATTTTATTAGTGATCACAGATTTTTGTCCGTTTGGCTGTAGAACGCTTAGTTTAGCTAGAAAATGAGTTTTTAGTTTTTCATATAAAAAATATAATTTTTTTAATAAAAAACCTATTTTTATGAATTTTATCAGATTTTTGTCTTTTTCGCTGTAGGACGCTTGGTTTGGCTAGAAAATGAGTTTTTAGTTTTTCATATAAAAAATATAATTTTTTTAATAAAAAAACCTATTTTTATGAATTTTATTAGTGATCACAGATTTTTGTCCTTTTCGCTCTAGGACGCTTAGTTTGCCTAGAAAATGAGATTTTAGTTTTTCATATAAAAAATAGATTTTTTATGAATTTTTTTAGGGATCACAGATTTTTGTCCTTTTGGCTCTAGGACGCTTAGTTTAGCTAGAAAATGAGATTTTAGTTTTCCATATAAAAAATATAATTTTTTTAATAAAAAAAACTATTTTTATGAATTTTATTAGTGATCACAGATTTTTGTCCTTTTCGCTCTAGGACGCTTAGTTTACCTAGAAAATGAGATTTTAGTTTTTCATATAAAAAATAGATTTTTTATGAATTTTATTAGGGATCACAGATTTTTGTCCTTTTGGCTCTAGGACGCTTAGTTTAGAATATGAGATTTTAGTTTTTCATATAAAAAATATAATTTTTTTAATAAAAAAAACTATTTTTATGAATTTTATTAGTGATCACATATTTTTGTCCTTTTGGCTCTAGGACGCTTGGTTTAGCTAGAAAATGAGTTTTTAGTTTTTTATATAAAAAATATAAATTTTTTAATAAAAAACAATTTTTTATGAATTTTATTAGTGATCACAGATTTTTGTCCGTTTGGCTGTAGAACGCTTAGTTTAGCTAGAAAATGAGTTTTTAGTTTTTCATATAAAAAATATAATTTTTTTAATAAAAAACCTATTTTTATGAATTTTATCAGATTTTTGTCTTTTTCGCTGTAGGACGCTTGGTTTGGCTAGAAAATGAGTTTTTAGTTTTTCATATAAAAAATATAATTTTTTTAATAAAAAAACCTATTTTTATGAATTTTATTAGTGATCACAGATTTTTGTCCTTTTCGCTCTAGGACGCTTAGTTTGCCTAGAAAATGAGATTTTAGTTTTTCATATAAAAAATAGATTTTTTATGAATTTTTTTAGGGATCACAGATTTTTGTCCTTTTGGCTCTAGGACGCTTAGTTTAGCTAGAAAATGAGATTTTAGTTTTCCATATAAAAAATATAATTTTTTTAATAAAAAAAACTATTTTTATGAATTTTATTAGTGATCACAGATTTTTGTCCTTTTCGCTCTAGGACGCTTAGTTTACCTAGAAAATGAGATTTTAGTTTTTCATATAAAAAATAGATTTTTTATGAATTTTATTAGGGATCACAGATTTTTGTCCTTTTGGCTCTAGGACGCTTAGTTTAGAATATGAGATTTTAGTTTTTCATATAAAAAATATAATTTTTTTAATAAAAAAAACTATTTTTATGAATTTTATTAGTGATCACATATTTTTGTCCTTTTGGCTCTAGGACGCTTGGTTTAGCTAGAAAATGAGTTTTTAGTTTTTTATATAAAAAATATAAATTTTTTAATAAAAAACAATTTTTTATGAATTTTATTAGTGATCACAGATTTTTGTCCGTTTGGCTGTAGAACGCTTAGTTTAGCTAGAAAATGAGTTTTTAGTTTTTCATATAAAAAATATAATTTTTTTAATAAAAAACCTATTTTTATGAATTTTATCAGATTTTTGTCTTTTTCGCTGTAGGACGCTTGGTTTGGCTAGAAAATGAGTTTTTAGTTTTTCATATAAAAAATATAATTTTTTTAATAAAAAAAACTATTTTTATGAATTTTATTAGTGATCACAGATTTTTGTCCTTTTCGCTCTAGGACGCTTAGTTTGCCTAGAAAATGAGATTTTAGTTTTTCATATAAAAAATAGATTTTTTATGAATTTTTTTAGGGATCACAGATTTTTGTCCTTTTGGCTCTAGGACGCTTAGTTTAGCTAGAAAATGAGATTTTAGTTTTTCATATAAAAAATATAATTTTTTTAATAAAAAAAACTATTTTTATGAATTTTATTAGTGATCACAGGTTTTTGTCCTTTTCGCTCTAGGACGCTTAGTTTACCTAGAAAATGAGATTTTAGTTTTTCATATAAAAAATATAATTTTTTTAATAAAAAAACCAATTTTTATGAATTTTATTAGTGATCACAGATTTTTGTCCTTTTCGCTCTAGGACGCTTAGTTTAGCTAGAAAATGAGATTTTAGTTTTTCATATAAAAAATAGATTTTTTTTTAATAAAAAACCCTTTTTTTATGAATTTAACCCTTTTTTATGAATTTTATTAGTGATCACAGATTTTTGTCCTTTTGGCTCTGGGACGCTTAGTTTAGCTAGAAAATGAGATTTTAGTTTTTCATATAAAAAATATAATTTTTTTAATAAAAAAACCTATTTTTATGAATTTTATTAGGGATCACAGATTTTTGTCCTTTTGGCTCTAGGACGCTTAGTTTAGCTAGAAAATGAGATTTTAGTTTTTCATATAAAAAATATAATTTTTTTAATAAAAAAAACTATTTTTATGAATTTTATTAGGGATCACAGATTTTTGTCCTTTTGGCTCTAGGACGCTTAGTTTAGCTAGAAAATGAGAATTTAGTTTTTCATATAAAAAATATAATTTTTTTAATAAAAAAACCTATTTTTATGAATTTTATTAGTGATCACAGATTTTTGTCCTTTTCGCTCTAGGACGCTTAGTTTCGCTAGAAAATGAGATTTTAGTTTTTCATATAAAAAATAGATTTTTTTTTAATAAAAAACCCTTTTTTTATGAATTTAACCCTTTTTTATGAATTTTATTAGTGATCACAGATTTTTGTCCTTTTGGCTCTGGGACGCTTAGTTTAGCTAGAAAATGAGATTTTAGTTTTTCATATAAAAAATATAATTTTTTTAATAAAAAAACCTATTTTTATGAATTTTATTAGTGATCACAGATTTTTGTCCTTTTGGCTCTAGGACGCTTAGTTTAGCTAGAAAATGAGATTTTAGTTTTTCATATAAAAAATATAATTTTTTTAATAAAAAATATAATTTTTTTAATAAAAAAAACTATTTTTATGAATTTTATTAGTGATCACAGATTTTTGTCCTTTTCGCTCTAGGACGCTTAGTTTACCTAGAAAATGAGATCTTAGTTTTTCATATAAAAAATAGATTTTTTATGAATTTTATTAGGGATCACAGATTTTTGTCCTTTTGGCTCTAGGACGCTTAGTTTAGCTAGAAAATGAGATTTTAGTTTTTCATATAAAAAATATAATTTTTTTAATAAAAAACCCTTTTTTATGAATTTTGTTAGTGATCACAGATCTTTGTCCTTTTGGCTGTAGGACGCTTAGTTTAGCTAGAAAATGAGTTTTTAGTTTTTTATATAAAAAATATACTTTTTTAATAAAAAACCCTTTTTTATGAATTTTGTTAGTGATCACAGATCTTTGTCCTTTTGGCTGTAGGACGCTTAGTTTAGCTAGAAAATGAGTTTTTAGTTTTTCATATAAAAAATATAATTTTTTTAATAAAAAACCCTTTTTTATGAATATTATTAGTGATCACAGATTTTTGTTCTTTTGGCTGTAGGACGCTTGGTTTAGCTAGAAAATGAGTTTTTAGTTTTTTATATAAAAAATATAATTTTTTTAATAAAAAACCTTTTTTTATGAATTTTATTAGTGATCACAGATATTTGACCTTTTGGCTGTAGGACGCTTAGTTTAGCTAGAAAATGAGTTTTTAGTTTTTCATATAAAAAATATAATTTTTTTTAATAAAAACCCTTTTTTATGAATTTTATTAGTGATCACAGATTTTTGTCCTTTTGGCTGTAGGACGCTTAGTTTAGCTAGAAAATGAGTTTTTAGTTTTTCATATAAAAAATATAATTTTTTTAATAAAAAACCCTTTTTTATGAATTTTATTAGTGATCACATATTATTGTCCTTTTGGCTGTAGGACGCTTGATTTAGCTAAAAAATGAGTTTTTAGTTTTTCATATAAAAAATATAATTTTTTTAATAAAAAACCCAATTTTATGAATTTTATTAGTGATCACTGATTTTTGTCCTTTTGGCTGTAGGACGCTTGGTTTAGCTAGAAAATGAGTTTTTATTTTTTCATATAAAAAATATAATTTTTTTAATAAAAAACCCTTTTTTATGAATTTTATTAGTGATCACATATTATTGTCCTTTTGGCTTAAGACGCTTGATTTAGCTAAAAAATGAGTTTTTAGTTTTTCATATAAAAAATATAATTTTTTTAATAAAAAACCCTTTTTTATGAATTTTATTAGTGATCACATATTTTTGTCCTTTTGGCTGTAGGACGCTTGGTTTAGCTAGAAAATGAGTTTTTAGTTTTTTATATAAAAAATATAAATTTTTTAATAAAAAACAATTTTTTATGAATTTTATTAGTGATCACCGATTTTTGTCCTTTTGGCTGTAGAACGCTTAGTTTAGCTAGAAAATGAGTTTTTAGGTTTTCATATAAAAAATATAATTTTTTTAATAAAAAACCTATTTTTATGAATTTTATCAGATTTTTGTCTTTTTCGCTGTAAGACGCTTGGTTTGGCTAGAAAATGAGTTTTTAGTTTTTCATATAAAAAATATAATTTTTTTAATAAAAAACCTATTTTTATGAATTTTATTAGTGATCACAGATTTTTGTCCTTTTCGCTGTTGGACGCTTAGTTTAGCTAGAAAATGAGTTTTTAGTTTTTTATATAAAAAATATAATTTTTTTTAATAAAAAACCCTTTTTTATTAGTGATCACAGATTTTTGTCCTTTTGGCTGTAGGACGCTTAGTTTAGCTAGAAAATGAGTTTTTAGTTTTTCATATAAAAAATATAATTGTTTTTAATAAAACCCTTTTTTATGACAAAAATCTGTGATCACTAATAAGATCACAGATTTTTGTCCTTTTGTCCTTTTTGTAGGACGCTTAGTTTAGCTAGAAAATGAGTTTTTAGTTTTTCATATAAAAAATATAATTTTAATAAAAAACCTATTTTTATGAATTTTATTAGTGATCACAGATTTTTGTCTTTTTGGCTCTAGGACGTTTAGTTTAGCTAGAAAATGAGATTTTAGTTTTTCATATAAAAAATATAATTTTTTTAATAAAAAATATAATTTTTTTAATAAAAAAAACTATTTTTATGAATTTTATTAGTGATCACAGATTTTTGTCCTTTTCGCTCTAGGACGCTTAGTTTACCTAGAAAATGAGATTTTAGTTTTTCATATAAAAAATAGATTTTTTATGAATTTTATTAGGGATCACAGATTTTTGTCCTTTTGGCTCTAGGACGCTTAGTTTAGCTAGAAAATGAGATTTTAGTTTTTCATATAAAAAATATAATTTTTTTAATAAAAAACCCTTTTTTATGAATTTTGTTAGTGATCACAGATCTTTGTCCTTTTGGCTGTAGGACGCTTAGTTTAGCTAGAAAATGAGTTTTTAGTTTTTTATATAAAAAATATACTTTTTTAATAAAAAACCCTTTTTTATATAAAAAATATACTTTTTTAATAAAAAACCCTTTTTTATGAATTTTGTTAGTGATCACAGATCTTTGTCCTTTTGGCTGTAGGACGCTTAGTTTAGCTAGAAAATGAGTTTTTAGTTTTTTATATAAAAAATATAATTTTTTTAATAAAAAACCTTTTTTTATGAATTTTATTAGTGATCACAGATATTTGACCTTTTGGCTGTAGGACGCTTAGTTTAGCTAGAAAATGAGTTTTTAGTTTTTCATATAAAAAATATAATTTTTTTTAATAAAAACCCTTTTTTATGAATTTTATTAGTGATCACAGATTTTTGTCCTTTTGGCTGTAGGACGCTTAGTTTAGCTAGAAAATGAGTTTTTAGTTTTTCATATAAAAAATATAATTTTTTTAATAAAAAACCCTTTTTTATGAATTTTATTAGTGATCACATATTATTGTCCTTTTGGCTGTAGGACCCTTGATTTAGCTAAAAAATGAGTTTTTAGTTTTTCATATAAAAAATATAATTTTTTTAATAAAAAACCCAATTTTATGAATTTTATTAGTGATCACTGATTTTTGTCCTTTTGGCTGTAGGACGCTTGGTTTAGCTAGAAAATGAGTTTTTATTTTTTCATATAAAAAATATAATTTTTTTAATAAAAAACCCTTTTTTATGAATTTTATTAGTGATCACATATTATTGTCCTTTTGGCTTAAGACGCTTGATTTAGCTAAAAAATGAGTTTTTAGTTTTTCATATAAAAAATATAATTTTTTTAATAAAAAACCCTTTTTTATGAATTTTATTAGTGATCACATATTTTTGTCCTTTTGGCTGTAGGACGCTTGGTTTAGCTAGAAAATGAGTTTTTAGTTTTTTATATAAAAAATATAAATTTTTTAATAAAAAACAATTTTTTATGAATTTTATTAGTGATCACCGATTTTTGTCCTTTTGGCTGTAGAACGCTTAGTTTAGCTAGAAAATGAGTTTTTAGGTTTTCATATAAAAAATATAATTTTTTTAATAAAAAACCTATTTTTATGAATTTTATCAGATTTTTGTCTTTTTCGCTGTAGGACGCTTGGTTTGGCTAGAAAATGAGTTTTTAGTTTTTCATATAAAAAATATAATTTTTTTAATAAAAAACCTATTTTTATGAATTTTATTAGTGATCACAGATTTTTGTCCTTTTCGCTGTTGGACGCTTAGTTTAGCTAGAAAATGAGTTTTTAGTTTTTTATATAAAAAATATAATTTTTTTAATAAAAAACCCTTTTTTATGAATTTTGTTAGTGATCACAGATTTTTGTCCTTTTTGCTGTAGGACGCTTAGTTTAGCTAGAAAATGAGTTTTTAGTTTTTTATATAAAAAATATAAATTTTTTAATAAAAACCCCTTTTTTATGAATTTTATTAGTGATCACAGATTTTTGTCCTTTTGGCTGTAGGACGCTTAGTTTAGCTAGAAAATGAGTTTTTAGTTTTTCATATAAAAAATATAATTGTTTTTAATAAAAAACCCTTTTTTATGAATTTTGTTAGTGATCACAGATTTTTGTCCTTTTTGCTGTAGGACGCTTAGTTTAGCTAGAAAATGAGTTTTTAGTTTTTTATATAAAAAATATAAATTTTTTAATAAAAAACCCTTTTTTATGAATTTTATTAGTGATCACAGATTTTTGTCCTTTTGGCTGTAGGACGCTTAGTTTAGCTAGAAAATGAGTTTTTAGTTTTTCATATAAAAAATATAATTGTTTTTAATAAAAACCCTTTTTTATGACAAAAATCTGTGATCACTAATAAGATCACAGATTTTTGTCCTTTTGGCTGTAGGACGCTTAGTTTAGCTAGAAAATGAGTTTTTAGTTTTTCATATAAAAAATATAATTTTTTTAATAAAAAACCTATTTTTATGAATTTTATCAGATTTTTGTCTTTTTCGCTGTAGGACGCTTGGTTTGGCTAGAAAATGAGTTTTTAGTTTTTCATATAAAAAATATAATTTTTTTTAATAAAAAACCCTTTTTTATGAATTTTGTTAGTGATCACAGATTTTTTCCTTTTGGCTGTAGGACGCTTAGTTTAGCTAGAAAATGAGTTTTTAGTTTTTCATATAAAAAATATTATTTTTTTTAATAAAAACCCTTTTTCATGAATTTTATTAGTGATCACAGATTTTTGTCCTTTTGGCTGTATGACGCTTAGTTTAGCTAGAAAATGAGTTTTTAGTTTTTCATATACAAAATATAATTTTTTTAATAAAAAACCTGTTTTTATGAATTTTATCAGATTTTTGTCTTTTTCGCTGTAGGACGCTTGGTTTGGCTAGAAAATGAGGTTTTAGTTTTTCATATAAAAAATATAATTTTTTTAATAAAAAACCTATTTTTATGAATTGTATTAGTGATCACAAATTTTTGTCCTTTTGGCTGTAGGACGCTTAGTTTAGCTAGAAAATGAGTTTTTAGTTTTTTATATAAAAAATATAATTTTTTTTAATAAAAAAAACCCTTTTTTATGAATTATGTTAATGATCACAGATTTTTGTCCTTTTGGCTGTAGGACGCTTAGTTTAGCTAGAAAATGAGTTTTTAGTTTTTCATATAAAAAAATATAATTTTTTTAATAAAAAACCTTTTTTTATGAATTTTATTATTGATCACAGATATTTGTCCTTTTGGCTGTAGGACGCTTAGTTTAGCTAGAAAATTACTTTTTAGTTTTTCATATAAAAAATATAATTTTTTTAATAAAAAACCCTTTTTTATGAATTTTACCCTTTTTTATGAATATTATTAGTGATCACAGATTTTTGTCCTTTTGGCTGTAGGACGCTTGGTTTAGCTAGAAAATGAGTTTTTAGTTTTTTATATAAAAAATATAATTTTTTTAATAAAAAACCTTTTTTTATGAATTTTATTAGTGATCACAGATATTTGTCCTTTTGGCTGTAGGACGCTTGGTTTAGCTAGAAAATGAGTTTTTAGTTTTTTATATAAAAAAATATAATTTTTTTAATAAAAAACCTTTTTTTATGAATTTTGTTAGTGATCACAGATTTTTGTCCTTTTAGCTGTAGGACGCTTAGTTTAGCTAGAAAATGAGCTTTTAGTTTTTCATATAAAAAATATAATTTTTTTAATAAAAAACCTTTTTTTATGAATTTTGTTAGTGATCACAGATTTTTGTCCTTTTGGCTGTAGGACGCTTAGTTTAGCTAGAAAATGAGTTTTTAGTTTTTCATATAAAAAATATAATTTTTTTAATAAAAAAAACCCTTTTTTATGAATATTATTAGGGATCACAGATTTTTGTCCTTTTCGCTCTAGGACGCTTAGTTTAGCTAGAAAATGAGCTTTTAGTTTTTCATATAAAAAATATAATTTTTTTAATAAAAAACCTTTTTTATGAATTTTGTTAGTGATCACAGATTTTTGTCCTTTTGGCTGTAGGACGCTTAGTTTAGCTAGAAAATGAGTTTTTAGTTTTTTATATAAAAAATATAATTTTTTTAATAAAAAAAAACCCTTTTTTATGAATTTTGTTAGTGATCTTCGCTGTAGGACGCTTAGTTTAGCTAGAAAATGAGTTTTTAGTTCTTCATATAAAAAATATAATTTTTTTAATAAAAACCCATTTTTTATGAATTTTGTTAGTGATCACGTATTTTTGTCCTGTTGGCTGTAGGACGCTTGGTTTATCTAGAAAATGAGTTTTTAGTTTTTCATATAAAAAACATAATTTTTTTAATATAAAACCCTTTTTTATGAATTTTGTTAGTAATCACAGATTTTTGTCCTTTTGGCTGTAGGACGCTTGGTTTAGCTAGAAAATGAGTTTTTAGTTTTTTATATAAAAAATATAATTTTTTTAATAAAAAAAACACTTTTTTATGAATTTTGTTAATGATCACAGATTTTTGTCCTTTTGGCTGTAGGACGCTTAGTTTAGCTAGAAAATGAGTTTTTAGTTTTTCATATAAAAAATATAATTTTTTTAATAAAAAAACCCTTTTTTATGAATATTATTAGGGATCACAGATTTTTGTCCTTTTCGCTCTAGGACGCTTAGTTTAGCTAGAAAATAAGTTTTTAGTTTTTCATATAAAAAATATAATTTTTTTAATAAAAAACCTATTTTTATGAATTTTATTAGTGATAAAAAATCGATTTTTTTTTTAATAAAAAACCCATTTTTATGAGTTTTACCCTTTTTTATGAATATTATTAGGGATCACAGATTTTTGTCCTTTTGGCTGTAGGGCGCTTAGTTTAGCTAGAAAATGAGTTGTTAGTTTTTTATATAAAAAATATAATTTTTTTAATAAAAAAAATCCTTTTTTATGAATTTTGTTAATGATCACAGATTTTTGTCCTTTTGGCTGTAGGACGCTTAGTTTAGCTAGAAAATGAGTTTTTAGTTTTTCATATAAAAAATATAATTTTTTTAATAAAAAACCCTTTTTTATGAATTTTGTTAGTGATCACAGATTTTTGTCCTTTTGGCTGTAGGACGCTTAGTTTAGCTAGAAAATGAGTTTTTAGTTTTTCATATAAAAAATATAATTTTTTTTAATAAAAAACCTTTTTTTATGAATTTTATTAGTGATCACAGATATTTGTCCTTTTGGCTGTAGGACGCTTAGTTTAGCTAGAAAATTACTTTTTAGTTTTTCATATAAAAAATATAATTTTTTTAATAAAAAACCCTTTTTTATGAATTTTACCCTTTTTTATGAATATTATTAGTGATCACAGATTTTTGTCCTTTTGGCTGTAGGACGCTTGGTTTCGCTAGAAAATGAGTTTTTAGTTTTTTATATAAAAAATATAATTTTTTTAATAAAAAACCTTTTTTTATGAATTTTATTAGTGATCACAGATATTTGTCCTTTTGGCTGTAGGACGCTTAGTTTAGCTAGAAAATTACTTTTTAGTTTTTCATATAAAAAATATGAATTTTATTAGTGATCACAGTTTTTGTCCTTTTGGCTGTAGGACGCTTGGTTTAGCTAGAAAATGAGTTTTTAGTTTTTCATATAAAAAACATAATTTTTTTAATATAAAACCCTTTTTTATGAATTTTGTTAGTGATCACAGATTTTTGTCCTTTTGGCTGTAGGACGCTTGGTTTAGCTAGAAAATGAGTTTTTAGTTTTTTATATAAAAAATATAATTTTTTAATAAAAAAAACACTTTTTTATGAATTTTGTTAATGATCACAGATTTTTGTCCTCTTGGCTGTAGGACGCTTAGTTTAGCTAGAAAATGAGTTTTTAGTTTTTCATATAAAAAATATAATTTTTTTAATAAAAAACCTTTTTTTATGAATTTTGTTAGTGATCACAGATTTTTGTCCTTTTGGCTGTAGGACGCTTAGTTTAGCTAGAAAATGAGTTTTTAGTTTTTCATATAAAAAATATAATTTTTTTTAATAAAAAACCCTTTTTTATGAATTTTATTAGGGATCACAGATTTTTGTCCTTTTGGCTGTAGGACGCTTAGTTTAGCTAGAAAATGAGTTTTTAGTTTTTTATATAAAAAATATAATTTTTTTAATAAAAAACCTTTTTTTATGAATTTTATTAGTGATCACAGATATTTGTCCTTTTGGCTGTAGGACGCTTAGTTTAGCTAGAAAATGAGTTTTTAGTTTTTTATATAAAAAATATAATTTTTTTAATAAAAAACCCTTTTTTATGAATTTTGTTAGTGATCACAGATTTTTGTCCTTTTGGCTGTAGGACGCTTGGTTTAGCTAGAAAATGAGTTTTTAGTTTTTTATATAAAAAATATAATTTTTTTTAATAAAAAACCTTTTTTTATGAATTTTGTTAGTGATCACAGATTTTTGTCCTTTTAGCTGTAGGACGCTTAGTTTAGCTAGAAAATGAGCTTTTAGTTTTTCATATAAAAAATATAATTTTTTTAATAAAAAACCTTTTTTTATGAATTTTGTTAGTGATCACAGATTTTTGTCCTTTTGGCTGTAGGACGCTTAGTTTAGCTAGAAAATGAGTTTTTAGTTTTTCATATAAAAAATATAATTTTTTTAATAAAAAAAACCCTTTTTTATGAATATTATTAGGGATCACAGATTTTTGTCCTTTTCGCTCTAGGATGCTTAGTTTAGCTAGAAAATAAGTTTTTAGTTTTTCATATAAAAAATATAATTTTTTTAATAAAAAACCTTTTTTATGAATTTTGTTAGTGATCACAGATTTTTGTCCTTTTGGCTGTAGGACGCTTAGTTTAGCTAGAAAATTAGTTTTTAGTTTTTTATATAAAAAATATAATTTTTTTAATAAAAAAAACCCTTTTTATGAATTTTGTTAGTGATCTTCGCTGTAGGACGCTTAGTTTAGCTAGAAAATGAGTTTTTAGTTCTTCATATAAAAAATATAATTTTTTTAATAAAAACCCATTTTTTATGAATTTTGTTAGTGATCACGTATTTTTGTCCTGTTGGCTGTAGGACGCTTGGTTTATCTAGAAAATGAGTTTTTAGTTTTTCATATAAAAAACATAATTTTTTTAATATAAAACCCTTTTTTATGAATTTTGTTAGTGATCACAGATTTTTGTCCTTTTGGCTGTAGGACGCTTGGTTTAGCTAGAAAATGAGTTTTTAGTTTTTTATATAAAAAATATAATTTTTTTAATAAAAAAAACACTTTTTTATGAATTTTGTTAATGATCACAGATTTTTGTCCTTTTGGCTGTAGGACGCTTAGTTTAGCTAGAAAATGAGTTTTTAGTTTTTCATATAAAAAATATAATTTTTTTAATAAAAAAACCCTTTTTTATGAATATTATTAGGGATCACAGATTTTTGTCCTTTTCGCTCTAGGACGCTTAGTTTAGCTAGAAAATAAGTTTTTAGTTTTTCATATAAAAAATATAATTTTTTTAATAAAAAACCTATTTTTATGAATTTTATTAGTGATAAAAAATCGATTTTTTTTTTTTAATAAAAAACCCATTTTTATGAGTTTTACCCTTTTTTATGAATATTATTAGGGATCACAGATTTTTGTCCTTTTGGCTGTAGGGCGCTTAGTTTAGCTAGAAAATGAGTTGTTAGTTTTTTATATAAAAAATATAATTTTTTTAATAAAAAAAATCCTTTTTTATGAATTTTGTTAATGATCACAGATTTTTGTCCTTTTGGCTGTAGGACGCTTAGTTTAGCTAGAAAATGAGTTTTTAGTTTTTCATATAAAAAATATAAATTTTTTAATAAAAAACCCTTTTTTATGAATTTTGTTAGTGATCACAGATTTTTGTCCTTTTGGCTGTAGGACGCTTAGTTTAGCTAGAAAATGAGTTTTTAGTTTTTCATATAAAAAATATAATTTTTTTAATAAAAAACCTTTTTTTATGAATTTTATTAGTGATCACAGATATTTGTCCTTTTGGCTGTAGGACACTTAGTTTAGCTAGAAAATGAGTTTTTAGTTTTTCATATAAAAAATAGATTGTTTTTATAAAAACCCCTTTTTTATGAATTTTATTAGGGATCACAGATTTTTGTCCTTTTGGCTGTAGGACTCTTAGTTTAGCTAGAAAATGAGTTTTTAGTTTTTCATATAAAAAATATAAATTTTTTTAATAAAAAACCCTTTTTTGTGAATTTCATTAGTGATCACAGATTTTTGTCCTTTTGGCTGTAGGACGCTTAGTTTAGCTAGAAAATGAGTTTTTAGTTTTTCATATAAAAAATATAAATTTTTTTAATAAAAAACCCTTTTTTATGAATTTTGTTAGTGATCACAGATTTTTGTCCTTTTGGCTGTAGGACGCTTAGTTTAGCTAGAAAATGAGTTTTTAGTTTTTCATATAAAAAATATAAATTTTTTTAATAAAAACCCCTTTTTTTATGAATTTTATTAGGGATCACAGATTTTTGTCCTTTTGGCTGTAGGACGCTTAGTTTAGCTAGAAAATGAGTTTTTAGTTTTTCATATAAAAAATATAATTTTTTTAATAAAAAACCCTTTTTTATGAATTTTGTTAGTGATCACAGATTTTTGTCCTTTTGGCTGTAGGACGCTTAGTTTAGCTAGAAAATGAGTTTTTAGTTTTTCATATAAAAAATATAATTTTTTTAATAAAAAACCCTTTTTTATGAATTTTGTTAGTGATCACAGATTTTTGTCCTTTTGGCTGTAGGACGCTTAGTTTAGCTAGAAAATGAGTTTTTAGTTTTTCATATAAAAAATATAATTTTTTTAATAAAAAACCTTTTTTTATGAATTTTATTAGTGATCACAGATATTTGTCCTTTTGGCTGTAGGACACTTAGTTTAGCTAGAAAATGAGTTTTTAGTTTTTCATATAAAAAATAGATTGTTTTTATAAAAACCCCTTTTTTATGAATTTTATTAGGGATCACAGATTTTTGTCCTTTTGGCTGTAGGACTCTTAGTTTAGCTAGAAAATGAGTTTTTAGTTTTTCATATAAAAAATATAAATTTTTTTAATAAAAAACCCTTTTTTGTGAATTTCATTAGTGATCACAGATTTTTGTCCTTTTGGCTGTAGGACGCTTAGTTTAGCTAGAAAATGAGTTTTTAGTTTTTCATATAAAAAATATAAATTTTTTTAATAAAAAACCCTTTTTTATGAATTTTGTTAGTGATCACAGATTTTTGTCCTTTTGGCTGTAGGACGCTTAGTTTAGCTAGAAAATGAGTTTTTAGTTTTTCATATAAAAAATATAATTTTTTTAATAAAAAAAACCCTTTTTTATGAATATTATTAGGAATCACAGATTTTTGTCCTTTTCGCTCTAGGACGCTTAGTTTAGCTAGAAAATAAGTTTTTAGTTTTTCATATAAAAAATATAATTTTTTTAATAAAAAACCTTTTTTATGAATTTTGTTAGTGATCACAGATTTTTGTCCTTTTGGCTGTAGGACGCTTAGTTTAGCTAGAAAATTAGTTTTTAGTTTTTTATATAAAAAATATAATTTTTTTAATAAAAAAAACCCTTTTTTATGAATTTTGTTAGTGATCTTCGCTGTAGGACGCTTAGTTTAGCTAGAAAATGAGTTTTTAGTTCTTCATATAAAAAATATAATTTTTTTAATAAAAACCCATTTTTTATGAATTGTGTTAGTGATCACGTATTTTTGTCCTGTTGGCTGTAGGACGCTTGGTTTATCTAGAAAATGAGTTTTTAGTTTTTCATATAAAAAACATAATTTTTTTAATATAAAACCCTTTTTTATGAATTTTGTTAGTGATCACAGATTTTTGTCCTTTTGGCTGTAGGACGCTTGGTTTAGCTAGAAAATGAGTTTTTAGTTTTTTATATAAAAAATATAATTTTTTTAATAAAAAAAACACTTTTTTATGAATTTTGTTAATGATCACAGATTTTTGTCCTTTTGGCTGTAGGACGCTTAGTTTAGCTAGAAAATGAGTTTTTAGTTTTTCATATAAAAAATATAATTTTTTTAATAAAAAAACCCTTTTTTATGAATATTATTAGGGATCACAGATTTTTGTCCTTTTCGCTCTAGGACGCTTAGTTTAGCTAGAAAATAAGTTTTTAGTTTTTCATATAAAAAATATAATTTTTTTAATAAAAAACCTATTTTTATGAATTTTATTAGTGATAAAAAATCGATTTTTTTTTTTAATAAAAAACCCATTTTTATGAGTTTTACCCTTTTTTATGAATATTATTAGGGATCACAGATTTTTGTCCTTTTGGCTGTAGGGCGCTTAGTTTAGCTAGAAAATGAGTTGTTAGTTTTTTATATAAAAAATATAATTTTTTTAATAAAAAAAATCCTTTTTTAAGAATTTTGTTAATGATCACAGATTTTTGTCCTTTTGGCTGTAGGACGCTTAGTTTAGCTAGAAAATGAGTTTTTAGTTTTTCATATAAAAAATATAATTTTTTTAACAAAAAACCCTTTTTTATGAATTTTGTTAGTGATCACAGATTTTTGTCCTTTTGGCTGTAGGACGCTTAGTTTAGCTAGAAAATGAGTTTTTAGTTTTTCATATAAAAAATAGATTGTTTTTATAAAAACCCCTTTTTTATGAATTTTATTAGGGATCACAGATTTTTGTCCTTTTGGCTGTAGGACTCTTAGTTTAGCTAGAAAATGAGTTTTTAGTTTTTCATATAAAAAATATAAATTTTTTTAATAAAAAACCCTTTTTTGTGAATTTCATTAGTGATCACAGATTTTTGTCCTTTTGGCTGTAGGACGCTTAGTTTAGCTAGAAAATGAGTTTTTAGTTTTTCATATAAAAAATATAAATTTTTTTAATAAAAAACCCTTTTTTATGAATTTTGTTAGTGATCACAGATTTTTGTCCTTTTGGCTGTAGGACGCTTAGTTTAGCTAGAAAATGAGTTTTTAGTTTTTCATATAAAAAATATAAATTTTTTTAATAAAAACCCCTTTTTTTATGAATTTTATTAGGGATCACAGATTTTTGTCCTTTTGGCTGTAGGACGCTTAGTTTAGCTAGAAAATGAGTTTTTAGTTTTTCATATAAAAAATATAATTTTTTTAATAAAAAACCCTTTTTTATGAATTTTGTTAGTGATCACAGATTTTTGTCCTTTTGGCTGTAGGACGCTTAGTTTAGCTAGAAAATGAGTTTTTAGTTTTTCATATAAAAAATATAATTTTTTTAATAAAAAACCTTTTTTTATGAATTTTATTAGTGATCACAGATATTTGTCCTTTTGGCTGTAGGACACTTAGTTTAGCTAGAAAATGAGTTTTTAGTTTTTCATATAAAAAATAGATTGTTTTTATAAAAACCCCTTTTTTATGAATTTTATTAGGGATCACAGATTTTTGTCCTTTTGGCTGTAGGACTCTTAGTTTAGCTAGAAAATGAGTTTTTAGTTTTTCATATAAAAAATATAAATTTTTTTAATAAAAAACCCTTTTTTGTGAATTTCATTAGTGATCACAGATTTTTGTCCTTTTGGCTGTAGGACGCTTAGTTTAGCTAGAAAATGAGTTTTTAGTTTTTCATATAAAAAATATAAATTTTTTTAATAAAAAACCCTTTTTTATGAATTTTGTTAGTGATCACAGATTTTTGTCCTTTTGGCTGTAGGACGCTTAGTTTAGCTAGAAAATGAGTTTTTAGTTTTTCATATAAAAAATATAATTTTTTTAATAAAAAACCTTTTTTTATGAATTTTATTAGTGATCACAGATATTTGTCCTTTTGGCTGTAGGACACTTAGTTTAGCTAGAAAATGAGTTTTTAGTTTTTCATATAAAAAATAGATTGTTTTTATAAAAACCCCTTTTTTATGAATTTTATTAGGGATCACAGATTTTTGTCCTTTTGGCTGTAGGACTCTTAGTTTAGCTAGAAAATGAGTTTTTAGTTTTTCATATAAAAAATATAATTTTTTTTTAATAAAAAACCCTTTTTTAAGAATTTTATTAGTGATCACAGATTTTTGTCGTTTTGGCTGTAGGACGCTTAGTTTAGCTAGAAAATGAGTTTTTAGTTTTTCATATAAAAAATATAAATTTTTTTAATAAAAAACCCTTTTTTATGAATTTTGTTAGTGATCACAGATTTTTGTCCTTTTGGCTGTAGGACGCTTAGTTTAGCTAGAAAATGAGTTTTTAGTTTTTCATATAAAAAATATAATTTTTTTAATAAAAAAAACCCTTTTTTATGAATATTATTAGGGATCACAGATTTTTGTCCTTTTCGCTCTAGGACGCTTAGTTTAGCTAGAAAATAAGTTTTTAGTTTTTCATATAAAAAATATAATTTTTTTAATAAAAAACCTTTTTTATGAATTTTGTTAGTGATCACAGATTTTTGTCCTTTTGGCTGTAGGACGCTTAGTTTAGCTAGAAAATTAGTTTTTAGTTTTTTATATAAAAAATATAATTTTTTTAATAAAAAAAACCCTTTTTTATGAATTTTGTTAGTGATCTTCGCTGTAGGACGCTTAGTTTAGCTAGAAAATGAGTTTTTAGTTCTTCATATAAAAAATATAATTTTTTTAATAAAAACCCATTTTTTATGAATTTTGTTAGTGATCACGTATTTTTGTCCTGTTGGCTGTAGGACGCTTGGTTTATCTAGAAAATGAGTTTTTAGTTTTTCATATAAAAAACATAATTTTTTTAATATAAAACCCTTTTTTATGAATTTTGTTAGTGATCACAGATTTTTGTCCTTTTGGCTGTAGGACGCTTGGTTTAGCTAGAAAATGAGTTTTTAGTTTTTTATATAAAAAATATAATTTTTTTAATAAAAAAAACACTTTTTTATGAATTTTGTTAATGATCACAGATTTTTGTCCTTTTGGCTGTAGGACGCTTAGTTTCGCTAGAAAATGAGTTTTTAGTTTTTTATATAAAAAATATAATTTTTTTAATAAAAAACCTTTTTTTATGAATTTTATTAGTGATCACAGATATTTGTCCTTTTGGCTGTAGGACGCTTAGTTTAGCTAGAAAATTACTTTTTAGTTTTTCATATAAAAAATATGAATTTTATTAGTGATCACAGTTTTTGTCCTTTTGGCTGTAGGACGCTTGGTTTAGCTAGAAAATGAGTTTTTAGTTTTTCATATAAAAAACATAATTTTTTTAATATAAAACCCTTTTTTATGAATTTTGTTAGTGATCACAGATTTTTGTCCTTTTGGCTGTAGGACGCTTGGTTTAGCTAGAAAATGAGTTTTTAGTTTTTTATATAAAAAATATAATTTTTTTAATAAAAAAAACACTTTTTTATGAATTTTGTTAATGATCACAGATTTTTGTCCTCTTGGCTGTAGGACGCTTAGTTTAGCTAGAAAATGAGTTTTTAGTTTTTCATATAAAAAATATAATTTTTTTAATAAAAAACCTTTTTTTATGAATTTTGTTAGTGATCACAGATTTTTGTCCTTTTGGCTGTAGGACGCTTAGTTTAGCTAGAAAATGAGTTTTTAGTTTTTCATATAAAAAATATAATTTTTTTTAATAAAAAACCCTTTTTTATGAATTTTATTAGGGATCACAGATTTTTGTCCTTTTGGCTGTAGGACGCTTAGTTTAGCTAGAAAATGAGTTTTTAGTTTTTTATATAAAAAATATAATTTTTTTAATAAAAAACCTTTTTTTATGAATTTTATTAGTGATCACAGATATTTGTCCTTTTGGCTGTAGGACGCTTAGTTTAGCTAGAAAATGAGTTTTTAGTTTTTTATATAAAAAATATAATTTTTTTAATAAAAAACCCTTTTTTATGAATTTTGTTAGTGATCACAGATTTTTGTCCTTTTGGCTGTAGGACGCTTGGTTTAGCTAGAAAATGAGTTTTTAGTTTTTTATATAAAAAATATAATTTTTTTAATAAAAAAAACACTTTTTTATGAATTTTGTTAGTGATCTTCGCTGTAGGACGCTTAGTTTAGCTAGAAAATGAGTTTTTAGTTCTTCATATAAAAAATATAATTTTTTTAATAAAAACCCATTTTTTATGAATTTTGTTAGTGATCACGTATTTTTGTCCTGTTGGCTGTAGGACGCTTGGTTTATCTAGAAAATGAGTTTTTAGTTTTTCATATAAAAAACATAATTTTTTTAATATAAAACCCTTTTTTATGAATTTTGTTAGTGATCACAGATTTTTGTCCTTTTGGCTGTAGGACGCTTGGTTTAGCTAGAAAATGAGTTTTTAGTTTTTTATATAAAAAATATAATTTTTTTAATAAAAAAAACACTTTTTTATGAATTTTGTTAATGATCACAGATTTTTGTCCTTTTGGCTGTAGGACGCTTAGTTTAGCTAGAAAATGAGTTTTTAGTTTTTCATATAAAAAATATAATTTTTTTAATAAAAAAACCCTTTTTTATGAATATTATTAGGGATCACAGATTTTTGTCCTTTTCGCTCTAGGACGCTTAGTTTAGCTAGAAAATAAGTTTTTAGTTTTTCATATAAAAAATATAATTTTTTTAATAAAAAACCTATTTTTATGAATTTTATTAGTGATAAAAAATCGATTTTTTTTTTAATAAAAAACCCATTTTTATGAGTTTTACCCTTTTTTATGAATATTATTAGGGATCACAGATTTTTGTCCTTTTGGCTGTAGGGCGCTTAGTTTAGCTAGAAAATGAGTTGTTAGTTTTTTATATAAAAAATATAATTTTTTTAATAAAAAAAATCCTTTTTTATGAATTTTGTTAATGATCACAGATTTTTGTCCTTTTGGCTGTAGGACGCTTAGTTTAGCTAGAAAATGAGTTTTTAGTTTTTCATATAAAAAATATAATTTTTTTAATAAAAAACCCTTTTTTATGAATTTTGTTAGTGATCACAGATTTTTGTCCTTTTGGCTGTAGGACGCTTAGTTTAGCTAGAAGATGAGTTTTTAGTTTTTCATATAAAAAATATAATTTTTTTAATAAAAAACCTTTTTTTATGAATATTATTAGTGATCACAGATATTTGTCCTTTTGGCTGTAGGACACTTAGTTTAGCTAGAAAATGAGTTTTTAGTTTTTCATATAAAAAATAGATTGTTTTTATAAAAACCCCTTTTTTATGAATTTTATTAGGGATCACAGATTTTTGTCCTTTTGGCTGTAGGACTCTTAGTTTAGCTAGAAAATGAGTTTTTAGTTTTTCATATAAAAAATATAAATTTTTTTAATAAAAAACCCTTTTTTGTGAATTTCATTAGTGATCACAGATTTTTGTCCTTTTGGCTGTAGAACGCTTAGTTTAGCTAGAAAATGAGTTTTTAGTTTTTCATATAAAAAATATAAATTTTTTTAATAAAAAACCCTTTTTTATGAATTTTGTTAGTGATCACAGATTTTTGTCCTTTTGGCTGTAGGACGCTTAGTTTAGCTAGAAAATGAGTTTTTAGTTTTTCATATAAAAAATATAAATTTTTTTAATAAAAACCCCTTTTTTTATGAATTTTATTAGGGATCACAGATTTTTGTCCTTTTGGCTGTAGGACGCTTAGTTTAGCTAGAAAATGAGTTTTTAGTTTTTCATATAAAAAATAGATTGTTTTTATAAAAACCCCTTTTTTATGAATTTTATTAGGGATCACAGATTTTTGTCCTTTTGGCTGTAGGACTCTTAGTTTAGCTAGAAAATGAGTTTTTAGTTTTTCATATAAAAAATATAAATTTTTTTAATAAAAAACCCTTTTTTGTGAATTTCATTAGTGATCACAGATTTTTGTCCTTTTGGCTGTAGAACGCTTAGTTTAGCTAGAAAATGAGTTTTTAGTTTTTCATATAAAAAATATAAATTTTTTTAATAAAAAACCCTTTTTTATGAATTTTGTTAGTGATCACAGATTTTTGTCCTTTTGGCTGTAGGACGCTTAGTTTAGCTAGAAAATGAGTTTTTAGTTTTTCATATAAAAAATATAAATTTTTTTAATAAAAACCCCTTTTTTTATGAATTTTATTAGGGATCACAGATTTTTGTCCTTTTGGCTGTAGGACGCTTAGTTTAGCTAGAAAATGAGTTTTTAGTTTTTCATATAAAAAATATAATTTTTTTAATAAAAAACCCTTTTTTATGAATTTTGTTAGTGATCACAGATTTTTGTCCTTTTGGCTGTAGGACGCTTAGTTTAGCTAGAAAATGAGTTTTTAGTTTTTCATATAAAAAATATAATTTTTTTAATAAAAAACCTTTTTTTATGAATTTTATTAGTGATCACAGATATTTGTCCTTTTGGCTGTAGGACACTTAGTTTAGCTAGAAAATGAGTTTTTAGTTTTTCATATAAAAAATAGATTGTTTTTATAAAAACCCCTTTTTTATGAATTTTATTAGGGATCACAGATTTTTGTCCTTTTGGCTGTAGGACTCTTAGTTTAGCTAGAAAATGAGTTTTTAGTTTTTCATATAAAAAATATAAATTTTTTTAATAAAAAACCCTTTTTTGTGAATTTCATTAGTGATCACAGATTTTTGTCCTTTTGGCTGTAGGACGCTTAGTTTAGCTAGAAAATGAGTTTTTAGTTTTTCATATAAAAAATATAAATTTTTTTAATAAAAAACCCTTTTTTATGAATTTTGTTAGTGATCACAGATTTTTGTCCTTTTGGCTGTAGGACGCTTAGTTTAGCTAGAAAATGAGTTTTTAGTTTTTCATATAAAAAATATAATTTTTTTAATAAAAAACCTTTTTTTATGAATTTTATTAGGGATCACAGATTTTTGTCCTTTTGGCTGTAGGACTCTTAGTTTAGCTAGAAAATGAGTTTTTAGTTTTTCATATAAAAAATAGATTGTTTTTATAAAAACCCCTTTTTTATGAATTTTATTAGGGATCACAGATTTTTGTCCTTTTGGCTGTAGGACTCTTAGTTTAGCTAGAAAATGAGTTTTTAGTTTTTCATATAAAAAATATAATTTTTTTTTAATAAAAAACCCTTTTTTAAGAATTTTATTAGTGATCACAGATTTTTGTCGTTTTGGCTGTAGGACGCTTAGTTTAGCTAGAAAATGAGTTTTTAGTTTTTCATATAAAAAATATAAATTTTTTTAATAAAAAACCCTTTTTTGTGAATTTTATTAGTGATCACAGATTTTTGTCCTTTTGGCTGTAGGACGCTTAGTTTAGCTAGAAAATGAGTTTTTAGTTTTTCATATAAAAAATGGAATTTTTTTAATAAAAACCCTTTTTTATGAATTTTATTAGGGATCACAGATTTTTGTCCTTTTGGCTGTAGGACGCTTAGTTTAGCTATAAAATGAGTTTTTACTTTTCCATATAAAAAATGGAATTTTTTTAATAAAAACCCTTTTTTATGAATTTTATTAGGGATCACAGATTTTTGTCCTTTTGGCTGTAGGACGCTTAGTTTAGCTAGAAAATGAGTTTTTAGTTTTTCATATAAAAAATATAAATTTTTTTAATAAAAAACCCTTTTTTGTGAATTTTATTAGTGATCACAGATTTTTGTCCTTTTGGCTGTAGGACGCTTAGTTTAGCTAGAAAATGAGTTTTTAGTTTTTCATATAAAAAATATAAATTTTTTTAATGAAAACCCCTTTTTTTATGAATTTTATTAGGGATCACAGATTTTTGTCCTTTTGGCTGTAGGACTCTTAGTTTAGCTAGAAAATGAGTTTTTAGTTTTTCATATAAAAAATATAAATTTTTTTAATAAAAAACCCTTTTTTGTGAATTTTATTAGTGATCACAGATTTTTGTCCTTTTGGCTGTACGACGCTTAGTTTAGCTAGAAAATGAGTTTTTAGTTTTTCATATAAAAAATATAAATTTTTTTAATGAAAACCCCTTTTTTATGAATTTTATTAGGGATCACAGATTTTTGTCCTTTTGGCTGTAGGACTCTTAGTTTAGCTAGAAAATGAGCTTTTAGTTTTTCATATAAAAAATATAAATTTTTTTAATAAAAAACCCTTTTTTGTGAATTTTATTAGTGATCACAGATTTTTGTCCTTTTGGCTGTAGGACGCTTAGTTTAGCTAGAAAATGAGTTTTTAGTTTTTCATATAAAAAATGGAATTTTTTTAATAAAAACCCTTTTTTATGAATTTTATTAGGGATCACAGATTTTTGTCCTTTTGGCTGTAGGACGCTTAGTTTAGCTATAAAATGAGTTTTTACTTTTCCATATAAAAAATGGAATTTTTTTAATAAAAACCCTTTTTTATGAATTTTATTAGGGATCACAGATTTTTGTCCTTTTGGCTGTAGGACGCTTAGTTTAGCTAGAAAATGAGTTTTTAGTTTTTCATATAAAAAATATAAATTTTTTTAATAAAAAACCCTTTTTTGTGAATTTTATTAGTGATCACAGATTTTTGTCCTTTTGGCTGTAGGACGCTTAGTTTAGCTAGAAAATGAGTTTTTAGTTTTTCATATAAAAAATATAAATTTTTTTAATGAAAACCCCTTTTTTTATGAATTTTATTAGGGATCACAGATTTTTGTCCTTTTGGCTGTAGGACTCTTAGTTTAGCTAGAAAATGAGCTTTTAGTTTTTCATATAAAAAATATAAATTTTTTTAATAAAAAACCCTTTTTTGTGAATTTTATTAGTGATCACAGATTTTTGTCCTTTTGGCTGTAGGACGCTTAGTTTAGCTAGAAAATAAGTTTTTAGTTTTTCATATAAAAAATGGAATTTTTTTAATAAAAACCCTTTTTTATGAATTTTATTAGGGATCACAGATTTTTGTCCTTTTGTCTGTAGGACGCTTAGTTTAGCTATAAAATGAGTTTTTACTTTTCCATATAAAAAATGGAATTTTTTTAATAAAAACCCTTTTTTATGAATTTTATTAGGGATCACAGATTTTTGTCCTTTTGGCTGTAGGACGCTTAGTTTAGCTAGAAAATGAGTTTTTAGTTTTTCATATAAAAAATATAAATTTTTTTAATAAAAACCCCTTTTTTATGAATTTTATTAGGGATCACAGATTTTTGTCCTTTTGGCTGTAGGACGCTTAGTTTAGCTAGAAAATGAGTTTTTAGTTTTTCATATAAAAAATATAAATTTTTCTAATAAAAACCCTTTTTTATGAATTTTATTAGGGATCACAGATTTTTGTCCTTTTGGCTGTAGGACGCTTAGTTTAGCTAGAAAATGAGTTTTTAGTTTTTCATATAAAAAATAGATTTTTTTTAATAAAAACCCCTTTTTTATGAATTTTATTAGTGATCACAGATTTTTGTCCTTTTGGCTGTAGGACGCTTAGTTTAGCTATAAAATAAGTTTTTACTTTTCCATATAAAAAATGGAATTTTTTTAATAAAAACCCTTTTTTATGAATTTTATTAGGGATCACAGATTTTTGTCCTTTTGGCTGTAAGACGCTTAGTTTAGCTAGAAAATGAGTTTTTAGTTTTTCATATAAAAAATATAAATTTTTTTAATAAAAACCCCTTTTTTATGAATTTTATTAGGGATCACAGATTTTTGTCCTTTTGGCTGTAGGACGCTTAGTTTAGCTAGAAAATGAGTTTTTAGTTTTTCATATAAAAAATATAAATTTTTTTAATAAAAACCCCTTTTTTATGAATTTTATTAGGGATCACAGATTTTTGTCCTTTTGGCTGTAGGACGCTTAGTTTAGCTAGAAAATGAGTTTTTAGTTTTTCATATAAAAAATATAATTTTTTTTAATAAAAAACCCTTTTTTATGAATTTTATTAGTGATCACAGATTTTTGTCCTTTTGGCTGTAGGACGCTTAGTTTAGCTATAAAATAAGTTTTTACTTTTCCATATAAAAAATGGAATTTTTTTAATAAAAACCCTTTTTTATGAATTTTATTAGGGATCACAGATTTTTGTCCTTTTGGCTGTAAGACGCTTAGTTTAGCTATAAAATGAGTTTTTACTTTTCCATATAAAAAATGGAATTTTTTTAATAAAAACCCTTTTTTATGAATTTTATTAGGGATCACAGATTTTTGTCCTTTTGGCTGTAAGACGCTTAGTTTAGCTAGAAAATGAGTTTTTAGTTTTTCATATAAAAAATATAAATTTTTTTAATAAAAACCCCTTTTTTATGAATTTTATTAGGGATCACAGATTTTTGTCCTTTTGGCTGTAGGACGCTTAGTTTAGCTAGAAAATGAGTTTTTAGTTTTTCATATAAAAAATATAAATTTTTCTAATAAAAACCCCTTTTTTATGAATTTTATTAGTGATCACAGATTTTTGTCCTTTTGGCTGTAGGACGCTTAGTTTAGCTATAAAATGAGTTTTTACTTTTCCATATAAAAAATGGAATTTTTTTAATAAAAACCCTTTTTTATGAATTTTATTAGGGATCACAGATTTTTGTCCTTTTGGCTGTAGGACGCTTAGTTTAGCTAGAAAATGAGTTTTTAGTTTTTCATATAAAAAATATAATTTTTTTTAATAAAAAACCCTTTTTTATGAATTTTATTAGTGATCACAGATTTTTCTCCTTTTGGCTGTAGGACGCTTAGTTTAGCTAGAAAATGAGTTTTTAGTTTTTCATATAAAAAATATAAATTTTTTTAATAAAAAACCCTTTTTTATGAATTTTATTAGTGATCACAGATTTTTGTCCTTTTGGCTGTAGGACGCTTAGTTTAGCTAGAAAATGAGTTTTTAGTTTTTCATATAAAAAATATAATTTTTTTTAATAAAAAACCCTTTTTTATGAATTTTATTAGTGATCACAGATTTTTGTCGTTTTGGCTGTAGGACGCTTAGTTTAGCTAGAAAATGAGTTTTTAGTTTTTCATATAAAAAATAGATTGTTTTTATAAAAACCCCTTTTTTATGAATTTTATTAGGGATCGCAGATTTTTGTTCTTTTGGCTGTAGGACGCTTACTTTAGCTAGTGAGTTTTTAGTTTTTCATATAAAAAATAGATTTTTTTAATAAAATACCCTTTTTGTGAATTTTATTAGTGATCACAGATTTTTGTCCTTTTGGCTGTAGGACGCTTAGTTTAGCTAGAAAATGAGTTTTTAGTTTGTCATATAAAAAATATAAATTTTTTTAATAAAAACCACTTTTTATGAATTTTATTACTGATCACAGATTTTTGTCTTTTTGGCTGTAGGACGCTTAGTTTAGCTAGAAAATGAGTTTTTAGTTTTTCATATAAAAAATATAAATTTTTCTAATAAAAACCCCTTTTTTATAAATTTTATTAGTGATCACAGATTTTTGTCCTTTTGGCTGTAGGACACTTAGTTTAGCTAGAAAATGAGTTTTTAGTTTTTCATATAAAAAATATAATTTTTTTAATAAAAAACCCTTTTTTATGAATTTTATTAGTGATCACAGATTTTTGTCCTTTTGGCTGTAGGACGCTTAGTTTAGCTATAAAATGAGTTTTTACTTTTCCATATAAAAAATGGAATTTTTTTAATAAAAACCCTTTTTTATGAATTTTATTAGGGATCACAGATTTTTGTCCTTTTGGCTGTAGGACGCTTAGTTTAGCTAGAAAATGAGTTTTTAGTTTTTCATATAAAAAATATAAATTTTTTTAATAAAAACCCCTTTTTTTATGAATTTTATTAGGGATCACAGATTTTTGTCCTTTTGGCTGTAGGACGCTTAGTTTAGCTAGAAAATGAGTTTTTAGTTTTTCATATAAAAAATATAAATTTTTCTAATAAAAACCCTTTTTTATGAATTTTATTAGGGATCACAGATTTTTGTCCTTTTGGCTGTAGGACGCTTAGTTTAGCTAGAAAATGAGTTTTTAGTTTTTCATATAAAAAATAGATTTTTTTTAATAAAAACCCCTTTTTTATGAATTTTATTAGTGATCACAGATTTTTGTTCTTTTGGCTGTAGGACGCTTAGTTTAGCTAGAAAATGAGTTTTTAGTTTTTCATATAAAAAATATAAATTTTTTTAATAAAAAACCCTTTTTTATGAATTTTATTAGTGATCACAGATTTTTGTCCTTTTGGCTGTAGGACGCTTAGTTTAGCTAGAAAATGAGTTTTTAGTTTTTCATATAAAAAATATAATTTTTTTTAATAAAAAACCCTTTTTTATGAATTTTATTAGTGATCACAGATTTTTGTCCTTTTGGCTGTAGGACGCTTAGTTTAGCTATAAAATGAGTTTTTACTTTTCCATATAAAAAATGGAATTTTTTTAATAAAAACCCTTTTTTATGAATTTTATTAGGGATCACAGATTTTTGTCCTTTTGGCTGTAGGACGCTTATTTTAGCTAGAAAATGAGTTTTTAGTTTTTCATATAAAAAATATAATTTTTTTTAATAAAAAACCCTTTTTTATGAATTTTATTAGTGATCACAGATTTTTGTCCTTTTGGCTGTAGGACGCTTATTTTAGCTATAAAATGAGTTTTTACTTTTCCATATAAAAAATGGAATTTTTTTAATAAAAACCCTTTTTTATGAATTTTATTAGGGATCACAGATTTTTGTCCTTTTGGCTGTAGGACGCTTAGTTTAGCTAGAAAATGAGTTTTTAGTTTTTCATATAAAAAATATAAATTTTTCTAATAAAAACCCCTTTTTTATGAATTTTATTAGTGATCACAGATTTTTGTCCTTTTGGCTGTAGGACGCTTAGTTTAGCTAGAAAATGAGTTTTTACTTTTCCATATAAAAAATGGAATTTTTTTAATAAAAACCCTTTTTTATGAATTTTATTAGGGATCACAGATTTTTGTCCTTTTGGCTGTAGGACGCTTAGTTTAGCTATAAAATGAGTTTTTACTTTTCCATATAAAAAATGGAATTTTTTTAATAAAAACCCTTTTTTATGAATTTTATTAGTGATCACAGATTTTTGTTCTTTTGGCTGTAGGACGCTTAGTTTAGCTAGAAAATGAGTTTTTAGTTTTTCATATAAAAAATATAAATTTTTCTAATAAAAACCCCTTTTTTATAAATTTTATTAGTGATCACAGATTTTTGTCCTTTTGGCTGTAGGACACTTAGTTTAGCTAGAAAATGAGTTTTTAGTTTTTCATATAAAAAATAGATTTTTTTAATAAAATACCCTTTTTGTGAATTTTATTAGTGATCACAGATTTTTGTCCTTTTGGCTGTAGGACGCTTATTTTAGCTATAAAATGAGTTTTTACTTTTCCATATAAAAAATGGAATTTTTTTAATAAAAACCCTTTTTTATGAATTTTATTAGGGATCACAGATTTTTGTCCTTTTGGCTGTAGGACGCTTAGTTTAGCTATAAAATGAGTTTTTACTTTTCCATATAAAAAATGGAATTTTTTTAATAAAAACCCTTTTTTATGAATTTTATTAGTGATCACAGATTTTTGTTCTTTTGGCTGTAGGACGCTTAGTTTAGCTAGAAAATGAGTTTTTAGTTTTTCATATAAAAAATATAAATTTTTTTAATAAAAAACCCTTTTTTATGAATTTTATTAGTGATCACAGATTTTTGTCCTTTTGGCTGTAGGACGCTTAGTTTAGCTAGAAAATGAGTTTTTAGTTTTTCATATAAAAAATATAATTTTTTTTAATAAAAAACCCTTTTTTATGAATTTTATTAGTGATCACAGATTTTTGTCCTTTTGGCTGTAGGACGCTTATTTTAGCTATAAAATGAGTTTTTACTTTTCCATATAAAAAATGGAATTTTTTTAATAAAAACCCTTTTTTATGAATTTTATTAGGGATCACAGATTTTTGTCCTTTTGGCTGTAGGACGCTTAGTTTAGCTAGAAAATGAGTTTTTAGTTTTTCATATAAAAAATATAAATTTTTCTAATAAAAACCCCTTTTTTATGAATTTTATTAGTGATCACAGATTTTTGTCCTTTTGGCTGTAGGACGCTTAGTTTAGCTAGAAAATGAGTTTTTAGTTTTTCATATAAAAAATATAAATTTTTCTAATAAAAACCCCTTTTTTATAAATTTTATTAGTGATCACAGATTTTTGTCCTTTTGGCTGTAGGACACTTAGTTTAGCTAGAAAATGAGTTTTTAGTTTTTCATATAAAAAATATAATTTTTTTAATAAAAAACCCTTTTTTATGAATTTTATTAGTGATCACAGATTTTTGTCCTTTTGGCTGTAGGACGCTTAGTTTAGCTATAAAATGAGTTTTTACTTTTCCATATAAAAAATGGAATTTTTTTAATAAAAACCCTTTTTTATGAATTTTATTAGGGATCACAGATTTTTGTCCTTTTGGCTGTAGGACGCTTAGTTTAGCTAGAAAATGAGTTTTTAGTTTTTCATATAAAAAATATAAATTTTTTTAATAAAAACCCCTTTTTTTATGAATTTTATTAGGGATCACAGATTTTTGTCCTTTTGGCTGTAGGACGCTTAGTTTAGCTAGAAAATGAGTTTTTAGTTTTTCATATAAAAAATATAAATTTTTCTAATAAAAACCCTTTTTTATGAATTTTATTAGGGATCACAGATTTTTGTCCTTTTGGCTGTAGGACGCTTAGTTTAGCTAGAAAATGAGTTTTTAGTTTTTCATATAAAAAATAGATTTTTTTTAATAAAAACCCCTTTTTTATGAATTTTATTAGTGATCACAGATTTTTGTTCTTTTGGCTGTAGGACGCTTAGTTTAGCTAGAAAATGAGTTTTTAGTTTTTCATATAAAAAATATAAATTTTTTTAATAAAAAACCCTTTTTTATGAATTTTATTAGTGATCACAGATTTTTGTCCTTTTGGCTGTAGGACGCTTAGTTTAGCTAGAAAATGAGTTTTTAGTTTTTCATATAAAAAATATAATTTTTTTTAATAAAAAACCCTTTTTTATGAATTTTATTAGTGATCACAGATTTTTGTCCTTTTGGCTGTAGGACGCTTAGTTTAGCTATAAAATGAGTTTTTACTTTTCCATATAAAAAATGGAATTTTTTTAATAAAAACCCTTTTTTATGAATTTTATTAGGGATCACAGATTTTTGTCCTTTTGGCTGTAGGACGCTTAGTTTAGCTAGAAAATGAGTTTTTAGTTTTTCATATAAAAAATATATTTTTTTTAATAAAAACCCCTTTTTTATGAATTTTATTAGTGATCACAGATTTTTGTCCTTTTGGCTGTAGGACGCTTAGTTTAGCTAGAAAATGAGTTTTTAGTTTTTCATATAAAAAATATAAATTTTTTTAATAAAAAACCCTTTTTTATGAATTTTATTAGTGATCACAGATTTTTGTCCTTTTGGCTGTAGGACGCTTAGTTTAGCTAGAAAATGAGTTTTTAGTTTTTCATATAAAAAATATAATTTTTTTTAATAAAAAACCCTTTTTTATGAATTTTATTAGTGATCACAGATTTTTGTCCTTTTGGCTGTAGGACGCTTAGTTTAGCTATAAAATGAGTTTTTACTTTTCCATATAAAAAATGGAATTTTTTTAATAAAAACCCTTTTTTATGAATTTTATTAGGGATCACAGATTTTTGTCCTTTTGGCTGTAGGACGCTTAGTTTAGCTAGAAAATGAGTTTTTAGTTTTTCATATAAAAAATAGATTTTTTTTAATAAAAACCCCTTTTTTATGAATTTTATTAGTGATCACAGATTTTTGTCCTTTTGGCTGTAGGACGCTTAGTTTAGCTAGAAAATGAGTTTTTAGTTTTTCATATAAAAAATATAAATTTTTTTAATAAAAAACCCTTTTTTATGAATTTTATTAGTGATCACAGATTTTTGTCCTTTTGGCTGTAGGACGCTTAGTTTAGCTAGAAAATGAGTTTTTACTTTTCCATATAAAAAATGGAATTTTTTTAATAAAAACCCCTTTTTTATGAATTTTATTAGTGATCACAGATTTTTGTCCTTTTGGCTGTAGGACGCTTAGTTTAGCTAGAAAATGAGTTTTTACTTTTCCATATAAAAAATGGAATTTTTTTAATAAAAACCCTTTTTTATGAATTTTATTAGGGATCACAGATTTTTGTCCTTTTGGCTGTAGGACGCTTAGTTTAGCTAGAAAATGAGTTTTTAGTTTTTCATATAAAAAATAGGTTTTTTTTAATAAAAACCCCTTTTTTATGAATTTTATTAGTGATCACAGATTTTTGTCCTTTTGGCAGTAGGACGCTTAGTTTAGCTAGAAAATGAGTTTTTAGTTTTTCATATAAAAAATATAATTTTTTTTAATAAAAAACCCTTTTTTATGAATTTTATTAGTGATCACAGATTTTTGTCCTTTTGGCTGTAGGACGCTTAGTTTAGCTAGAAAATGAGTTTTTAGTTTTTCATATAAAAAATATAATTTTTTTCAATAAAAAACCCTTTTTTATGAATTTTATTAGTGATCACAGATTTTTGTCGTTTTGGCTGTAGGACGCTTAGTTTAGCTAGAAAATGAGTTTTTAGTTTTTCATATAAAAAATAGGTTTTTTTTAATAAAAACCCCTTTTTTATGAATTTTATTAGTAATCACAGATTTTTGTCCTTTTGGCTGTAGGACGCTTAGTTTAGCTATAAAATGAGTTTTTACTTTTCCATATAAAAAATAGATTTTTTTTAATAAAAACCCCTTTTTTATGAATTTTATTAGGGATCACAGATTTTTGTCCTTTTGGCTGTAGGACGCTTAGTTTAGCTAGAAAATGAGTTTTTAGTTTTTCATATAAAAAATATAAATTTTTCTAATAAAAACCCTTTTTTATGAATTTTATTAGTGATCACAGATTTTTGTCCTTTTGGCTGTAGGACGCTTAGTTTAGCTAGAAAATGAGTTTTTAGTTTTTCATATAAAAAATATAATTTTTTTTAATAAAAAAACCCTTTTTTATGAATTATATTAGTGATCACAGATTTTTGTCGTTTTGGCTGTAGGACGCTTACTTTAGCTAGAAAATGAGTTTTTAGTTTTTCATATAAAAAATATAAATTTTTTTAATAAAAAACCCTTTTTTATGAATTTTATTAGTGGTCCTTTTGGCTGTAGGACGCTTAGTTTAGCTATAAAATGAGTTTTTACTTTTCCATATAAAAAATGGAATTTTTTTAATAAAAACCCTTTTTTATGAATTTTATTAGTGATCACAGATTTTTGTCCTTTTGGCTGTAGGACGCTTAGTTTAGCTAGAAAATGAGTTTTTAGTTTTTCATATAAAAAATATAATTTTTTTTAATAAAAAAACCCTTTTTTATGAATTATATTAGTGATCACAGATTTTTGTCGTTTTGGCTGTAGGACGCTTACTTTAGCTAGAAAATGAGTTTTTAGTTTTTCATATAAAAAATATAAATTTTTTTAATAAAAAACCCTTTTTTATGAATTTTATTAGTGGTCCTTTTGGCTGTAGGACGCTTAGTTTAGCTATAAAATGAGTTTTTACTTTTCCATATAAAAAATGGAATTTTTTTAATAAAAACCCTTTTTTATGAATTTTATTAGTGATCACAGATTTTTGTCCTTTTGGCTGTAGGACGCTTAGTTTAGCTAGAAAATGAGTTTTTAGTTTTTCATATAAAAAATATAATTTTTTTTAATAAAAAAACCCTTTTTTATGAATTATATTAGTGATCACAGATTTTTGTCGTTTTGGCTGTAGGACGCTTACTTTAGCTAGAAAATGAGTTTTTAGTTTTTCATATAAAAAATATAAATTTTTTTAATAAAAAACCCTTTTTTATGAATTTTATTAGTGGTCCTTTTGGCTGTAGGACGCTTAGTTTAGCTATAAAATGAGTTTTTACTTTTCCATATAAAAAATGGAATTTTTTTAATAAAAACCCTTTTTTATGAATTTTATTAGTGATCACAGATTTTTGTCCTTTTGGCTGTAGGACGCTTAGTTTAGCTAGAAAATGAGTTTTTAGTTTTTCATATAAAAAATATAATTTTTTTTAATAAAAAAACCCTTTTTTATGAATTATATTAGTGATCACAGATTTTTGTCGTTTTGGCTGTAGGACGCTTACTTTAGCTAGAAAATGAGTTTTTAGTTTTTCATATAAAAAATATAAATTTTTTTAATAAAAAACCCTTTTTTATGAATTTTATTAGTGGTCCTTTTGGCTGTAGGACGCTTAGTTTAGCTATAAAATGAGTTTTTACTTTTCCATATAAAAAATGGAATTTTTTTAATAAAAACCCTTTTTTATGAATTTTATTAGTGATCACAAATTTTTGTCCTTTTGGCTGTAGGACGCTTAGTTTAGCTAGAAAATGAGTTTTTAGTTTTTCATATAAAAAATATAATTTTTTTTAATAAAAAACCCTTTTTTATGAATTTTATTAGTGATCACAGATTTTTGTCCTTTTGGCTATAGGACGCTTAGTTTAGCTATAAAATGAGTTTTTACTTTTCCATATAAAAAATGGAATTTTTTTAATAAAAACCCTTTTTTATGAATTTTATTAGGGATCACAGATTTTTGTCCTTTTGGCTGTAGGACGCTTAGTTTAGCTAGAAAATGAGTTTTTAGTTTTTCATATAAAAAATATAAATTTTTCTAATAAAAACCCCTTTTTTATGAATTTTATTAGTGATCACAGATTTTTGTCCTTTTGGCTGTAGGACGCTTAGTTTAGCTAGAAAATGAGTTTTTAGTTTTTCATATAAAAAATAGGTTTTTTTTTAATAAAAACCCCTTTTTTATGAATTTTATTAGTGATCACAGATTTTTGTCCTTTTGGCTGTAGGACGCTTAGTTTAGCTAGAAAATGAGTTTTTAGTTTTTCATATAAAAAATATAATTTTTTTTAATAAAAAACCCTTTTTTATGAATTTTATTAGTGATCACAGATTTTTGTCCTTTTGGCTGTAGGACGCTTAGTTTAGCTAGAAAATGAGTTTTTAGTTTTTCATATAAAAAATATAATTTTTTTCAATAAAAAACCCTTTTTTATGAATTTTATTAGTGATCACAGATTTTTGTCGTTTTGGCTGTAGGACGCTTAGTTTAGCTAGAAAATGAGTTTTTAGTTTTTCATATAAAAAATAGATTTTTTTTAATAAAAACCCCTTTTTTATGAATTTTATTAGTAATCACAGATTTTTGTCCTTTTGGCTGTAGGACGCTTAGTTTAGCTATAAAATGAGTTTTTACTTTTCCATATAAAAAATAGATTTTTTTTAATAAAAACCCCTTTTTTATGAATTTTATTAGGGATCACAGATTTTTGTCCTTTTGGCTGTAGGACACGTAGTTTAGCTAGAAAATGAGTTTTTAGTTTTTCATATAAAAAATATAAATTTTTTTAATAAAAAACCCTTTTTTATGAATTTTATTAGGGATCACAGATTTTTGTCCTTTTGGCTGTAGGACGCTTAGTTTAGCTAGAAAATGAGTTTTTAGTTTTTCATATAAAAAATATAATTTTTTTTAATAAAAAAACCCTTTTTTATGAATTATATTAGTGATCACAGATTTTTGTCGTTTTGGCTGTAGGACGCTTACTTTAGCTAGAAAATGAGTTTTTAGTTTTTCATATAAAAAATATAAATTTTTTTTAATAAAAAACCCTTTTTTATGAATTTTATTAGTGGTCCTTTTGGCTGTAGGACGCTTAGTTTAGCTATAAAATGAGTTTTTACTTTTCCATATAAAAAATGGAATTTTTTTAATAAAAACCCTTTTTTATGAATTTTATTAGTGATCACAGATTTTTGTCCTTTTGGCTGTAGGACGCTTAGTTTAGCTAGAAAATGAGTTTTTAGTTTTTCATATAAAAAATAGATTTTTTTTAATAAAAACCCCTTTTTTATGAATTTTATTAGTGATCACAGATTTTTGTCCTTTTGGCTGTAGGACGCTTAGTTTAGCTAGAAAATGAGTTTTTAGTTTTTCATATAAAAAATATAAATTTTTTTAATAAAAAACCCTTTTTTATGAATTTTATTAGTGATCACAGATTTTTGTCCTTTTGGCTGTAGGACGCTTAGTTTAGCTAGAAAATGAGTTTTTAGTTTTTCATATAAAAAATATAATTTTTTTTAATAAAAAACCCTTTTTTATGAATTTTATTAGTGATCACAGATTTTTGTCCTTTTGGCTATAGGACGCTTAGTTTAGCTATAAAATGAGTTTTTACTTTTCCATATAAAAAATGGAATTTTTTTAATAAAAACCCTTTTTTATGAATTTTATTAGGGATCACAGATTTTTGTCCTTTTGGCTGTAGGACGCTTAGTTTAGCTAGAAAATGAGTTTTTAGTTTTTCATATAAAAAATATAAATTTTTCTAATAAAAACCCCTTTTTTATGAATTTTATTAGTGATCACAGATTTTTGTCCTTTTGGCTGTAGGACGCTTAGTTTAGCTAGAAAATGAGTTTTTAGTTTTTCATATAAAAAATAGGTTTTTTTTAATAAAAACCCCTTTTTTATGAATTTTATTAGTGATCACAGATTTTTGTCCTTTTGGCTGTAGGACGCTTAGTTTAGCTAGAAAATGAGTTTTTAGTTTTTCATATAAAAAATATAATTTTTTTTAATAAAAAACCCTTTTTTATGAATTTTATTAGTGATCACAGATTTTTGTCCTTTTGGCTGTAGGACACTTAGTTTAGCTAGAAAATGAGTTTTTAGTTTTTCATATAAAAAATATAATTTTTTTTAATAAAAAAACCTTTTTTATGAATTTTATTAGTGATCACAGATTTTTGTCCTTTTGGCTGTAGGACGCTTAGTTTAGCTAGAAAATGAGTTTTTAGTTTTTCATATAAAAAATATAAATTTTTTTAATAAAAAACCCTTTTTTATGAATTTTATTAGTGATCACAGATTTTTGTCCTTTTGGCTGTAGGACGCTTAGTTTAGCTATAAAATGAGTTTTTACTTTTCCATATAAAAAATGGAATTTTTTTAATAAAAACCCTTTTTTATGAATTTTATTAGTGATCACAGATTTTTGTCCTTTTGGCTGTAGGACGCTTAGTTTAGCTAGAAAATGAGTTTTTAGTTTTTCATATAAAAAATATAAATTTTTCTAATAAAAACCCCTTTTTTATGAATTTTATTAGTGATCACAGATTTTTGTCCTTTTGGCTGTAGGACGCTTAGTTTAGCTATAAAATGAGTTTTTACTTTTCCATATAAAAAATGGAATTTTTTTAATAAAAACCCTTTTTTATGAATTTTATTAGGGATCACAGATTTTTGTCCTTTTGGCTGTAGGACGCTTAGTTTAGCTAGAAAATGAGTTTTTAGTTTTTCATATAAAAAATAGGTTTTTTTTAATAAAAACCCCTTTTTTATGAATTTTATTAGTGATCACAGATTTTTGTCCTTTTGGCTGTAGGACGCTTAGTTTAGCTAGAAAATGAGTTTTTAGTTTTTCATATAAAAAATATAATTTTTTTTAATAAAAAACCCTTTTTTATGAATTTTATTAGTGATCACAGATTTTTGTGCTTTTGGCTGTAGGACGCTTAGTTTAGCTAGAAAATGAGTTTTTAGTTTTTCATATAAAAAATATAAATTTTTTAATAAAAAACCCTTTTTTATGAATTTTATTAGTGATCACAGATTTTTGTCGTTTTGGCTGTAGGACGCTTAGTTTAGCTAGAAAATGAGTTTTTAGTTTTTCATATAAAAAATAGATTTTTTTTAATAAAAACCCCTTTTTTATGAATTTTATTAGTAATCACAGATTTTTGTCCTTTTGGCTGTAGGACGCTTAGTTTAGCTAGAAAATGAGTTTTTAGTTTTTCATATCAAAAATATAAATTTTTTTAATAAAAAACCCTTTTTTATGAAATTTATTATGGATCACAGATTTTTGTCCTTTTGGCTGTAGGACGCTTAGTTTAGCTAGAAAATGAGTTTTTAGTTTTTCATATCAAAAATATAAATTTTTTTAATAAAAAACCCTTTTTTATGAAATTTATTATGGATCACAGATTTTTGTCCTTTTGGCTGTAGGACGCTTAGTTTAGCTAGAAAATGAGTTTTTAGTTTTTCATATAAAAAATAGGTTTTTTTTAATAAAAACCCCTTTTTTATGAATTTTATTAGTGATCACAGATTTTTGTCCTTTTGGCTGTAGGACGCTTAGTTTAGCTAGAAAATGAGTTTTTAGTTTTTCATATAAAAAATATAATTTTTTTTAATAAAAAACCCTTTTTTATGAATTTTATTAGTGATCACAGATTTTTGTCCTTTTGGCTGTAGGACACTTAGTTTAGCTAGAAAATGAGTTTTTAGTTTTTCATATAAAAAATATAATTTTTTTTAATAAAAAAACCTTTTTTATGAATTTTATTAGTGATCACAGATTTTTGTCCTTTTGGCTGTAGGACGCTTAGTTTAGCTAGAAAATGAGTTTTTAGTTTTTCATATAAAAAATATAAATTTTTTTAATAAAAAACCCTTTTTTATGAATTTTATTAGGGATCACAGATTTTTGTCCTTTTGGCTGTAGGACGCTTAGTTTAGCTAGAAAATGAGTTTTTAGTTTTTCATATAAAAAATATAAATTTTTCTAATAAAAACCCCTTTTTTATGAATTTTATTAGTGATCACAGATTTTTGTCCTTTTGGCTGTAGGACGCTTAGTTTAGCTATAAAATGAGTTTTTACTTTTCCATATAAAAAATGGAATTTTTTTAATAAAAACCCTTTTTTATGAATTTTATTAGGGATCACAGATTTTTGTCCTTTTGGCTGTAGGACGCTTAGTTTAGCTAGAAAATGAGTTTTTAGTTTTTCATATAAAAAATAGGTTTTTTTTAATAAAAACCCCTTTTTTATGAATTTTATTAGTGATCACAGATTTTTGTCCTTTTGGCTGTAGGACGCTTAGTTTAGCTAGAAAATGAGTTTTTAGTTTTTCATATAAAAAATATAATTTTTTTTAATAAAAAACCCTTTTTTATGAATTTTATTAGTGATCACAGATTTTTGTCCTTTTGGCTGTAGGACGCTTAGTTTAGCTAGAAAATGAGTTTTTAGTTTTTCATATAAAAAATATAAATTTTTTAATAAAAAACCCTTTTTTATGAATTTTATTAGTGATCACAGATTTTTGTCCTTTTGGCTGTAGGACGCTTAGTTTAGCTAGAAAATGAGTTTTTAGTTTTTCATATAAAAAATATAATTTTTTTTAATAAAAAACCCTTTTTTATGAATTTTATTAGTGATCACAGATTTTTGTCGTTTTGGCTGTAGGACGCTTAGTTTAGCTAGAAAATGAGTTTTTAGTTTTTCATATAAAAAATAGATTTTTTTTAATAAAAACCCCTTTTTTATGAATTTTATTAGTAATCACAGATTTTTGTCCTTTTGGCTGTAGGACGCTTAGTTTAGCTAGAAAATGAGTTTTTAGTTTTTCATATCAAAAATATAAATTTTTTTAATAAAAAACCCTTTTTTATGAAATTTATTATGGATCACAGATTTTTGGCCTTTTGGCTGTAGGACGCTTAGTTTAGCTAGAAAATGAGTTTTTAGTTTTTCATATCAAAAATATAAATTTTTTTAATAAAAAACCCTTTTTTATGAAATTTATTATGGATCACAGATTTTTGTCCTTTTGGCTGTAGGACGCTTAGTTTAGCTAGGAAATGAGTTTTTAGTTTTTTATATAAAAAAGAGATTTTTTTAATAAAAAACCCTTTTTTGTGAATTTTATTATTGATCACACATTTTTGTCAAAATACCTATAAAAATATACAAAAAGTAAAATTATTTTTTAGAAAACGAAAGAAGTGGACAAGACATATTTTTTTATTAATTTTCAACATTCAATTAAACTCTGTAAATTATATTAAATATGTACTAGCAATTTCTTCTTCTTCTTCTCGAGACAACAAAGTGTTCTTTTGATAAAACTTTGAAATTTAAAAAAAAATGTTGCCATTTTTTGTTTTTTAGTTAAATCATCAAAAATTAACTAATTAAAAAAGAATTTTGATTTTAAGCCAGAACTTAAAAACCCACTCTAAGTGTTAAGCGTTAAGATTGCTTAGCAATAGCTTCATGGTTCCCTCCAACGCAGCTTAATATATATGTAATCACTTTAAATTCCAAACATCATAAGTTACTTGTTATACAACAATTGGTTTTATTTACAATACTACAAATATGGATCAATATCATTCGATTGTCTAGCCGCCTCCGATTCAGCACCTACCGCACAGGCCATCAAAGCATTAACACTTTTTTCTTCGCCCGCCTTATAAATGTAACCATTTGCTTTGTCTATGTGATTGCGCAAACGCAGCATACTTTGTGTGTTCCGCGAGTCCAGCAATTGAAACGATACAAGAGCATAATCTTCGATCATAGAACAAATGGCAGCATTAAGTTTTTTATATTTCCTTAGAGATGGTGTATCATCTAAGGCCTCCAATAAATATTTTAAGTCCAAGACATCTGTATAAAAGTCCAAATTAAAATGTAATTTATCTTCATGTTTCTTAAGTAAATCTGCCTTAGATAAAACATTAACATGTGGCAAACCCATGCGCAGCATCATGTTTAAAGCCAACAACAAGGTGGAAACAAATTTTGCCGGTTCACTGCAATAATGGGAATCAATGAGATTGATGGTAACCAAGTGGTAGCCTTGTTTTTCTATTTTTTCAAATATTTTCGACATAGAGGCATGATGTGTATACAATTCTACCTGGCCGGGGCAATCGAAAAAGATATAATTGCATGTGGCTGAATGTTTGCGCAAATTGGGCAAAAGCCAGTCTTCAAAATGTTCTTCCAAAAATTCTGCACAATACATAAGAGCACCATTGGGGCCCAAGTGCATGCTGTCCATAACATCCTGTACAGTTATTAGTTCGTTTACATCTATAACAGCGGTATATTCCATATTCTCGTTGGCTGGATCCAAGTTAACAATACCTACCTTGCGACCCAATTCTTGATAGAAGTTAAATGCATTGTGGCAGTACGTAGTTTTACCACTGCCTGGAGGTCCCACAATCAATTGACCGTAAAGAGGATTAGTAAATTTTAATTTAGCTGGTTGTAGCATTTGGAAATAAAATAATTTTGCTTACTAGTACCAAATACGCGAATTTTTCTTTTTAAGCACAAATGTAAACAAAACAATTTTGAGAATGATTCAACAGCTGTAGAATAATGGAAGTGTTTGGATTCAGTAAAAAAAATTAAATATAGTGCTGCCATATTAAAAAATGTAACTAATCCAAAGAAATAACAAGGTAAACTCAAGCGAAAACCACCCTTCAAGAAATGGATGATTGAAACTAACGCATGAACAATGAAAACTCATACATACACAAAAATAAAAAAATGAATGTGAGTATAAGAGCTGAATTTTTTGTAAAATACAACTCTGCCACTGTATATTGAGTCCAAGGCGAATTCATACCAGATGGTGTTGATAGCCCAGCTGATTGTTGTTAGCTCTCGTTTTTTTGCTAATGTCTTGTCAAAAATACATTGTTTCATACCTGCTAATCTAATGTCAAAGTTGTTATTTTGTTGTAGTTGTTGCTCTACTGCTCACACCTGGTATGAATTCGCCTTGATTGAGTTGTAAATTGTAAAATATATACGCGTGTTTTTAAAATATTAAAATAAACATGAAAAGAAAATAAATGTAAAAAGTAGTTTAGTGCATAAACAAGTTATTAAAAATATAGAATGTGTTAACATGGACTCGCCAGCATTCTTTCCTTGAAGACCCTTGTTGCTGAGGAAGAGGTAGAGGTGAAATTAAGGACAGTAAATTTCACTCAAGCAATAGTAATTAATTCAAATTTTTACTTTATTATTTTATTCTTCACAGACTACATACATATTTGCATAAGCTAAAATCAACGTCGGGGAATACTGCTGACATCCCCGCAATCTGCTCGGAAGACCTGCTGGAGAAGTACAGTGAGGAAGGTAACGAGTGATTTTTTAAGAGCTTGAGAACTTTTTTTTAAAAAAAAAAACGCATAAAATTTGCAAAATCTCATCGGTTCTTTATTTGAAACGTTAGATTGGTCCATGACATTTACTTTTTGAAGATAATTTCATTTAAATGTTGACCGCGGCTGCGTCTTAGGTGGTCCATTCGGAAAGTCCAATTTTGGGCAACTTTTTCGAGCATTTCGGCCGGAATAGCCCGAATTTCTTCGGAAATGTTGTCTTCCAAAGCTGGAATAGTTGCTGGCTTATTTCTGTAGACTTTAGACTTGACGTAGCCCCACAAAAAATAGTCTAAAGGCGTCAAATCGCATGATCTTGGTGGCCAACTTACCGGTCCATTTCTTGAGATGAATTGTTCTCCGAAGTTTTCCCTCAAAATGGCCATAGAATCGCGAGCTGTGTGGCATGTAGCGCCATCTTGTTGAAACCACATGTCAACCAAGTTCAGTTGTTCCATTTTTGGCAACAAAAAGTTTGTTAGCATCGAACGATAGCGATCGCCATTCACCGTAACGTTGCGTCCAACAGCATCTTTGAAAAAATACGGTCCAATGATTCCACCAGCGTACAAACCACACCAAACAGTGCATTTTTCGGGATGCATGGGCAGTTCTTGAACGGCTTCTGGTTGCTCTTCACTCCAAATGCGGCAATTTTGCTTATTTACGTAGCCATTCAACCAGAAATGAGCCTCATCGCTGAACAAAATTTGTCACATTTGAACATTTCGAACCGAACACTGATTTTGGTAATAAAATTCAATGATTTGCAAGCGTTGCTCGTTAGTAAGTCTATTCATGATGAAATGTCAAAGCATACTGAGCATCTTTCTCTTTGGCACCATGTCTGAAATCTCACGTGATCTGTCAAATACTAATGCATGAAAATCCTAACCTCAAAAAAATCACCCATTAGATAAGAAAAATATGCTTCCGGGAAGCTTATGTGAGTTGATAATCATCCTCGAGGTACATATATACACACTTTGGTCCACTTTAAATATTTTATAAATTATATATTTCTTCATATTTCTTTAGTAGCAGGGAGCGATTGAATTTTAAAAAAGGCTACGAATGGTAGTAGAACGCAGTCATTATTGAGCAAATAAAAATATTTAAATATGTAAAATTATATATTAAATAAATATTTATAAACTAATTTTAAAACGTATTTTAAAAATGAATCTGTTTCTGCACAATTTTGCTTAGTCAGCTGTGAGGGGTTTATTTATCTAGTTTGAGTAGTCATCGTTGATTAATTTTTACAGCATAGTTGATTAGTAAAAAGCAGTAGAGTGAGCAGTACAGAGATATGCTCCTTAGTCCAAAGAGTTAATAAATTCGAGAGAGATGCAAAATCACACGTACACATATGTTTGCCTCATTTTTGTACCATGCCCTTAATAACGTGATGGTAGCTCTGTTCTACGCAATGAGAAAAAATTTCTCACCAGTGACACTCAAATGATTGCTCCATTGATGGTCACTGTTCTTGTACGGCAATTAACGACTGGATATTTGCTAAACGCCAAACGCTCTCTATAAATTTCCAATAAATAGAGTTTGACATTTAGAGAAGATGGAAACAAGTTTCTGCTTAAAAATCGCGATTACCTCGTATACAAGCTATTCAATTTTCGTATTGGGCGTAAATTTATTATTATTATTTTTTTTTTTTTTTGTTTAAATAAAACAAATATTTTAAAACACAATGATAAAACGACTTAACATACACGGAGAAATTCTGCAATTCTTTTGTAAGAATTTGAATTTTTCTAAAAATTATAACAAAAAACCAAATAATAAAAAAAATATATTGTTATTTATATATACATATATTTTAATACTAAAAACTATATATAGTTAGTTCAGACATTATTTTTAATAAAAAAATGTAGGATAAAAAAAAAAAATTGTTCTTAAATTACACAAAGTTATCTCTCATAATAACTTACAGTTATAAATTTAGCACATTTTCCCTCCAATTTTTATTATAAATTATAATTAAATATATTATAATGAAATTGCGTTTATTCCAAAAATTTTTTTAACAGTAATCTTTATTTTCCAAACAGTTATCAGCTGTGTTTAGGAAGTGTTTTATATGGAAAGAGTGTGTTGCCAACCTATTTTGTTCTATTTACCTCCTTATATGGTCAATTAATTACGGCGAATTGAGCGAACCAAGAAAGAACACAAAAACAAAAAAAATATATTTTATCTTCAGTCAGCGGCAAGTCGGGTTCTCTTTGGCGAGTCGTTAAAGTGTATAAACTTAATAGGTGTTTTTTATGGTGTTTAAAATAAGCAAAATATACATATTTTTATATAATTTATTTTTTTAAAGAATTTTTTACAAGTGATTAATAACAAAAGAGTTGAAATAACAAAAAGTTTAACATGGCGCAGCAACAACAACCAGCCTACGATAATAGTAAGTTTATTTTTATCTTGTGTAAATTTTGAAAATTTGCTTTCTTTTTTTTAGCTGAAATTAGTCATAAACAAAAATCATAACTTAAAAGAAATTTTGTTGCTAGTGTTATTAATGGCCATAAATAGTAATAATTCGTTTTTTTATATACCTAGTATGTGTAAAATTTATTTCTTTTTTGATTCATTTTGTTTCTATTTGCATTGTGTTATCTGATACTGAAGCCAGCCAGGCAAATACATCTATGGATGTATGAATGTTTATACGAATAAAATTGTGCAGTCAAAGCGCTGCTTTGATTTGTAGATAGCCGGCATTTTTTCTGCTCCCTGTTTACATTGGCAGCAGCGCAACAAGAATAAACTTTCCAAACTTTAATTTCTTTTACATTTGTTCCCCTTTATACACTTTTGACCTGCAACCGCACCCAGTATCTTAATGTTTTTACACGTTTTGTCTATACTTTAGATTAAATTTATAACAAAAGAAATAAAACTGCATTAAATTGTAAAATAATTTCATGTTTATTATGTTCACTTTTACTTCCGTTATTTGTAGTGTTGACTTTTGTTATTGTTTTTTTTTATTTTTTTTATTTTAGAGTTTGTTTATGCCACTTTACCTCGCACTCAACGTGGCCAACCAATTGTATTGGGTGCCGATCCAAAAGGCAAAAATTTCCTGTACACCAATGGGAATTCCGTTATTATACGTAACATTGAGGTATGTATTTTTAAAATTTATTTTCGAGTTTAGCAGTTTTTAAAATATTTTCTATCTGAAATGAATTTTATTTTATATAAGCAGCTGCATTTGGCGCTGCTTTTTATCTACATACATAAGTACATGTGTGTATAAATATATAGTATATTTTATTAGCTTTTTTCATAATTCTAAATGTTGGTGTTCTAATTTTCATTTATTTATGTTGTTTCAAAAACAAGCATTTAGATATTTTGAGTATGGGTGATATATTGTCTGCCTTGTCTATGTGCATACATATATAATTTTAAGACACCCACGGATTTTGTTGGTGTTATTTTTTTTTCTTTGCTCCTTATGATTAGAATAAAATTTGTCCCAAATGAATTTGACCATTAGATATGTAAACAATTAATATAAAATATATTTCTGGAAAATAATATTTGAAAACATGTTTTGCATATACATACACACCTGATCAAAATAATAGATACCGTTATAAAAAAAATTTATTGTTTAAATTCAAAATTTCTTTGATCAAAATATTAGATACATGTACAATTTAAACACAAATTCATAACTTAAACGAATTTTTTTTACATATTTTAAAGAACGTGGTAACTAATCCCTATTAGAAAGAAAATAAATTGAATGTATCCTAAAATTATAGATGGTTCCAAAGCTGCACTGTACTACAGAAGAACAGAGCGTTGTTGTTGAAGAGCTTACAAATGGAAAATCTTTATGAAACAATATAGCAATAGATAGATAGGTAGGTTTCAAAAAATCTCTGCGGCACTTGATCACTACATTGTCTCAATTTCAAACAAAATACCCATTCGAGGCATCAAGACAGATTTCTGTCGAAATTGGAAACTCTGCAAGCGCTCCAACAGTTCGGCGACGCTTACAGTAGGCTAATCTTCCGAATAGGATAGCTAGCAAAGTATCTTTAATGAGAAAAAAAATTGGCGATGGGGTTACAATTTGCAAAAAAAATTACATAAAAATTGGACCGGACGTGAAGGTGAAAGAAAATAGAAAAGTATTTTATAGAGTGCTGAAACTAAGATATATTTGTTCGGAAACGACTCCGAAAGGAACATAAAACGCCCTAAAAATAAAGAATTCCATGTAAGAAAAAACCTTGAACCATAAAGCAAAATTTGTCGGTGTATCTAATGTTTATAATGGGAAAACGCAAAGGTTGAACAAAGGAACTTTATTTTTGAGCCAAGTAGAAAAGCAAAGCCAGTGGCTTTTTTATTGGTAATTGTGGGGTTTACGTTAATCAGTATTATTTAAAGCATTTGAATTTGTTTCAAAAGTATTTATATTTTTTACAGATAATTTTTCATACAAATCTATATCTATTTATTTTTCTTATTTTAAGAATCCAGCCATTGCAGATGTCTATACCGAACACTCTTGTGCCGTAAATGTTGCCAAATACTCGCCAAGTGGATTTTATATTGCATCCGGAGGTAAGTTATATATAATTTAAAAATAATTTAACCATCCATATAAAAAAGAAAGAAAAAAGAAATAAAAAGAAAAAATATTTATTCTTATAAAGTTCATATATGTCAAATATTTGATAAAGTAGATGTAAACATTTTTTTGTTTTAAACAAATAGGAAGGTAGCGCAATAAACAGGGGAATACACCACTTTTAATATTTTATTATAAATCGTCATTTATTATTATACTAGAGGTGCGCGCCACTTCGTCAGTGCGCTTACAATATTTTGTTTGAATTTGCTTTGACTTTCAATACACCCCAAATTTTAAGACTTACTTTTATACTGCTTCAGATATGGTTTATGTGTTTATGTATTTTATATAAAAGTACCTATCCCTGGGTACATACTTATGAAGGCCAAATAAAATTTTAAAATTATTGTAGAATTCTGCAAAAAGTTTTTAAAATTTCCCGCTGAAAAAATAAAAGATGCTGTCAAGTTTGATGTGTAAAGGAACCGGTGAAATTGCGTAATTTTCTTTTGGAAATAGTATATTTTTTCGGAAAAAAAGTATACTATATTTGAACCGATATAATAGATATAATAAGGTACCTCATCGCAAAATTTTATTAAAATTCATCAAGTAGTTCTTACGTGATGCGAACACATACAGCCATATAGGCAGATAGACTAAAATTCAATAATTGGTGTTTTGTATTCCATTTCGATTACTATATACACCAGCAACAACTTTTTCAGAAATTACTTCATGCTCAGAAATGGACCTGTGATAGTTTTTTATATATATATACATATATGTAAATAGATTATGTGCCATGTAAAACTGAAATAACATGTATTTTGTCAAATATTAGCATGATGTCCAAATTAAGGTTAACACTTTTCGTTTGAATATATTCGATATTACTCTTATGTTGAAGGAATGCGTTTTTATAGTTAGTGCGCCGAATTACATTATGTAACTTTTGTTGAATATCTTCTTCGATATGCATTCTTTTTCGATTGTTCTTTAATTTGGCATTTGAGTTTAGCTTAGGCAATTTGTATGGATGTATACATTTGTTGACATTTTAAACTTCAAAATTAAAACTACGAATGAGAATTGCAGCGACAAAAGTTGCATAATGTAACTCGGCACTTAAGGAGTCAAGAGCTATTAATATTTTTGTTGTTTTTGTTAAATGAAGGACACTTCAGATCTCGATTGTTGTTATCGTCTTAAAGAATTTATAAACCATTTTTTCTCGATCGAAATGAGTTTTGACGCTGAAAGGATTATTTTTTTTTTTTACTTGTAAATTTTAATAGTATTTTCATAAAGCTTTCCAAATGTAACTTTTATTTATCCAAATAACTTTACGTATTCTTTTTAATAATAAAAATATCTCTTAGGCCCATTTTTTATTATAACTTGTGAATAGAATCTTAACTTCGATTTTGCCGGAGAGAAAATTAGCTAAAAACTTTTAACTATCACGTAATTTAAAGGCAAGTTATAGCAACGAGCCTTACACTCTTATTATAACGAAAAACTGGTATATCTCCGAAAAAAAAATCCTCACATTAGCTATTGGCAAGTTATAATAATGGGGCTTAATATTTTTTAATATTTTCCCAACAAAATCAAACGCTAAACAATCCGTTCTTTAACCTAATTTTTACTTTTTATGAGTTTAAAATGACTAATGCATCATCTCCCATCTGTTTAGCAACAATACAAAGTCACGTTCTTTTAGTATAGGTACAGACTAAATCTTTAACAGTGTTTTTTAGACAAGTAGTAACTATAATATGTATACAAGCTATTAATCAGCGATGCGTGAAAGTAGGAACTTAATAACTAACATGGATTTCAAAATGCTTTAAAATATTTTATAAATACATACATACATATACATACGTTTGTATGTTCTATGACTACTCATGGACAATACATCATGAAAGTTGAAAGAATAAACAGCATGAATGTTTATGATCTTAATTGAAATAAAAAGCGGTCATTTTGTATAATTAACAGTTTGGAAATTTGTTGATTAGAAAGTTGCTAAAACACACATCAACGTATTTCCTCTACTTTTTAATTAACAAATTTTGAACTAATTAATAATATTGCTAACTGGAAGCTTTAAATCACACAGCATATTATATGTGTATTATGGAAATATTTATATACTGTTAAGCAACTCAAAAAATATTTTTCCTGCTTTTTCTCCTTTTAGATCAGTCTGGTAAAATTCGTATTTGGGATACCGTTAACAAAGAACATTTATTGAAAAATGAATTTCAACCTATTGGTGGTCCCATTAAGGATATTGCCTGGTCCCCAGACAATCAACGTATAGTTGTAGTGGGTGAGGGTCGTGAACGTTTTGGTCATGTCTTTATGGCTGAAACTGGTACTTCTGTAGGAGAAATCAGTGGTCAATCTAAACCCATTAACTCTTGTGATTTTAGACCTGCTAGACCTTTTCGTATTGTAACAGGTGAGATTCTATTTTAATTACAACACATTAATTACATTTCCTTTAATAATTTTTAATTTTCAGGTAGTGAAGATAATACCATTGGTGTATTCGAAGGACCACCCTTTAAATTCAAAATGACTAAACAGGAACACTCACGCTTCGTTCAAGCTGTACGCTATTCACCCGATGGCAAGTACTTTGCTTCAGCTGGTTTTGATGGCAAAGTGTTTATGTATGACGGTGTAAGCTCGGATTTGATTGGTGAATTTGGTAGTCCTGCTCATAAGGGTGGTGTCTATGCTGTAGCATGGAAACCCGATGGTACACAATTGTTAACCTGTTCTGGCGACAAGACTTGCCGTCTGTGGAATGTGGAGACAAGAGAATTGATTTCAGAATTTGTAATGGGCACAACTGTGGATGATCAACAGGTGTCCTGTCTATGGCAAGGGGAACATATTTTAACAGTATCTTTGTCTGGCCACATTAGCTATTTGAATGTAAATGATCCCTCGAAACCACTGCGCATTGTCAAGGGTCACAACAAGCCTATTACAGTTTTGGGTTTGAGCGATGATCGCAGTACTATTTATACGGGTAGTCATGATGGTGTAGTTACCAGCTGGAATTCGGGTAACGGAGTTAATGATCGTGTTCAAGGTGCGGGGCATGGTAATCAGGTGAGACGATTTGTTTGTAATAAAATTCAAATTTTATTTCTTTCTCTCTTTACAAGATGAACGGTATTGCTGCTTGGGGTGATTTTGTCTATACCTGTGGTATTGATGATAGTTTACGTCAATTTAGCATCGAGTCTAACGCTTATACCGACTATGTTGTCAAATTAAACTGTCAACCAAGAGGTTTGTCTATTTTACGCAACGAAAATATTATTGCTGTGGCCTGTGTTAAGGAAATCACTTTGGTCCAAGATCAAATGAAAGTCTTGTCTTTGCCTATTAAATATGAAGCCAGCTGTACAGCTGCCAATCCTGAAACATTAGAAATTGCTGTGGGTGGTGATGATCAAAAACTGCACGTGTATTCCTTAAAGGGAACCAGTTTGGAATTGAAATGTGAATTAGAGCATTTAGGTGCCGTAACGGACTGTTCATATTCACCAGACAATAAGTATTTGGTGGCATGTGATGCTCACCGCAAAGTAGTTTTATATTCGGTAGAAGAATATAAGCCAGCTCATAATAAAGAATGGGGCTTTCATAATGCTAAAGTGAACACGGTAGCTTGGTCTCCAAACTCATTGTTAGTGGCCAGTGGTTCGTTGGATACCACTATTATTATATGGTCGGTAACTAATCCCGCCAAACATACCATTATTAAAAGTAAGTTTTTTTATTTTCGTGCTTCAGTTTTTTAATTACCACATTTTTTGTTTGTTTTTAGACGCACATCCTCAGTCTCAAATTACTCGTTTAATATGGTTGGACAATAACACTGTGATCTCTACTGGTCAAGATTGTAATACCAAAGTTTGGCATGTTGAGACTATTTAGATTTGTTTTTTTCTTCAAAATGTGTTTCAACATCCTTAATTGTGTATCTTAAAATATAAATTATTCATAATTACTCATTTTAAAAGCTTCAAAAGAAAACCCTAATTAAAGTTCATCTTAATGCATTTCAATTGTGTCACTACTCCCACTCTAACTACTCCCTACCGCCTAACTCCTCTTCGTTTGCATTTGTTTTTAAGTTTACAAAGTATTGAAAACAACAAAAAGTTCGTATTGTTTCTTTTTATTAAATTATTTATAAAATCTTTTTATTTTGCTTTTTTAACACGTTTTTATTTCATGCTACGTTTTTGAAAGCGTATTTTTATATCAAAAAATAAAATAAAACTATTTTCAAATAACTTTTTAAAGAAATTTACATTATGAGAAGAAAACATTACGAAAAAAGGTTTGTTATTGCCGTCTGCAAGCTATTAAAAACTTTATGATAAATTATATTTATACTTTCTAGATAATCAAAATATTATTGAAAATTTTAATTATTATTAGTCGAACTGATTTACGTATTACATACAATGAAATTTATAATCAAGCTTAAGTTCGTTTTTATTCTCTCTAAGAAAGAATTAATTAAATTACAAATTAGGTGGTAAATATTAAAAGTAAAAATATTCAACAAGAGGGAAGCTTAAGGTAGTGGTAGACTTCGTTCTCACCAACTGACGATTGATAATTGAATACAAGTTTTCTCGTATTCCTTTATCTGGGTTTGGTTGGTTAAATAGATGATGCTTACAACTAAAACACTACCCTAAGTAGATTAGATACAAGTAGTGCTGATGACGGACGTGGCTGTCTAGAAAATGTGCATTCCACTCGTGCTGGTGTCTAAAAATTAAATTTTCCCAATTTTTCTTTAATATTATCACCTAATTTGTAATTTAATTAATTCTTTCTTAGAGAGAATAAAAACGAACTTAAGCTTGATTATAAATTTCATTGTATGTAATCAAAATATTTTTATTTAAGTGTATTATTAATCAAGCAAACTCAAGACTAACTATAACTAACAACTCAAGACTTTCAAATAATTAAAAAAACAAGAGTTATGCGATTCATTTTTAATTTAATCAACTAACATCAGACATTTTTATCTTTTGATAAAGCAAGTCACAAATCACAGGTTGTGTATTGCATTTATTGCTTTAATTATGAAATAAAAATATCTTTAGTGATATAAGAGAAAAGGGGGAGATCAGTTAAGTATTCATAAATACTCTTTGCTGTGTAAAATAAAAAATGTATGTTATATAAGGGAAATCGGATTAGTAACCTGATAATTTTTTATTTTATAGACATTAGGTGCGATCCCGTACTTTTTGGGAAAAGTTCGGTAAAATGAGAGAAAACAAAAATAAATTCTCTTAGAGACAAAAATGCCCTAAAGCACGGGAACACGGAACACGGAAAATATTACTATATTTATCGGCGCAGGTTGCTTTGAAAGTAATCCATACCAAATTTTAAGACTTACTTTTATAGTGCTTCAGATATGGTTTATGTATTTACTTTATATAAAGATACCCCTCCCCGGGTAATTACTCGGGTATATGGGCATTATAAAAAATTATAATACCGACCAATTATGAATACTACCGCGGAAATTTGTCTCTTCCCAATGTTTTGTTCCCGGGAAAAATCCTCCTTATTCTAATCTCCCTGGGAGTAGCAAAAAAAAAGGCAGTGAAAAAATCGTTGAAAAACTTTCAACTTCAAAATAGGGAGTCGTAAAGTAGCTTTGGATTGAGGAACACATTGCTCTGTATGAGCAACAATCCAGAAGAAGAAGAAGAACTTCAAAATAATATTTTATCGAAAATTTATTTTCATTTTATTGAAAAGTTTTTGGAAAATTTTATCGAAAGTTTTTTGTAAAAATTTTATCGAAAATTGTTTGATAAATTTTGTTGATAGTTATTTGTAAAAAAAATATCGAATGTTTTTTTGTAAAAATTTGACAGAATTTTTTTTGAAAAAGTTAGAACTTCTCACTCTTGAAAAAATCGACTAGCTATACCTGGATATTTCTACATTACGGTTAGCGAATGTTGCACCTGATGTCTACTTTTTTTTTGTTTTTTGGCCTTAAAAACAAATTTTAAATCATTGTTTTGTATTTATAAATTCAATATGTACTTACATTTCCGCGCTAACTCCCTTTCAAATATATGAGAAAAAAAACTCCCAAATACATTTATTTTCCCATTTTTAATATTCATAATATATACTTGTTTCCCTCGGTAGAAAAAAGGTAAAAAATTCCCGAGAAATTTTAATTTATAATAGCAGGAATGGGAGAAGGAAAAAATTTCCCGGGCAATTGTTATTCATAATGGGGATGATAAAAAATTTATATAAAATTAAAATTTTTGTGGTAAGGTTAAATAGTGTGTATAACTTCCTGCTGACAAAAGCAAAAGGTGCTGCCAGCTTTGCAGTACCTTTAAATTGGTAAAAAAAATTGCAGTTTTCAATTTTTCTCTTGGAAATGAGTTATTTTTACGGAAAATAAGTATCCTATATTTGAACAGATATACTATGACACCTCCTCAAAAATCGAAATTTATACCGAAGATTTTACGTCATGCGAGCACAGGTCCTATTTGAGGGCTGTCACAGAATCCAATTTTGTCAAAATTGGATTTTAAACCGAAAAAAAAATTACTTTGGTGTCATGAAATCCAATGTTATTGGTTTTAACAGAAACCAATGTTATCGTTTATTATAATTCAATCAGCTAACGCCTTTCAGTTATAGTTTACTCGCTCCGGTTTTTATTTTTTTTTTTTTGAGACTGGTATTTTGCAAAAATGTAAGTAAATATTTATTGATTAATATTTATGAAAATATACATTTTAGGTTTTTCGTTCTAAATCTATTATATATGTAAATTATATATGTAAATCATTCGATATCGAAGAAACTATCCTATCCTATCGAGTAACAAATTCGATGCGATTCGAGTAAGCTAATTATGCCATTCGATATGTATCGAATCGTTATTTATATCAAATAGTAATAGATTAATAATAAGTCAACAAGTGAACAAGAAAACACGGTTTAAAAACATTTCCTTTCGAATGAAATTACGATTATTTTTGTTCGATATCAAGTGCCATGATTTCAAACTTTTTAAGACTGAATTTTTTTTTTTTTTTTTTTGATATATGGAATAACACTGTATTATTTTTAGTTTATTTTGTTATATTCTGTTGGATAATTTATTGCTGATCCTCTTCTGACCATATGTTTGTAGGGACGTATTTGACGAAAATATAACATTTTCCTTTACAATCAGTTGATATTAACGTTATATCATCCTCTATGTTGTAACTTCTGCAGATGTTATGTTTGACGTTCGTTCGCCTGACTCATACTATCTAATAAAAAGTCTGACGCTGCTAATATTCCATACAAATGCGTCAATGCATAAGTAATATAAAATTAAGATCGTATTTACTTACAATTATCGCATTTATAATGCTGCTTAGTATAAAATATGTGAGCCCTTGATTTTGAAAGTGGTATAAGTCAAAAATTTTAGAAAATCTAGTTTATCAGCTATATCATATCAACTCCTAATAAAATAACATAATCTGAAGTAATTCGCAGTATGGCATGAAAATTAAGTTGATAAATTGCGTTTATTTTTTGCTTGGTAAACAAAATACAGTTACTGTATATTTTGATAGTGGTATAAATCAGTCTGTTTTCAAAGTTTGTCAAAATATTTGTTAGTAATTTTGTCATGTCTTCAGATACTGGTTCAGGTATGATCGGCTAATCCTATTAATGAAAAAATTCACTATTTATAGTTAATTGTGGACGTTATACGGTGAAGAAGTATAAGTACAAGAAATGGAAACAAATAAGAACAAATGGCTCAGAAAGATTTCGTTTCATTTCGACGAATAAACGAGGAGAATCAACGACTAATAGAAAGATAAACGGCAATGGAGAAGCTGTGTCTGGCTAAAATACAATGGATTAGACTTCTAAAAAATGCTCCATATAAGATGTTTTGTAAAACTTCTTTGGATGACAATTTCGAATTCAAAGTGTTAGACCTTTCTGCTAAAGGAGAAAGCCCAAGAATATACGAAAATATTGAATTGCTTTCATTATACACAACCATTTGACCAATAATAAAAGAAAAACGTAAATATATGGTGGATTTACTCCCCTATATCCCACCAATTTTCCACAAACACTTTATTTCCCTAAATACTAAAAAATAAATTACTCCGTTACAATATAATGAGTTTGAATAAAATGTTAATTTCTAACAAAAAATATTTTTCTTGACGGTTTAAGTCATTTATAAAGTCATGCAGTTAATTTTGAAAATGGTATAAGTCATTTCAACCTTTTAAAACCACATTTCCTTTTAAAAATGGTTATAAATTTTACACTCATAATAAATACTTATTTGTTGGCACTATTTATTTGTCAAAATATTTAATTCCATAATGCAAAAATATTTTTTAATCCTTTAATCTTAATATCTCGAAACAAGACTTATATCACTTTCATAATCAAAGGCTCATGTAAGTATGCTGACTGGCATCTCAAGTGGATTCCTGCAATCTCGCAAAACTCACGTGGTTACCTTTTCTGAGCGCCATGCTTCTAATAACAAATTAGATAGTTTCAGCACCTTATTTATTAAATACTAGCTGTGCCCGCCACGTCGTGGGCGTCCTGACAATATTTTGCTCGATTTTGCTTTCAAATTATTCCACAGTGCTCCAGTTATGGTGTATGTATTTAATTTATATAAAGGTATCCATCCCTCGATAAAATTCCAAAATTTATATAAGTGTAAGTGGTATTTAAAATATTTTAATAACAATGTAATTCCACAAAGTAAAAATACAAATTTTAATCAACTGGCGCTATCTGTTGCATAATAGTTTCTTAAATATCCCACTTTCAAAAATAAAAAGGTGTCTGGTAAAAATGTAACTGTGTTGAAAAAAAAACGTGTTGAAATCAGCGTTTTAATTGCTTGCTTAAAAATAGCAATAGCAGTAAAATCTTTGCTTTGCTTACATCTTTTTCAGCAAATAAAAAACTGAATTCCTCAGCATTTATATAACATTTTGTTATAAGCGAAGCAAAAGCAAAAAAAGGAAGAGCAAATCATTTGCTTAAGCTTACTATGTGTCTCTTTGTGCAGCAAAGCAATTTTTTTTGAAAACGTTTGCTGTTGCTTAATCAATAAGTTAATGTGTGTTTCTTCTTTTGCTGTTGCTGTAATACAATATTGGAAATCTTTATTTTGCAGATCGTCAAAATTAAGTTTTTTTTTTCGATTTATACGTGGCGCCATAATTTTAATCTCTCACTGCCAAAGAATTTTCTAAAACTTAAGACTGAAGCAGCGAGTAACAGCAAAAAACAGCAATCGTATTCAGCCACTACTTCACAGTAAAGAGTTAAGCATAAGCAAAAAGAACAACTTACTGCTTTTTTAAAGTAATTGCTTTGCTGATTGCTGTGCTGCAGAAAGAGACACATAGCAACCTTAAGCAAATGAGTTGCTCTTCTTTTATTTGCTTTTGCTGCACACTTTTTCTAAGCAACAGTTAAGCAATTAAATATGCATTGAAAATAGTCAAGCATTTTTTAATCACTGGTTGAAATTATCCCAGTTTTAAACCGAAAATTTCAGCACCTTTAAACCGGAAATTGCGGTTTTCACTACTTTTTCTTCACTTTCTCTTGGAAATAAAATATTTTTGTGGAAAAAAAGTATCCTATATTGGGATCCGGATACTAAGGTACCTCCTCACGAAATTTTGTTAAAATCCATCCAGCAGTTTTTACGTGATGCGAACACAAACAATGAAGGACAGACGGAATTGAGTTACTATTTTATTGTATGTATAGATGATGCGAACACAAACAATGAAGGACAGACAGACGGAAATGAGTTACTGTTTTTTATATGTATAGATTGTACGATGAGTCCGTAAAATATATTTTCTTTTCGTCTTTTGTTTAAAAATAACACCAAGAACTTATTTTTTAATCCAATTCTCGGTGAATTCTGTAGAAAATTATCTTTTAAATTCAAAACATTTCAACACAATTTCATATTTTCCAAACATTTGTATTCAATTTATTTCGCATTAATTATGCATTAATATTTTTTAATTAAAAGAAAAGTATAAATTTGTCTTTTGTGTGCATTGTGTACGAGTAGTAGTAGTGGTAGTGTGTATAAAATTTGTCTTAAATTAAACTAAACTAAAAGTGTAGAAAAGTGTGTGTATACATGTGTGAATAAGTGAATATTTTTTTAATTTTTTTATGTATTTTAAAATATGTAACGAACTAAAAACTAGAGAAGTTTAAACATAAAAAGGTTAATCTAATAAGGCCCCTATTACGGTTTACAACTTAACTCTACTTCAGTTGAAATTTTACAATTTGGTATTAACAATTACAACTCAACTTGTCAAACATTTTTAAGTTGAATTTAAATTGTGTTACACCTCTGTTGTAGTTTCACCGTTTACAACACTGTGTTAGTTCGATTAACAAAAGTTTAAAAAAATTACCACTCATCAGTAGCAGTTGTTTCAAATTACAACTCATCAGAAGCAGTTGTTTTTCAAGTTGTCTTTTAGACAACTCAACTGAGTTGAGTTGTAAACCGTAATAGGGGCATAAAATAAAACATAAAAACAAAAACAACTAAAACTTTAAAACTAATTAATATAAGCCTCGAATAATTAAAATATAAAAAGGAATTTTAAACAAGATGTTAAATAAAAGTTTGAGAAAACTATTGAGTTTTTAAAAGTTTTAGCTTGTCAACGCAATAGTTTTCTAGGAAAGTTTTTTTTTTTCTAAGGTTAACTTTTTCAAATATATCACAGATGGGACTAGAGACAATGGGATATGGTAGGAATCACGATAATTAGCTAATTTTCTTTTCTTTGGGTAAAATCCGTGAAAAAGTCCGTAAATCTTTCTTATTCTAAGAATTTAAATGTGGACTTATTCTGGCCTCTACAGTGTTATTACTATTCGTAGAATTTTGAAGGTCGTTAGGATCATTTGAGGGCGTTGAGGTAGAGGTGGAAGTGGAGGTGGTGATGCTTGTTACGGGTGAGTTATTCAAATTCAATTTAGTGCCCTCCATAGTTGGGCTATTTAGTGTGGCATTCATAGGAGTAGCTGATGCTGAGTTAAAATTTGTATTCGGCATTTGTTGATTTGCTAAACCGGATTGTTGCTGTTCGTTAGCCTGCTGTTGATGAGCTGCATTAGCAGCAGCAGCAGCTGCTAACTGAAATTGAGTTGGCATAAACATTTGATAAGCTGAACTTAATTGGGCCGCTGTTAGAGATGGACTGTCATTGCAATTTAAATCATGGCTTGTAGGTGTTGTTGGTGTTGTTGCTGCAGAAGAAGTTTGAAAGTGTGCTAGAGTTGTGGGAGAAGTGGGTGTAACTTCTCCAGACGATGGTGAAGTGTGAGCAAGATTTGCAGCATTTAATTGGGTGGCCAGAACCTTGTTGGCTCGTTTTCTTCTAGCTTCTGTTTCACAGGGCGATGGTGCGCCTGGATGCCTGTAGGACACATGTTTGCGCAAAGCATCCTTGCTGCGCGACACATGAGAGCAAACATTACAAGCATATCTGAAAAGAACCCAAAAAAAAAACAAAAAAAAGTTAAGAATTGCCATCAAACCATTTTCTTGAGCCTAAAACCTAACCTCACATTTTGATGTGTCTCCAAATGAACTCTCAAATTGTACTGATTGCTCAATTGTTTGTGACATATAAAACAAGTAGCATACAATTTCGAATTCGAAGGCGCTTTAGTTTGTGGACTTGAAGATGTGTTGAGTTTTTCATTTGACATCATTCGGGCAGCTTCATTTTTTAGATTTTCATTGGCTGCCTCCATGTTGCGTACACAAGATTGGGCGTATTTATCTAAATGTTGCTGCAGTTTTAACTGATCCTCGGGAGATATATTGTACGCCAACTGAGAGTGTAGTTGTGCTGAGGTTTCCGTGCTCGGAGGAGTAGAAAAAATTGAAGATTTAGTGGCTAAAACAGGCGAGGGAAGCGAGCTGTAATTGTCTATTGAAGTTTTAATGCTCAGAGGCGTTAGTGTGTTGTGTAGATGTGTTGTGGGCAAAGGAGAACTAGCTGGATGATCTGGACTTTTTTCATGTTTACTATTAGAACCAATAACGCCGTTCCCTTCTCCTCCTCTTAGATTATCTACAATTTTATCTAGACGTTTCATGTCTTTTTGCTGCTGTAAAATCATTTGATTTTGGTTTAATTGTTGCTGACCCATAGTAGATTTCTTCTCTAAGCCAGCACAAAATCTTTTGGCCAACTGAGCCTCCTCATCGGAGTTTTTAAAAGAAGGCATTGCATCCTTGGTCGTCATGCCCAAATTGGCTTGATATAAATTACATTGCTGTTGGTACTTGGCCAACAGCTCCGATGTCTTATTTAAGGCAGTTTGGGAAAAATTTAAAGGTTGATGCATTAAGTTGGGATAAAACTGTAGAGTTTTAAAAAAGAAATTCTCCAAAGGAGAGGGAAATTTTGAATTTAAACCAGAACTTAAAAAAGGATTAAAGGAACTTGCAGAAAAATTTGTGTTTAAACTTGTTGAAGTGGGAGTTTGAGGCAACGAAAAGTTGCCGCATGCTGACTGAGTTGTAGGCGGGGAGCAAGGTGGTGTTTGAGATTTTTCCAATTCTTCTTTTTTGCACTGCAAGGGTTCTTTTTCAGCCGAAGTTTTGTTGTTAGATTTTTGTAACTAAAAAAAAAAGAAGAAGATCTTTACTGGCGATCTTTTTTAATATTATCATATGTACTTACATTATTATGCACATCGGCTAAACCCTTTATGCCCAGTGTTTCAGCTAAGCTCAAAAGCATGGGTATTTGTTCCTCATAAACATTTACCTCTCCCGAGTACATAAATGTCAGCAAAGCGACTATGGCATTGAACGAAGCACCTGGTATTATTATAACCGGGTGATGGGTTGTTTCCAACGTGCGAAATATTTCCAAAAAGAAAGAGCTGCAGGCACTTAAAACTACACGATGGGCTCTTAAAGTACGACCTTCGGCTGAGATGGTAACATCTGTTAAATGACTTTGATCAAGTAAAACTGGCAGTGTACTTAGTAAACTGGTCTGGAAAAAAATTTAATACATAAAAATGTTGTTCAAATCAAATTTTAATCAACGCTGCTTTAATAATGTGCGTAGCAATATTTTTAAATTCTAAAATTTTCAAAACATTTTCAAAATTTCAAAAACAAAAAAAAATTCCCTGGTCCCTTTTTTCTGTCAATTATTTTTTTTAGAATTTTTTTCTATTAAAAAAGAAAATACTGCCTGTTATTTTTTGCGTGTGTTTCCAAATATTAATAAATCTCATTTCATTAAAACTGTCCAAATATTTTCTTACACACTTTTCAAAATAATGTAGCAAGTAGTTTTCAAATTGCATCAACTTTTAGCATTTTAAAACTTTTTTTCATTTTCGATTATATTTTGTATACTTTTTTCCTCTTTTTTGGCAAATTGCTTGCACAAAATTTTCATTTGTTTTTTTTTTTTTTAATAGAAAAAGTGTTGTTTTCTGCTTCAACAGTTTTCTTAATTTTTTTACAGACAAAATTTTGGATTGTCGAACAAACACAGATTTTGTTAAAGGGTTTTGCAGCAAGTAGTGGTATTTTAATATGAAACTTTTAAACTAATAATTTTTTGTAATTTTATTTTAACTTAAATGTTGTTTGGTTTTTTTGTCGCAGGCACTAATTAACTAAGTAACAAATTTTTTTTAATAAAAAAATTTCATTAGTAATTATTTAAATGGCAAAATCATTACCATTAACCAATGACTGAAATATAAAAAAAGCATTATCATTATTGGCCACATTTGTAATCAACCTTTTTTCCATTGTAATCAACCTTTTTTTCCCACCCATAGATTACATACAAGGTCAACTCTCCAAATGTCAAAAACGTGGCTATAAATGTCTTCACACCTACGGGCATAGATAATACATAGATAGTCAACTGAAACGTCAAAAACCTAAGTCTCTTGTCAAAAAACCTAAGTCTAAGAATGTATTGGTAGTCAAAATTGTATAAGTGTTGGTGTAAAAAAAAATCCCCACAGCACCTAAACTGTACATTGTTGTATAAAATATTTTGTAAAAACAGAATATTTTTTTACATTCAATTTTAGATTTTAAAATTAAATAATTCTTTTGCTTTTTAATAAAAATATGAATTTTGTATTTTTCTAATATATTTATGTGCGAAAAACGTTAGATTGAATGCTAATTTTAAATATTTATTACATATTGATTTCATCCCCCAAAAGACCAAAAAATACAATACTGTTTAGAAATAAATTACACCAAACAAATGTCAACAAAATTAAATTTATTTAGTATTAAAAAATTTAAAATACAATAAATTCTTGCATAATTTTTTGTGCAAAAATTCAAAATTGTTTAAATATTTGGCAAGTGCAATGAAATATCGCTTAATAGTGTCTAAATGTGAATACAAATTTTACTCCCCTAAGTGTGTTGAATTCACACCGTACCCGTAAATGTGAAGACATTTGTAGCCGCGTTTTTGACATTTGGAGAGTTGGCCATCTATGTGTTATCTATGCCTACGGGTACGGTGTGAATTCAACACACAAAGGGGAGTAGAATTTTTACCTACTATAAGACACTATTACGCGATATATCGTTGCACTTTCCAAATATGTAAAAAATTTAAAATTTTTGTAACCAAAATTCATTCAGAATTTAATGTATTTCCGAATTTTTAATAAAAAATAAATTTAATTTTGTTGACAATTGTTAGGTGAATTTTTTTTTTTTTTTTTTTTTTTATTTAGTATTAATTACACAATAAATTATTGTAACTAAATCTAGTGATATAGAGTACTAGCTGCTATGGCTTTCGACTCCGTTTTTTTATATTTTACGTTTATATTTTATTAACAAAATTGATATCTATGATAAATTTGAATATTAATTTAATATTAGTATCACACATATTTTTTAAGAGATCAGATGGGGTTTGAGATCCAAAAATTTTTGACCTGCAGATGTTGTATTCTGGGCATTCGTCGAGAATATGTGCAACAGTAAGGGGCGTGTTGCAGGATATGCAGTTTGGCGCAGAATTTTTTTCTAAAAGATGTCTGTGTGAGAAACTGCAGTGTCCAATTCTGAGGCGGACTATGATAGTCGCTTCTCTTAAAAATCTATTTTAAAGTGTAAAAATATTAATAATTTTATGCGAAAACCTAAAAATACACGTTTTAAAGTATGTTCGAAATTTCGAACTTAATTTCGAATTTTCGTAATTAAGTAGAAAATCCACTCTAAAGCCTAAAATTATAAAATCTGAATCTTTTGATATTAATTTTAAATTGAAAATTTTAAGGTGAAAATTAGAAGTTAAGCAAAAAAGAAGAGATTAACAGATAGCATATCAAACCCAATGTACTCTTACATCTTATTCCTCGCAATGTGGCATACGTATGAATATAAAAAATGTGTTTTGCTCTAAAACTGTTGAACAATTTTCCTTACCGAAAAACTTTTGTTTATTATCGGACTATCTTTGGCCGATTACAACTCGCGAAGTTCTAGAGTAAGTTTACAACTGGTAAGAAGTCAAAATGTAAGTGGACATATATGTATAAAACATACGATGAAAGATAAAAAGTCTACAAAAAGATAGAAAAGTCTTTTACAAAGTAAGAATTCATACGGCTTTAGCTGCAGAGATGACTCAAGTATAAAAAATAATGTAAATAGTGATTTACAATAAAAAGTAATTTATTGAGTATTTTTCTTTACATTTTTTAAATAACTGCTCTTCTTTTAAACACCCGTTCCTGCCATTTGGGCATTGAAGCTCATCCAATTCGATGGTTTTTATTTTAAAAATAAAATTTTGTCGCATAAACGAAATTTCCTTGTTAAAAACCATTGCTTGTGGATACTATTTCTACAATACGACTACGAAAGATGTACATATTTTATATGTGTGTAAAAATAGTATTTTTGGATATTTATTTATTTTTCTTTTATAGCAAATGACATTTTGAACAGTTTTAGTAATCACAAATGTCCAGTCACTTGCAAAATTTTTCTATATATAAACAAACATGTCTATACATATATACATACTTAAAAACGAATATGTATGTACTAATGAATATAAATGATTATTACTTAAAAATAAACCGTATTTTCCGAGAGAAATTATATAAATATATACATATGTGTATGTACCTTCGAAATACGTTAAAGAGTCCGCAACTGCCATTTGTAACGCCATATCATTAGCATTGTTGTCTGGACTTTGCTGATTTAAACTTTTTTTTTAACTATCACTCGCAAGACATATTTAATCAGGTGGCAGCGCAAAGCGGACCTAATATTAAAGAGAAATTTGTTTATATGGAGTTTGACATTAATCATGTATTTTAAGAGAGAATAAAATAATTATTACTGTCAAAATCCATATAAAAAAAAAAATCCAAAAATTGTTTGCAGATATTTCCTCTCCCTTACTCTCTCACCTTGTTAAATATGCCTTGATCACTCGCATTCAAAAAATCATTGTGTAACGAAAAAAAAGGCCAATGAGCTTGTTAACCTTCATATACTCCCCAAAAAAGGGAAAATTGGAATCACAATTTTGGCTCGCAGCAGAACTAACTATGATTTTCAATAATTGATTATAAAGGTCGTGATATCAATTGACTTTTGTGTGCTGAATCCAAATCATTTTACAGATTTTTTCTATAACACCGAGATATTCTTATTTAAATAAAATAATAATATTAAAATATTAGATATGTAGTTATTGTGATAACAATGGTCGGCAAAACAAAACAAAGTCTTGAACAAGAACTTTGTTATGTGATTTTAATTGACTTTTGTTTGCTGAATCCAAACATTTTCACATCACATCTAGTTTTCGAGATATTCTTATTTAAATAAAATAAAAATATTAGATATTTAGTTATTGTGACAACAATGGTCGGCAAAAAAATAACTCGGGAGCTTGAACCTTGTTAGTTGATTGTAATGGACTTTTATGTACTGAATCCAAATCTAGTTTTTGAGATTTTCTGATATTGAAATACTTAATAGGCAACCATGAAACATAAATTTTTTTTAGCACTGGCTGGACTTAACAAATATATTTATTTTTATTTAAGACTAGCTCTCACTTCGTCAGCGTCCTTGCAATATTTTGTTCGATTTTGCTTTGAAAGCAATCGACACCAAAGTAACACTCAGGCAATTAATGATTATACTAACTGTGTCACTTCCTTTAGAAAGGTATAGTAGTATGTATATAACACAGATGGTTAGTGGGATAGTAAATCGTCGCTTATGGCAACCCTGCAATTGTACGTTGTGATTATTTTCACCGGCGATTTAGTACTATGTAATACCAGTGAAGGTGTTTTTAGTTTCGCCTTAAAATATGCTGCATATCAGTTTATGTATTTTTTTACTATATAAAAAATAAAGTATGCAAATCCGGTTAGTTCAACTGCCTACTTTTACTGCTGTTTTCTTTTGAAAATGAAATATATTTGCAGACAAAAAATTTTTTATATTGGAATCAGGATGCTAAGGTACCTCCTTACAAAATTTTGTTAAAATCCATACAGTAGTTTTTACGTGATGTGACCACAAATGAAAATCAGACAAACAGGCAGACGGAAATGAGTTACTATTTTATTATATATATATATATATATATATATATATATATATATATATATATATATATATATATATATATATATATATATATATAGATTACTTTATGGAATTTAAGTCGAATAAATAAATAAATCTATTGCCTTATTGAAATCCATTCAGCATTTATTGAGTATCAAGGGTAACGAGACATGTTTATATCCTGAGGAAATTAAAAAACAAGTTTTGACTAGCCAGACAAGCGTATCGTTTATGTCGCTTTTATGAAGAAATATCGTAAATAAATCGGCTAAATGCTATTTGGATTTACACAATCCAACAATATTAAAATTGGCGTTTTTTGACTTGTTATAGTTTAACGATTTCGTTAGAAGCATGCTTTTAGGATTTATTGAATTTCTATTTATTAATTTTATATTTAGTTGAAATTTAATTTTATTTTGAATTTCTATTTATTAATTTTATTCTTATTTGAACCACTTTACTTTTTAAATTTATTGTATTATTTTTTTCTCAATTTTATTCAATTGGCGCCTAATGTTGCGCAATAGTTTTTAAAATATCCCAGTTTTAAACCGAAAATTTCAGTACTTTGTACCGGATATTGCGTTTTTTCACTGCTTTTTCTCCACTTTCTCTTGAAAAAAGTACTTTATATTGGATCAGGATGCTCCTCACAAAATTTTGTTAAAATCCATAAGGTAGTTTTTACGTGATGCGAACACAAATAAAAAGCAGACAGACAGACAGACGGAAATGAGTTACTATTTTATTATATGTATGTACATATATAGATAAAGATTTCCTTACAATGCAGAAGAAAAGGACGGTCACACATAAATGTTAAAAATCGTAGTATATTTAAAAGGGCTTTAAATTTAATATGAACCGTGAATTCCGCTAGTACTGTACTGTTTCAGGCTGACAGCGTAGGCAACATAATTTATTACAAATTCACATGTTATGTACTATTTTACGTTTTCACCTTCGGTTTAGCTTTGGCTCTAAACTAAGTAATTGGCGCTATTTGCCAGTTTGCAAGTTCAATTCCTATGCAATACCTATTGCTTTTTTTTTTTGTACTGACTGAATTTATAAATAATTATTTAATTATTCTTCTTACCTGATGATTATGCCATCTTAAACAAAATTGTTGCTGATTATCATTATTATTATTATTATTATTGTTATTTGCTTGTTGTTGCTGCTGATGTAGTTGATCTTGTAATTTTTGTGATAACTGTTGATCACGTGTCTGCTGCTGTTGACGTAAATTTGTTGAAGTAGTCGTTGTATTATTATGTTCCATAATTTCTTTTCAATAGTCAATATGTTCATATATGAAATTTATGCAATATTTTTTAAGTCATAAAAACTGTTTAAGTATTAAACTAAAAATATACATAAGTATGTATTTTATTTGTTTTAAAATTTGGCGCGCAAACATGTCAAACACATTTATAAACGCACATAATAAAAGCAAAAACATTTTAAAGATATGTATGTAAATCATCAATGACATCAATAAAATGGCTATTTTTTTTATTTGGCATTAAATGTGCGTGTGTGTTTGCTTGTTTGCTTGTTTGCTTGCTTGGTCTTTAAAAGAAATGTTAATGAGAGAACAAATAATATTTTCTCTCTTGTAATAACTGTTTATTGTTTTGTTTTGTAAAAGTTTGTTGTTTTGTAAACAAATCCCATATATTTTTGTTTCCTTTTTTTTTTTTCTTTTTCTGTGTTTGCGAGAGACTTATTTACACTCTTGAATGTATTTAGAATAAAGGAGAAAATAAGTGATTAAATTAATAGGCACGGCTGCCAGATGTGATGATTTATCATCATTTTGACGGTTCATAAAACGGTTAAAACATTAATAACATATTAAACAATTATTGTAATTTTTGACCTTTTTAATAATTTTATAATTAAGTTATTACGCTCTAGGTCTTTTTTATAAAAATATTGTAATTTATTTTTATTTTTATATTCGATATTTCGCTACACCATTGAATGTTTTGAAATGTTAGTTTTTTAAATTTGATTGACAAAATTTTTTTTCAATCATTTTAATATTTTCATTCAATTAACGGCCACTTTCACAATGTATGATTATAAATTAACATGAACATTAACCTCAGGTTAGGTTAAATTGTATTTCACAAATTATGATTAACTTTTAATTTACACCATTTAACGAAAAAGTGTCTGTTAAATATAATAATGTGCCGGTTAGTATTTTAATTGTCAGATTTTGTTCCATAAAAATATTTATTTATTTGAAACCAATTTAATTTTCACAAAAAAAAATATATATTTGTAATTCAAAATTTTATAAATATATAAAAAAAATATTATTGTTACAATAAAAGGTCCTGCTTGAGATTTATCAGGACTTTTCAACAAACGATTGAGTATAAGAGGAAGAATACTGATATTACTCTTAAAAAAGAAGACGGCACACTGAATTCTTGAATTATAATATATGTATGAATGTAAGAACACACTTTTAATCATATCTGGGTAACTGTGACACAGGCGTTAGTATCCTAATCCCATAACAATATCAATCATTGGCACTGATGTGGTCGAACGAAAGGTATCTTAAATGGACCCACGCTAAACCGTGTTTTGCTAGAGACCGTTAACCCGTAGACCAAACACTAACCCTAAAGACAATAATCGAGGGGATATACTACGAAGTCCATCCCTCAGATTAATATGTTTTATCTATTACCGTAGTTGTTAAAAAATAATAGTATAAAAATAAATTATATGCAAAATTTATAAATTTGCTTTTTTTTTTTAATTTATAAAAAGAACAAAAGAATACATTTTCTTGGTATTAAATAAAAAAAAGCGTAGATTTGTATTCAGCACCCTAAATAACCTAAGATACATTTCATTTACATATACTTTTTTGATTTAAAAGAAAGCAATTTTGGAAATTCAAACTTCCATTACATTATTTTTCGTATATTTTTTCTTATATTCTCTTTTTTCTTATATTCTCTAGTTAAGTAACTGTATGATGGTAAAACCCAAGTACGTAACCGTCGGTTATTCAGTGCCTGTTAACCAAACCGACAGTTAGTTAAATTTAAATTAAAAATAAAATAATCATACATTGTGAAAAGGGCCGTAAATATTATAAAACTATTTTTATTTCCTGAGATGCTACCCAATTGTTTAGCGAAATATCGAATATAAAAATAAAAATAAATTACAATATTTTTATAAAAAAGACCTAGAGCGTAAAAACTTAATTATAAAATGAATAACATATGTTAATAGTGGAAATAACCTTATATTTTAAGTAATTTCAAAAAACTAACCCATAGTCCATACCTGATGAAATTATATCGTGATGAATATCAAATTTAGATCATGATGAAAGTTCATCAGCGTTATGATATAATTATTAGAGCTCATGTACAGATAGTTATATTATGACGTAAAACATCATTTAAATTATATTTTTACATTGACGTTTATTTTATTTTTATTACAAAAAAGGGGACAAACGAAAAAGATAATTTTTAATTTCTTTCACTAATTTTTTAAATAAAAAGCAATTAATATTGTGTGACAAGCATAAAAATATACATTTTTGGTTTTGGTTTCTTTTACTAATTTTAAAAATATATTTAAGGTTAATTTCATCATAATATAAATGCATCAACGGGGAAGTCGTATGTATTGATATTGATAAAAATTGGACAGTTGCCCTGCCGACGTTAAATTACAAGTTATGATGAAAATTTTATCACGTGTGGACATCGGGTAAAGAATTACAAAAACTTGTTAACAGTGCAATAACAATTGTTTGTCTAGTTTTTAAAAATAGTTTTACTAAATCGACAGCGAAATAAAATAATTAATAAAATGGGTATTTAACAGCTTGAAATAAATGCACCTACATAACACCAGTGGTGCTGCAGCGCTAAGATAAAATAAACCTAACGTACAATTGCAGTGTTGCCAAAAGTAAAGCTTTGCATCTATGTATATAAACGATCAATATAGGCCTTACCCAGTATCTACACCTGATAAAAAATTTGGCTTGACAAAAGTCAAAAATGCTTTTTTATATGAAGTTTGACTTTAATCAAGACAAATTTTTGTCATGTATAGACACGGTTAATTGTCCGAGTGTTAATTTTCTTTAAAGCCTAGTACTTTGTTCAAATTTGTGTAAAATGTTGACCAACATTTATTATTTAACAAGGGAAATTTGACATTTAAAATGTGGTGTCTATCTAGTGATTTGGAAGAATTCTACGATTTTATTGTTTTTAAATATATGTACCACATTGTTTTACAAAATTTTCCACAAAAATTTTACAAAAAATTCCACATGATGCCCAATTGCTTTATTTCACAGCTTTGATAAAATGTTGCCAGAAACTTTTCAATGTCACAGTCACAGTGAAAACAGAGTACTACTTCGGAAACATTTTTACATAACTTTTTTATACAAATTTTTTATGTAAGTATTTTGACAGCATTCCGCATGAAAAACTGAACAGAGTACCAGGCTTAAAAGAAAAAACTATTTCCAAAAAAATGTTGGCAATTTTTTTATTAATAACATTTTTGGGAATTTAAATATTTATTATTTAATATTATGCTAATTACCCATAACGTTTTTTTAATAAAAATTTGTTAGGGGGAAAGAGCTAGTTCCTATACGTATTTCACTGGTTGCTCAGGCCAGATTATCAGGAAACCTTTTTCCTAATTTCAGAGAAGCCAAAAATACTCTATAAGTTGATTCATTTCAAAGATAATAATAACATCGCACAAGATGGAATCTTTTTTAAAACATCCCTAAATATTGGATAGACGATAAAGCGATTTCCATATTAAAGAAGAAAGAAAAAATAAACATTAGCAATAAAAAGAGAGCAAAAAACAATCAGCTGGGCTATCGACTCCACCTGGTATGAATTCGCCTTGTTCCTATCGAAAACTGAATGATACAAATATCATAATTTGACATCATCAAAAACTGAATGAAATAAATATAATTTGAAATCATTAGCGTGATAATCTGAAGGCGGAAGGTCAGTTCCAATAATTTTTGTTAAGTCATTTCATTTGAGTTTTCGACGACAAAATTAGACGTTTTTACGCCAAATTTATGTGGCAACTATAATAAGTGATAAGGCATCGTTTGTTAAGTATACGTCGTGTGGTAAGAAATCGTTTAACATTAAAAATCATTTAAATATGATTGATATTTGATTGATTTGATTTAATAGTGTTGAAGCAAATATAAAATTTGTTAATTAAAAAAAAAAAACAAATATCTATTATACATAAGTACTTATAATTGTTAGTTAGTTAGTAGGATCTTTTATTTTCTGTTAAGTATATCATTTGTTTTAATTGTCAATTCTTTTATTGTTTCAAATTTTCATCAATCTTTTGTTAAATCTCTTTGTCCACTAAAGTCTTTTTTTATATGTTGGATTTATATTATATTTTGTGTTGAAATTCATTTTGTAATGCATGAGTATTTAAGTTTTTTTTTGTCCGAGGGCTGCTATTTTTACCGGTTCAAGCAACAACAACAATTATATGTTTTAGCCAATTTTAATTTAGCGAATGCATTTCTGTTTTTCCTTCAGAAAAAAAAATGTTTTTTTCTAATGGCTACACAATAAGTCGTAAAATACTTGGAGACACCTCAATATTTTTTGAAATTTATTTTAAAAAGGCGTGTTGCGATAGAAGGGGCTGAAAGAAATTTTACAGCATTTAAAATATTTAATTAACCAACGGTATGAGAAACCGTTACGAAATGTCCGTTTTGATGTATCAAATACCACTATTTGAACGCTAAAAAACCTGATAAGCTAGTCGAAGTTCATTGCAAATTCGCACCAGCATTTAAGACTATTTAACAAATAACTAAATGAATTTAAATGACTATAGATTTAGAAATGATGAACCTCGTTCAGAAAGTTCTTGATTAACTATAACAGTCCTACGATCTGTGAAAAATAGCATGTGTGCACAAAAAAAGAAAGGATTATAGTATGGATTAGATATGTATGTGTGTGACAGACTTTTTGACAGGTCTGTACGATTTGATAATCTTTTAAAAAAAATACAAAAAAAAATCTTCAACATGCAATCAGCAAAATCATGTTTTTTTTTGTGTATGATAGTGTGGCACCTATAACGCCATTTTCAAACGATTTCTAAAGTTGGACAGAATTCTGTCAGATTTTTTGTGATTGAATCGTACGATTGTGTAGGATAGTGAATCATGACCTTAAGGCAGTTATATCGCAAATAATTCATATAATCAACGATATAGTTTTAAGTTACCTACGAGTTGAAATGCGCGAAATAGTGGATTTATCTCTCTAGATGTGTTCAGTACAACTTACAATCGATAATATTATAGTGACTAGTTCAAGGAGCTTGTTAAGATTTTTTCCATTGTCATTCTCATATAATTTCGTGGCCGATAAATAACTATTGATAAAAAAAACATGGATATACCACTATACACCAGATATAGAGCAACAATAATTCAAGGGATTTAAGCATTGGAAATAGCTCTAAAGCAAACAAAGACTGCAGACATAGGTTATGACTACAGTTTTTTGGATTATCTTAAAAAAGTAAAGCAACAAATAAAGAATATTATTCCTTATAATTGAAAGTTATTTATTTAAAAAAAAAAGTGAATTTCCTTTCAAAGAAGTGTTTTTTATCGCGTGAATACTGCGTGTATACTGATGTAGTTTCCATGATTCACTTTATTTGATAGATTATCCTTCTACCAAATTTTATTATTTACGCTTTTAAAGAATTTTTTTTTTAGATAATGCTTCAAGTCGAATAAGACCGTTATCTCAGCAACCATAGCCTATTTGAAAGATTTTTTCGGGAAGCTTAAAAATTGGCAAATCACTGCTTGAAGAATATAAGTAGATCTAATTCAAAACATTTCTATTTTTTTGTAAAAACTTGTTTAATTACCCTTTTGATTTTTTTCACCTAAAGAACTATAATAAGAAGAACTTTAACACAGTGAACAGTGTTGAAATATGCGTTCAAACCTTATCAAAACATTACTCCTAGTCTACATTAGACATAAAATGATAAACATAAACACTAACATCAAATTAGTAGTGTTAAGTGTTTTTTCCAAGCCTTAACATGGTTGTTAAAACAGTTGTTACAAAAACTCTTTTATAACATGTCAATGACGTTGTTGTTGTATTTTAGTTGGACAGTACTATTTGCAAACAGCGCCATCTGTTGCTCAACCGTAGTACTACTACTATTTGCTGTGCAACATTGTTGGAAAACAGAAAATTAACACGTTCACTGTCCAAGGTAAAAACTGGGGAGTGCCCCACACGTCCGATTTTTTTTTTTTTTTTGCATAATCGGTGTATTTCGGATAAGCCCCAATAAATATCTACATCTTTTAAAATGTATATAAATAGCTTAAAGGGTGTTTTTGTTAATAGCCCACATATGGGCTGTGGACGCCATGAAACAAAATCTTCTATAAATCGTCTTCAGAGTCCACAGACCACATGTGGGCTATTAACAAAAACACCCTTTAAGCTATTTATATACATTTTAAAAGATGTAGATATTTATTGGGGCTTATCCGAAATACACCGAATATGATATTGGAATACAATGATCTAAAGAAAGGTATCGACTTATCGGACGAATTATCAAGCTACTATTCGCCACTTCGCAAGAGTCTGACATGGTACAAAAAAATTGCCTACGATGTTATTTTTGGAGTAGCCATAACAAACGCAGTTTATTTGTACAACAAATTCAACCAGCAGACAAAATGTACTCTTTTGCAGGCACATAGATATTGTAAAAAACCTATTGGGCGTACAGGCAGCCAATTACCGGTACCAATTACACCACAGAGTGGGTCATCTACAAGTATCTCCCAAAGAGATAATGATCCGCCGACTGTCTCGAACAAGCATTTTCTTACACAACTGGATAGAAAAGACGCAAAACTAAGAAGACGTAGATGTGCAGGGTGCTACAATGAACATAGACTGAAGGGCGAGACAGCTGCAGCTGCAACTAATAAAACAAAAAAATTATCACAAATATGCAATATTTGTACTAAGCCCTATTGTTTGCCATGTTTCCAAAGAGTTCATAAGAATAGTCCGTAATAATTGTTCTGTTTTTTTCAATAAATATAATATCTTTCAACATATTTTGTTTTTTTTTTTTTTCTATCAATCCAAACTGTCAGGTCCACGTCAAAAAAACGAGATTTCCTCCATGTTCCAGCACATATTTTGTTTTTTATGGTCTGTTCTGTGAATTCCAAGTCAAATAAACGATGTTCTCTCAACGTCCACAATTTTAAAGCTCTTTAAATTTGTTTGGGTAAACAGCCCACATATGGGCAGTGGACTGCTGGTGCTTTCCGTTCATAGCCCATATATGGGCTGTGGACAGTGAACGTTAAGTTCAAAAAAGAAAGAAAATGGCATAGGTAAGCACATATTCGCCACCTATAACAACATGCACAAATGAATGCCGTTGTTCTGCCGGCGTCATGTTTTGTGACGGCTTCTTAAATAACTATTCAACTGTTCTAACTTTTATGGCCCCTGTTCCCTCTAAACTCCGCCTTAAAACCCCGCCTTTGAATATAAACTGCACACATGTTTATTTAGCCATATACATATATACATATAAGTACATTTGCTTGTATTATGTTAAGTAAGTGTGTGTGTATAAGGCCCAAAGTGCATCTGTATCTTAACAAATGTATCATCGTCATCTAATGAATAAAGGAATTTTTTTCATTCCAATATATTTTATTTGAAAACTACTAGATTCAGCTAAAAGGTACAACTACTACAATTATTTCACTTGTTTTTTAATTTTTTTTATATATTTTTGTTTAGCTGGCTGAATGGGTGACATTAGATGGATGCTTTTTGCTGGTTTGCTTGGCTAGGTTTTTTGTTTTTGTATTTTTTTTTTTTTTTTTTGTTCTATTTGGTATTGTTTTGTAGTTGTAAGTTTTATTTATTTAAAAAAAAATTGTGCTATTTTGTAAATATACATAATCACTTTAGCCAAAATTACATTGACAAGAATGAACCAAAACCCAAAAAAAAAAATTAAATAAAACGAGATAAGTCCCCCATCAAAGGAAGGTAATACAAAGCGACATTAACTGCACAATCACTTATTCATTCATATGTACATATGTTGTATAAAACATACTTATTTATTATTAATTAATTTCTAACAGTTCCTTTCTTTCCAGTCTTAATTTAAATTTTCCCACAATTCCTTTGTCCAGGTTTTTTGTTAAAAATGTGTGGCGCATCGGACATAAGAATAGATTCATACAATATTTGCTTTTATATTTTTGGACAATGACAGATTTTCGTGTATTATAATTTTAATGGATTTTTTTTTTTTTGAAAATAATTTCAATTTCTAGTATGTTAATGACAATTCTTTCTAGTGCAAAAATAAAAAAATAGATTTTTAAATGGCAAATTTGCAAATTTTAAAATTTTTTTAAAATTTGTTTAGTTTCTGCCAATTATGAACTTTCCAGCCTAGATTTTTATGGCTGAAACTTGGAAAAACACGAGATAGGCCCAGAATTATTGGCTAGAAGTCACACAAGTTATAATAGAGTCCGAAATGACAGTCCACTGCAATGGGTTTCAAATCAAAAGTCAATAACAAATTTTAAATTGAGCAATTTAAAAACACATCAATTATAAGAGAGTCTATCCTTGACTCTAAATTTTAATGAGTAAAAACTCAATTCCATAATTTTAGTTTTTGATAACGAAAATAACGAAAATTTAAATTTTTTAGTTAAAACCTGGTACTCTGTACAGTTTTTCATAGGTGCAGTGTGAATGAGAGACATGCCATATAGATGTATCTTCCAGTCGTTTTTGCCATTTAAAATACAAATCAACGATGCCATAATAGGAAATGGATCAGATAAACCTTCTCGGCTGTTTCTTTCTTGTAGAAAAATTGTGGATTTTTCCTTAAATCGTTTAAATTGAATCACACTATTTTAAACTGTTCATCTCACCATTGTTCCATTACAAAGTGCTTGTCGCAAATTTTAACAAGCTGGTCACCTTGCTGATAAAGCTACGAGTACGCAGAATTCAATGGCATTAGCCGTTTTTCGAAGTTAGCGCTCGTATTCGCGATATTCGCGATTTAAAATTTGTACGCTAAAGTACTATAAAAACGATATTTTTATACCGTTTTGACCATAGTGGTGATCAGTACATCAAACATTAGTGGCCTCAAGGTGAAACAGTTAAATTGCGAAAAAATAACAATGTTGAAAAATCCACTTGTATCAATTGATAAAGTTTTGTTACCGCCTCTACATATAAAACTAGGCATTGTAAAAAACTTTATTAAAGTACTTAATCTGGATGGAAATTAGTTTAACGAATTATGTGGTATTTTTCCAAGATTAAGTAGTATGAAAATAAAAGAAGGTTTGTATTAATTTATCTTATACTAATATGTTGAAAATTTGAATTAATATTTCGTTTTTAACAGGAATACTTAATGGGCCGTATATCCTTCGCTTGATGAAGGATAAGTTATTTGAAGATGCCTTCAGTGTGGATGAGCTTGAGGCATGGAACTCTGAACAGCGATTATTGGCAACGTGGCGCATTCATATAGAAAAAATGCTTTCCGCTTTTCATCGTATTAATGTTAAAATGTCTTTAAAGATTCATTTTTTGCATTTTTATACCAACAAGTTTGCTGAACAATCACCAGCTGAGTCTGACGAGCATGGAGAGCGATTACATTAAGTGACGGCCAGACTTGAACACTGCTACAGTCGTAAAAAATTGAATTCGCTGTTAGATGACATTTGCTGGAACTTACAAGAAGAATTGCTTGAAACAGAAAAATTATAAAGAAATAATTAAACTATGTGACAATAAAGCAATTTGATAAATTAATAACAAAATAAAAAAAAAACAATAAAAAAATTTTGCAAATTAATTACTTTGCGCAAACAAAAATTACCGAGTTTTTATAGTTTTGTATTGATTTTTCGCGACAAAAATAGATTTTTGGAGACAAAAATAAGAATGTCATGTAATCCTGTATTTATTCAACAGAGTTGAATTGATTTAAATTTAAAAATTATCCGAAAAGTATAAAATACCATTTTTTTATACTTTAGCTTATAAATTTTAAATCGCGAGTATCGCAAATACGAGTGCTAACTTCTAAAAATGGTTAATGCCATTGAATTCAGCGTACTCGAATTAGCTTTACCAGTAGGGTGCCCAGATGGTTAAAAAAAATGTCAAATTCGAGCACAGTGTTATCATTAATGGTGAAAAAAGATTTGACATAGGATTTTGTATTAATTTCACCATCTTTGTATATTTTGACCACTGACAAGTGGAAGAAGCAGTTTCGCTAAATTTTTTTACTTTTCGTAGTATAGATACAATTTAATTTGCTCTTTATTTATTTTTTTCTTTTACATAATTTCGATATCATACAAATAATTATAGACTAGTGTTTTTTGCTATAATATTTGGAGGCCATTAGTTGTCCTTGGGATTTAAAAAGTATTGTTATTTTTAAACAATTAAACTGTAATTTTTTGATATCATATTATAGCAAAATATTATTTATTATAAATTGAAAACATGATACATTTCCTTACTGTAAAAATTAAAAATAATTTTTTGGCTTGATTCTCATTTTGATATCAGTGCTTTTAAATGCCGAAATTTTGTGCGGATTTGACTCTTCTTTTTCTAAGTTTTTTTATCCCAAAATAGCTGCGCCCGCCACATCGTGTGTGTCCTGACAATATTTCGTTCGATTTTGCTTTGACAGTAATCCATACCAAATTTCAAGACCTACCTATAGAGGTACCCATCCCTGGATATAATTCTAAAATTTATATAAAGTTCTTAAATTATTGCAGAGTTCTGTAAATATTCGTAGAGTTTAAAATATACCGCTTTCAAAAATAAAAGATGCTGCCAAGTTTTCGTTACCATTAAATCGGAAAAATTGCGTAATTTTACTACTGTTTAATAGGAAAACATAGAAAAGTATCCTATGTTTTAACCAGTTAGTGCCTGCGCTAAGTTTACGCTGTCGACAAAAAATTTAAAATAAATCAGTCAAATGCGAGTCAGACTCCGCACTATGTTCAGTACAACTGTAAAAATACAAGTTTCTATATTTTTTACGTCTTATGGAGCACCCTTTAGTTTTTAATTATTTTTTATACTTAAAAAAAAGGAGAAGTAAAGTAACACACTCAGGCAGTTAATGCCTATATTAACTATGTTACTTCCTTTGGAAAGGGATAGTAGTAGATAAGACAGATGGTTAGTGTAAAAGTAAAGCTTCGCTTATGGCAACACTGCAATCGCACGTTATGATTATTTTTAGAACAGTATTAACATGCGTCTCTGGTGTTATTTAGGCGAATTAGTTTGAAGTTAGCATAATTATTTTACTTCGCCGGCGATTTAGTGCTATGTGGTAATACCGGCGAAGGAGGGCGCTGTAATATGCATGATTATAAAGAGAAATTAATACATATCAGAAAAATTGATGTGCTACGGCTGAGTATTGAACTCGTCAGCATTTCTTAGTAGTCAACGTGCTAACCAATTAAGCTACAGCAGCTACACTAAAGCATAGTAGTAAATACCCTGTGTATATATCAAGCGTCTGCCTATAACGTTTAGAAGAGAAGGTCAAATTTCTCAAATTCGCGACATTTAGGGCACATTCTCATATTTTTATTAAATTTATTTTCGTTTCTCGTTGTTACAGTAGATATTGCAAAATATAATCCGTGTAAATTTTAAGTGTCAGCCTATTACTGTTCAAATATAAGGACTTTCTATGAAAATATTAGGAGCCTGCCTATTCCGATTCAAAAAATAAGGCAATATAATTGAAAAACATGCTATTTCACACTTTTCAATTGTTATAGCGGCGAAGGCAACACCTCTACTGTAAAAATTTCAAAAGTCTATCTATTATACGTTTCAAAACATAAGGCTATATACATACGTGCAAATCACGATACTATCGGAATGCCCTATTATTATTTAACTATTTGTAGCCCTATGTTCCTTATAGGAATTACAGGATATTATTATATTATATATTTAACTATGGTGTTATAAAGGCCTTATTAATACACCTTCTGTGAATATTTCAAGAATCTACCTATTATAGTTCAAAAATTAAGCCATATAAATTCAAATCACCACATTGTCGGAAAACCCTTAAATTTTTGTAATTTGTTATATAGGCCGTATTAATATACCATCTGTGAAGAATTTTAAGAGTCTGTCAATTATGGTTAAAAAATTAGACTACATTTTATACAAATCACATCACTATCGGAACACCCTTTAATTTTTAGGTTTAATTTTGTATACTTCTTTATAAAGCGATCATCGTTTTAATTACTGTCTGCAAATTTTAAGTGGTTGCCTCCTATAGCTCAAAAAATAAAAATATAAACGCAAATAACACATCACTTTCGCAACACCCTATAAGTTTTAGTGTTAGTGTTGCTATAGCGGTTATGGACCTTCTGTCAAAATTTCAAGAGTCTACCTATTATGGTTCAAAACTTAGGCGATATACATGCAAATTATTTCACTATCGGAACAGCCTTTAATTTTTAGATTTATTTTTTTGTATACTTGTTTATATAGCGAACTAAGTTTTAATTACTGTTTGTAAATTTTAGGTGTATGTCTCCTATAGTTTAAGAAGTAAAAATATATATGTGAATAACACCTCTCTATCGGAACACCCTATAAGTTTTAGTATTTGTTGCTATAGCGGCAACAGTTATACATTTTCTGTGAAAATTTCAAGTATCTACCTATTACGGTTCCATAGATAAAAGGCGGTGGCAGGCGGGCGGACAGGCAATTGTAGCGAAAACAATAGAGTTACGTTTTTATCTTTTGGGTACGGAACCCAAAAAAATTATATTAAATGGTTCTATACCCCCGGGGGTTCCAATTGTCACTGCAGGAATATGGCAAATGCTTTGACGCGGTCCACTCGGGGAAAATAGGTGCACCAGACGCTAGGGTTCCTAGAGCCTAAATCTGGAAGAAAAGGTCTGTGTGTGAAAACATACGGGTTCTCTTCGAGGCCCGACCAGTGCCCAAAGGACTGGTACCAAGGGAATCGGTGGCCCCACAGAGAGCCTATCCTCTCTGTGACCGGTTGGTGAGGTCCCCTTCGGGGGTACACGTGGTGGTTGTGGTTTAAGATCGATTTATGTAGGTAAGGTGCAAGGTCGATCAAGTGTGCTGTTGCACTCTCAACAGACGGAGTTTGGATAGTCTCCAAACCCCAAAGCAAGAGGTTATAAGGTGGATCTAGGCTTGCCTTGGAAAGGCTTGCCATATTATATAAATTGCTACTCATTGTGACTTTATCACACACAAAAAGCGATTGTTGGCAATCGTAGTGTTGTCATACTACACAATGGGGGCGCTAGTCTACGCCTAAGTTTCACTCGGTGGTAAGACCACCGTGAGGTTAGGCCGAGTAGGCAGGTACTCACGTTAATCTTGTTCCACAATTAAATGGTTTTAATCATCTGATGGAGAGTGTTAGGGGAAAGTATTTTTATCCTTGCATATCCAGTTTATGAGATATAACTATTCGTTCAAAATTAGTAAAATTAATAATATTATTATTATATTATTTTATTTATTCAATTTGTTTTAAAATAAAATGGTTTAGATTCTCTATAAAAGTTATTATTTGTTAACTTGCGTAATGAAAAAGATTATTTTTTTATATATTTTTTTTAAATAAACATAAATTTCTTTTAAATTTATTAACTATTCCTTTAAAGTATTTTATATTAATTTTTATGTTTTTATTCAAATTTAATTTCACTTAATATTTTTTATAATTTTTTTATATTATTTTTTTTTATAAACATTTTACATTTTACTAAAATTTATTTAAATTTTTTTTATGTTACACTTATTTCTGCACCACTAAATATTTTATTTCGTTATTGATTGCTCTCTTCAGTTTTTTTAACCGTTATCATAAAAAACCGTTATATTCATTTATTAAAATAAATCTTTTTTTTTTTAATTTTCCGTTTTACTTGCTGCTGTTTTGCGTCGCTTAATTCGAATTTTCTGCGTGTCCACCACCTTTGTATCGTGTTTGCTCACTTCTAATTTGCCAAAATTCTAGTTTGTCTGAGGTTGGAGATTGTTTTTTTCCCCAAATGTCCAATACATTCGTGCCCCTTTTTTCTGTTAATTTTGAAAAAGAAAAAAAGGAAAAAAAAGAAAAGAAATGACAACAACAAAATCCGATCATTATTTGTTTTTATTATGTAGAGTATTTTGGTAGTGCTTTCTTCATTGAAAGAGACATTTATTTGGTCGTTCAGTCGGTCACACTTTCATTTTAATATTTATCTCTTCGACTAATCTAATTCTAAATACGTTTAAATGAGTAAAAATTGTATTAAAAAAAAACTAAGAAATCATAGACATTTTGTATCTTGTAAATTGTTGTTTTGGGAAATTTTTAACAGCTTCAAAATTATGTTTCAATTCACAAAAAAATATTGAGAAATTAAAAAAGCAATAAATCGGAAAGAGATTTATAACTGGATTTATCATTTTACTTAACGAATTTTTTGTTATAACAAAAACGATTGTTGCAATCAAAAACGAAAAAGTGTGTATTTTGAAACAATAGTGTTGACAACATTAGAAACTGCAGTGTCGTATTCACATCTATACATATAATAAAACTGTAACACAATCATTTCTTTAAATAAAATATTTTTTGAAAATTTTGTTGCTGGTGCAGATAGTAATTGAAATGGAATACAAAACACCAATTTTAAGAACTTCTGTCTGTCTGTGTTCGCATCACATAAAAACCACTAGATAAATTTTAATATAATTTTGTAAGGAGGTACCCAAGGCGAATTCATACCAGGTGGAGTCGATAGCCCAGCTGATTGTTTTTAGCTCTCGTTTTTTGCGAATGTCTTGTCAAAAAATACATTGTTTTATATCTGCTAATCTAATGTCAAAGTTGTTGTTTTGTTGTAGTTGTTGTCCTACTGCTCACACCTGGTATGAATTCGCATTGGAGGTACCTTAGTATCTCGGTTCCCAACAAAATATCTCATTTCCAAGAGAAAATAGGGAAAAATTAGTAAACATACGCAATTTTGCTGATTCAATGGTACTACAAACTTGGCATCACCTTTAATTTTTGTCAGCGGGGAATTTTAAACATTATTTACAGAATTATACAATAATTAGCTATCCCCGGTGCGCTTCGCTACATCCATCCACAAAAAATATAATAAACACTTGGAAGAAAAGTATGACCAACCATTAACGCGAAAACCCACGCTACTCTCAAGTAAAAAATTTTCCCATCCAACGTGTTTTTTGCTAGACTATACGTATTAAAACGATCACAATTTTTAACTTTCAATGGAATGTGCCACTCCCAGTATTCATATACAGTCTGTATTTTGCTAGACTATGCACATTGAGGGTTACTTGTGCAAAGTTTCAAGACTGTCCCAATTCAGCCTATGTTTTTCTAGAGTATACGCATGACTACGGGGTTTACTTGTAGCCAATTTGAAGGACATACCTATTTTAGTTCAATATATACACAATAATAATTTTACACTTTGTACTGGAGGTACCACGCCCACTGTCCCAATTCATTCTGTATTTTGGCAGAATATGCGCCTTAGCACAAAGGCTACTCTTCCAAAGCTTCAAGGCGCTATCTATTGCAGTTTGGCAGGAACACGATAATAATTTTCACTTTATATGGACAGTACCAAGCCTACTATTCCGGCTATAACTCATGAACCAAAACACATACAGAGACCGTTTATACATAAAAACCTTGGTATTGACGTCACCTTTCATATAAACTTTGCAGAAACAAAATCGGTTCACGCATTCCAGAAAACATCAATTACTAACACAATGCAACTTATTTTGTAGATTGTAAAATTTTATATAAATTTTGGAATTTTATATAAAGTCTATGTTTCTGAGTAAATATCCAGGGATGTTTGTCTCCAGAAAACACCCAGAGTCCCACAACCTCTCCAGATTAATAGACTAGCGCCCTACCAAACGGTCTATCGAGGCATTCTCAAATATATTATCACGACGCAACGACAACGTGGCAGGCATTTCTAGTATTTAATAAAAAAAAGTGTCCTCTTTAGATCCGGGTGCAGTGTAAAGTAAAACGTTTTTGAAAGACTAGCTGTGCCCGCCAAATCGGAGGCGTTCTAAAATATTTTGTTCGATTTTGCATTATAAGTAGTCCACGCCAATTTTAAGACTCTTACTTTTATAATGCTTCAGTTACGGCTTATGTATTTTCTTTATATAGAGGTACCCATACCTGGATAAAATTCTAAAATTCATATAAAACTCTAAAACTACTGTATTTATTTTTTATAATATCCCGCTGAAATTAGATTTTTTGATGAAAAATTCAAAAAATAGTCTAAACTTCACCAAAAAGATAAATAATTTCACCTAACAAAACTACTCATAGAAAAAACTTCGCACTCAAAAATGCAGAAAAAACCGAAATTTTAGCAAAAATTCAAAAATTCACTAAAAAATTTACAAGGAAACAAACGAAAATTCACCAATTCACAAAAAGATGTATTTCTCCTTAAAACTAATATTTTACAAAAAATTTATAAATTGCACCACTTGCGAAAAATATTGCTTACTTGGAAGCAGGTTTGTAAGGGAGAGAGAAATACACTCTCCCTTACCAACCGCTTCAGGAAGGCATGATTTTTGTTTGCAATGTCCCACTTGGTAGGTCTCTTTGCTTCACTAAATATTAGCTTCTTTCAAACCACTTGTTAGAAAATTACTTTTCATAAACACATAGACGACAGTACGCTACCGACTACAAGGTATAAAAACTAAAATACGATTATTTTCAAGCCATTAAAGCTACAGCCAAATTAATTTTAATTTTTGTGTGTGACAATTTTAACAGAAAAGATTTTTAAGAAATATTTATTTACTAAAATTAAAAAATATTTATTTACTATTAGGAGGTTTTGAACCTATGTTAAGCTATTTTGTTTTGACATTTTTTTATAGTTATTTTATTTTTATAAAGTAAAATATGTCTACAATAATATCAGATTTTACTGTGTAGCTGTAGTCTTCAATATAATTATGTAGCTGACTAGAAGACGACAATTGTAGCCAACGGCATTTGTAGTAGTGTAGCCGCTGTCGTCTAGGTCTTTAAAGCATTATTTATTTTTAGAAAAGTAAAATATGTATTTCTACAACAATATCAGAGTTTAAGACGTAGCTGTCGTCTTCAGTATAATTAAGTAGCTGACTAGACGACATCAAATGTAGCCAACGACATTTGTATTCGTGTAGCGGAGTAGTCGTGTAGCTGTATAGCCGCTGTCGTCTATGTGTTTAAAGTATATATATTTTTAAAATAATCGTAAGAAAATTTCGTTATTAATTAAATTATTTGTGTGATCAAACAGGCCAACAAATTGTGTTAAATCCTTTTCATTGAAATTGAAACAATTGGCGACAAATAATTTTAGTTGCAAATGTTTTGAACACTACTGTATGTGTTTTTTATTATTTTTATTTTTTTACTATTTTAATTGCAAAAAGATAATCACTCCTATCATGAATATTTTTTTCCCTCGAAATATTTCCCTTTTCACTGACTTTCGAATCGTGAATAATTCCCTCGTGAATAGTTTCTTCCCCTGAAAATTTTCAACTTTTCCCTTTGTATTTTTCACCTAATTTTTGCTAGGGAACTGTTTCCTTTATCCATTTTTTTAAACAATAATGCAAAGCAATGCCAAATTTTGTCTTTGGAGATGGTAGGAATCTACTGAGCACTTCCAGTATGTATCTAAGCGCAGCTTTATTTAGCCTAAAATGCTGCATAAATTTAAAACAAAAAATTATTTAAATGGAATTAAAATTTAAATATTGTTCAACTCCATCCCGCAAATGTCGACAAAAAATTAATGTTTCTTCTTTCTGAAGTAAAATATTGCAATAATTTTAAACAATTTATTATATTTTTATTATTGAATTTTAAATTGCAAAAAAAAATATAACAGCTTATTCTTCTTGTTTACATTCAATGTGCATGGATAGCTTACTTTATTTTGAACAGCTGTTCAATGAAGGGAACAACAATATAACGGGAGATTCACGATAGCATTTTTCACTTCGAGGGGAATAAAAATTTCACGGGAACAATAATTCTAATTGTTATTCATGATAGGGGTGAATGTTAGATTTAAATGGTTCAAAATAAATCGTTATGTAGTGATGAAGTATTTTGCAGAATAAGTAGGGTTAAGTTTAGAAAATTACATTACATTTTATTTTAAATCATTGTTTATTTTCAATTATTTTTTGTTTTCAGTATTACTGACTTATTTATTATTTACGAAAGCTTTTTAAGTTCTAGTTAAAAATTAGATTTCAGATTTAGACACTTAAATGTGTAAGTTAATTTGTTTTTCTTCTTATACTTGTCTGCTGCTGGCTGCCTGGCCAGACGGACCATGTGCTGTGCATCTTATGACTAATGACAAGAAATACCTTCATAATTTTTTTTTAATACATATAATGATGTTGAATATGTGTAACCTACCAAAAGTACTCGTATTTACAACATTTTCTTTCAGCCAAAATAGTCCACAAACTAAAATCAAACGTGTGTATGTATAATAATATCGAATAATTTTTGTTGTACGATTGCAAAAAGCTAAAATGCTAAAAACAAATGACAACAATAAATTGTAAAATTTCCACAGACCCAAAAATACAATAAATAAATTCAAAATGTATGAAATAAAACACACCAGCCCCAACATACTGCAACCAAAAACATTCAATTAAATTTTTACATGCGATTACAAAATTTCTGAAAAAAAAACATTAAAAAAATTACAAGAAATTAAAATAAATAAGTGACAATACTTTAATGCAAAATGCAACAAAAAAAAAACAAAACAGACAGCAAACGCATTTATAAGACCTAGAAAGTATGAATAACCAGGCGAAGACTAAATTAACCACCTCCCTCCATGTAAAAATCCATCGTTCAAGTTGAAAATTTATTTAAACAAAATAATGTTTGGTACTCATACCCTTGTACAGTGAGGAGCAAAAGTAATGTGATACATTATGTGAATGTGTGTGTCGCTATTCAAAGACTTGTATAGTGAGGAGCAAAAGTAATGTGATACATTATGTCAATATGTGTGAGGCTATTCATATCCTTCTACAGTGAGGGGCAACATTAATGTGACGCATTATATGAAATATTTGTGTCGGTGGCAGGAACAAGGGTATGCATGACTTGCCGTAACTAAGCGTTTTGTCATTTTTGAAATTGAATTGAAATTTTTGATAAAATCAAACTGAAACCTGAGTATCCATTAGTAAGGGATAAGGAAGATTTGTAGAGGTAAGTCTTTATAGAAAATCCATTTTATTATTGATAGCAAGAAATGGTCAATCCTGAGGCACCTGATACTTACAAACCTGTGTCTGGAAAAAGGCTAACATAACATACATATATACCATAGACTCTGAGATGAGGACGAATGTTGCCAGTCTAAAATCACTATACACTAGAAGAGAAAGGCTAGTTACAGCACGAGACTCAAAGAAAGTAAGGTAGTCGTACATTTTCCGTGGGAAAACATTGAGGAACTAAGGAGGTCGAAAAGGAACCCATGAAGTTAGTGGTCTACCCGGGTACCAGAAAACATTAAAGAACGAATGGATTCGAAAAGGGAATCCTACACAAATATTTTATGTGAATGTGCCACAAATTTTGCAAATGGTGTCTACTGTTATTGCGCGTTTACATTTTGGTTGCATATGCTAAATGTTTGTTGCTGTTTATTTGATCGATTTCCGATCTGATTCGTTTTCCTGATAAGCCTAACTACGCCTCACACAAACAAAGAAGTGTAGTAACAAGTGGCCGTTCCGTTCGTTTTGCAGAGAAATCGACTAAGTAGATTTACGATGGACCACAAATATTAATGAAACGTTACATGTTTTAACCCTTAAGGGAAAAAAATGTTACTGTTTTTTTTTTCGTGGGCGTCCTGACAATATTTTGCTCGATTTTGCTTTCAAAGTTTTCAACACAAATTTCAAGACTTACTTTTATAGTGTTTCAGGTATGGTTTATGTATTTACTTTATATAAAGGTACCCATCTTCGGATAAAATTCTAAAAATTATTGTAAAGCTCTGTAAGAGGTGTTTAAAATATTTTTTTTTTTTGTTTTAAAGAGAAGTACCACTCAGGCAATTAATGCCTACATAAACTGTGGTACTTCCTTTGGAAAGGGATAGTAGTAGATAAGACAGATGGTTAATAACAATGTAATTCAACAATGTAAAAATATAAACTAAATACAAATTTTATTCAACTGGCGCCATCTATTGCGCAATTTTGTTTAAAATATCCCACTTTCAAAAATAATGCGAACGCAAAAGAAAAGCAGACAGAGTTGCTATTTTATTATATGTATAGATAATGATTCGGCCTGGAAATTTTGCGTACGCAGATGTTCTACAAAAAATAACGTTGTCATCCTTCGATAGCGCACATTATAAACTTTATTAGAATTTTTCGCATTACGGTGGGTTCATCACCACCGAACAATATTTCACACTATATTAAAAATGACATAATTAATTTTAAAAAATAGTAAAATTTTACACTGTCGAATTTTTGACGATTTAAAACAGTTTCTATGATTTTGACGATTTTTTCATAGATAGAAACATGTTTTTGATCTAAAAATTCAGTTGACTACCAATTACGGTTCAAGAGATACAGCCGAGTGATGACAGACGGACGACGTATAAACAGACATCAGTGATTTTAATAGCGTCCTGCTTCTATCCTTAGGGTATGGAACCCTAATAAAAATGTAAAGGTCAAATAAGCCTTCATACAATAAATTCGTTGAGGTGCAAATGTGTCTAATCACTGAACAAAAATTCCTCGAAAACCCGACTTCTTGTTTAATTTTTTGATGTTGTTTGGCGTGTAATTTTTAAGTGATTTGGAGTATATCTATGTCTATCCTCTGTCATAATTTGCTGCATAGTGGAATACGATGGTTGCTGCAATCGAAGACAAATCGTCGGAATTACTTCAATATTCTTGTCCGAATGTGCCGACTTTGCATGCTAAGGTAAACTTTTTTTGTCACTCTGATGTGAAAATTCATTTTTACTTAAAAACAAAATGTGGCTTATATAAAAAAACTTGTATTTTTATTAGATTCACCGAAATTTATAGAATACTAGCAGTGCTAGTCATGTAATGCGCGTCCTGATAACATTTTGTCCGATTTGGCACCAAATTTGAAAACTCTTACTTTTAAAGTGCTTTAGATATGGTTTATGTATTTCCTTAATATAAAGGTACCCATCCCTGGGTAATTACTCAGGAACAGGTTTTATATAAAATTCTATAAATTTATACAAAATTCTAAAATTATTGTAGAGTTTTGTTAATAGTATTTAAAATTTCTCACTGACAAATATTAAAGGTGCTGCCAAGTTTGCAGTACTATTGAATTTGCAAAATTTCGTACTTTGACTACATTTTCTCTATTTTTCTCTTGGAAATGAGATATTTTTACGGGAAAAAAGCAATCTATATTTGAACCGAGATGCTAAAGTACCTCCTCACAAAATTTTATTAAAATTCATACAGTAGCTCTTACGTTATGCGAACACAGATAGGCAGGCAGACAAAATTTATGAAAATTGGTTGTTTGTATTCCATTTCGATCGCTATCTGCACCAACAACAAAATTTTAAAAAAATATTTCATGTACTGAAATGGTTCCGTTACAGTTTTATTATATTTATAGATTTTAATCACCATAATATAATGAATCAAGTCTAAGGAATACAGCAGAAAATCATAAAATATAGAGATTTCCTTGTTTTGTGTAATAATTTTCTGTCTATTATGGTTCACAACTTAGGCCTTATACATGCAAATCACACCACTATCGGAACACCCTTTAATTTTTAGGTTTATTTTTTTATACTTATTTATATAGCGAACTAAGTTTTAATAACTGTTTTTAAATCTTGAGTCTATGCCTCTTACAGTTCAAGAAATAAACACATATTCGTGAATAACACCTCTCTATCGGAACACCCTTTAAGTGTTAGTATTTCATTATCTGTGAAAATTTCAAGAGACTACCTATTACGGTTCCAGAGATAAAAGGCGTTGACAGACGGACAGACGGACAGACATTGCAGCGAAAACAATAGGGTAACGTTTTTACACTTTGTGTACGGAACCCTAAAAATTAAAGAGTTGTGGACTTTGCGCTGTCGCAAGAATGGAATAGGACAAGAAATGCGATGGTATATATATATTTTTTTTTTTCTTTAAGAAAGGGTATATTGCAAAATAATATAACTCTTTTTAATTATTAATAGAACTCTTTTTTTTCTTTCATTCCCTGTTTTGTCTTATATGAGTGTTAACCAATTGCCATTTCAAGGTCGCTGTTTACACCGTTCAGCGTTCGAAAATAATAAACATCTGTGTTTGAAGGTGTTATAGTTGTACTGTGAGTAGGAGAATGAAAATTGGAGGTTTACCAAGCCACTTAAAGGCACAGCCGTATAAAGTTCTGACGAATATTTTTATCCAACAATTCATGTTTATAATATTCACTGTAGGGCTTTTAAGTATAAATTGCTGCATTTCTAATTTTCAAATTTACAATCTCAACAATATGCTAAAAGTTTTGTTATTTTAAATATTTTACAAACATTTTAAAAATAATTATAATTCATAAATACACATATGTACAACAAATTCATTTTTATGTCTAATATTTTCCCATACACGAAATTTAATTGTGGAATTTTAGTACATTAATTTTGCATGAAAAAAAATCATTTATTTAACTAGACGCAATTGCAATCTTTTAACCACAGCCGTGGATTTTAGTTAGTCAACGAAAATAGTCTTTCTGATTGTGTTTGTTTTAATTTGATGAAATATGTATAATAAACATTTAATTAATTAAACACAAAACAAAATGAAAAAAAGTTTTATTGTTTTGGCATTTTATGAAAAGGGTTTTGCTAACGAAAAAAAAATTAAATTCTATCAATAAAACTGCAGAGAACCTCTTTTGTATTATTTTAAGAATGCAATTTTGATGGCCTTAATATGAAAGCTTTTTGATTTTGATTATTTGTTTAAAGTTTTTGATTTTGAATATTTTATTAAAAATTATTTAAAATACATACATATGTATGTATATGTATTATACTGGACTATTTTCAATTAGCTCAAATATTATATCAAATTAAATCAAAAGAGAATTCAGATAGTCTAGCACTGGTTAGTGACTTAAATAAGGCTTTCTGCTTTTATTATTTTCATTCTCAGAAATTCACTTGAAACCTACAAGCGCAGCTTGTATTACATTGTTCGATATAACAAGAATTAATAAAAAATAAATTTAAAATTATAGGGTGTTCCCATACGAAGCCTGATGGTCGCTTAAAAATTTTTATTTAAGGTTTTTTGTTAATTCAGTTAACAGTTTAAATTTAAATTTAGTTTATTTTGCAAGGATTATTTTTTTGATTTTTAACTTTATGTGGATACAAAAATAAGTGTTGGTAACTACCTAAAAATCAATTGCAAAATTTAAGCAAGTGATTTATCGTACCCTTATTGTAAATCTAAATAATGTATGGTCCGACTCGCTCTTGGTTCATTTGTTTTAATCAATATAATAATTATGATAACATAAAATTCCATATTTGTGTATTTATAAATGGTCAGCAAATCAACCTAATAAACTTAAACATTTTCAAAGAGTCCAAAAAATAAGCGAGTACATATCTTGGGCCCTTATAAGCAAAAGAAACAATTTAACGTTATTAGTCTGTCTGTTTTGTTCCAAAATCATTCTAATATTCATAAGCCCATCTGTCATAGGGTTGCATTACATGAAATTATTTCAACATTTGTAATGCTACAACAAATAATCGGACCTATTCCCGTTGGCGTTTTAATTTGAATAGTCGATTCTATGTCGTTGTCGTTTTCATCGTCGTTTCGTTACTAAAATCGTATTCTTGAAATACATATGTATATTGAAACGATTAAGGAACGTTATCGAAAACAAAATGAAAAGCTAATAAAGTGTGGTAGCACTGCAATTTTTTGTGTTGTTATTTATGACATTTTTGTAAATTTCTGAAAAGTATGGTTTGTTATTTTTTGTAAGTTTTAACAAAATATGGCGAGTACCGAATTTTATTTTTCAAGTTCAATTAATGATTATGAAATAATGGATATAAATATACATCGGAAGATGCTACGACAGAGCGTTAACACATTCGTCATCCCAGACTCTAAGTACGAAACTCAATTAGTAGCGATCTAACTTCTTTATGGTCGGCGAACTTAATGTACTTTTTTTATTTTAATTTTTTTCTTGTAGTCGTTTGAATATCGTTTTTTTACAATGATGACGACAGAGAACGAATCTTTTATTGTCGTTTCTATCTTCGTCTCAAAATATAGAATACCGATATATTTACAACGAGTGTCGTTAACGCCAACGGTAATGCCAAATTGTCGTTTTTATTTCGTTTGGTAACTACAACGGGGTAACGAGAATAGCGCCGAATAAAAATATAAGAAAAGTTAAAAAGAACCAGAGATAGTCCCACACATAACTGTGTGAAAACGGAACTCTATTAAAGTCGCTCCGATTTGTCTTCGGCTGTCATAAAGTGTCTTTAGAACCGTAATAAACAGACGTTTGTTTACAATTTTTATTGTAAGTTTGTCACCATCGTGGTCGCTACAACAAGAAGTAAAGGGTGTCTCCATACTGTAAACTAGTATGGAATAAAAAAAAATAATACATCCCTAAAGTATGCTTCTTATATTCTTTAAATAATATAAATTTACATTCAGAGTTGCCAGATCGAAGTAGAATAAGATTGACAAATTATTAAATATCGTCAAATCTTCACAATGTTTTCAAATCGTCAACTTTATTTTTAATAAAACATAAAATTACGTACATTTTACGTAATAAATCAATTACTATTTTTGTGATTTTGATTTGAATATTTTTTTCAGCTATTAATGTATTCAAAAAATAAAATAGAACATTTAACAGATTTGATTTTACTTAATGAGTTTTTTGGTCAGTACATTATATTAAGCAGTGGTCGGCAAAATGTTCGGTTGTAAGATCACCTCTGATAAAATTTTTAGTCTATAGATCGACTATTTTCATACATCAACTTTTTCTAATGATCATAAATAAACTACAAAAATTCAAATATTCATTGCAACAAATGTCAATATATCCTTTTAACTGCTCCATTGCATCATTGGCTATTAGATCTACCCTACGAGTAACAGTTCAAGTCAATAATGGTATGGAATTAATTATTGAAATTGTTTTATTGTTAAATTCTGCAAATAATATACTACTCGTATATTCACCATCTTCAAATGGTTTTTTTCACGGACTACATTTTGCAAACAAGAAATGATCCAACAGTAACTGTTTTGTGTTTATTTAGCTTTCTTTAAAGTATTGTTTGGTGGCCTTTTTAAACTTTTTTAGTTCAGTTTATTTATTTTTTCTAATTTGTTGTATATTCAATTAAAAAAACCAAGCTTCATTTTTGGTTAAATTTTCCGATCGACCAAGAAAAGCCTGAAGATCGCGTTTAACGGTTTGCCGACCACTGGTATAAAGGAACGGCAATCGTTGGCTATAGGTACAACAGAGTTTATAGTAACACTTGAGCATTCCTCAAAATATTTCGCAAGTACTGAGGTTAATACCTATTAAGATTATAAAAGGAAAACATTTCTGGCTTAACATTTATTTTTATTTTATTAAGTTATTATTAAAAAAAAATTATTGTATCCTGTATTTTTTTAATGATTGAAATCAAAATTTTTGTCCTAAAATATGTTTTCAATATATATTAACATTTTTATCTACAGTATTTATTTTTTAATAATTAGGTCAATTTTGTCAAATAAAAAAAAAGTTATTTATGTATTTATGCCTGCAACATGGGACGTTTCTCCTTGCCCTCCAAATTATCATTGGTCGAAGCATAACCAGTGCCACCCTATTGAAGAAAATCTTTAAAATAAATGAATTTAAATTACTTTAATTTTATTTTTACCCTTTGTAATGGTATTATATCCTTTTCCTTGAGTTTTTGACTAGTTAAAGGATGTATCATATCCTTTTTAATTAATTTTTCCACACACTCCATAGTAACCACATCGCCGCTTGAAAGGATAATATAATTTAAAAACGTTAAATTTATGAAAAAAAAGAGTAAAATTTTTTAAATAAGGAAAAATTAACTTACGTTGGTCTTAAAACAGCACAAGGCACTGCATTGCTTAAAATGTCATGTGTAACCGGGCACATATATCTGGCTTCCTTTTCTATTAAGGATTTTTTGGTATCACCATCTTTAACCAAAGTAAATTTAACATCAATTAAATCCTTAGCTTTTAATACTTTCTGTGACACAGGACAGTAGATAGTGGGATCTGGCTTTTGAGCTTTGGCCAAACCAGCATTGGGGCATTCGGAAGGTAACCAAAAACTAGGCAGTTTCTTTTCATGACCATTAGCCATATTTGATATAGAACTTTCCTCCCTAGCATCCCTGGAAGTAGAGGGCCTTTCAACAGTTCCATTTACCGGTTTGCCTGACTTAACAAATTGATCTACACATTCTTGTTGCTTACGATTTAGTTCTTGATTGACATCATTTTGTTCTACTTTTTTCAAACGTTCATATTCCTTTAGCTTACGGCTGTATTCATTTTTCTTGGTGATTATATACTGTAGTATAGCCTCTTTGTCAAATAAATAACCATCTTTAGTTACCACAGGATTACGGCATGGTTGTAGGGTAAGTGAGCAACAATCGAACGATTTTACTGAATCTTTACCCAAACGTTGGGCATTTGTGCCATAACCAGATTCGGCCGCATCTTTTTTCTTCTCATTATAGGTGTAAACAGCACCGGCTGTACAATTTCTAGCATGGCGTGTCATTTTCTTTAACTTTACTTGCAGATATCCTGGATTGTTTGTTTTTTATTTTCTTTTCAATAAATTGATTGTTTATATTTTTTACACGAGTGATGCCAGAAAAAATTTTTAAAAATCCCTACATTTTAAAATTCCCTATTTTTTATATATATCGTTAGCTGAAATACAAAACTACGTAACAAACAAAAATTCCAAAATGAAGTTTTTGAATAATTATTTTACATATTAGCACATATGCAAATTTTTAGACCTTTAAGATAAAAATGATCAATTTTTTGAGCCAAGGTCTAAAGAATTTAACTAAAAAGTTTATGTCTGTTTAATTTAAATCATTTTTTTCTTTTTCCTGTAAAAAAGTATTTTAGTTACGTGATTTTGCATTTCATCTAACTATATAAACATTTTTTCCGTTATTTTATTTAAATAATTTTCTCAGAAACCATCAATTTCATGATCACAAAAGTAAGTATGCAATGATCATTTATTAGTTTGCCAGTTAACATTTAAGAAGAAAAATTCTATTTTTATAGATTAAAACCAATCTAAATAGTGAAAAAACCTGAAAAAAACTTATTAAGTAATTAAAATCACTTTTGATCATAATGGCACTACGATGAAAAGAGCTATCCAAGGATTTAATGGACGCAAATGTAAAATTGTACAAAGAAAATAACTTACAAAAAAAATAGCTAGCATTGTGAACAAAAGTAGTGCAACTATGAAAAATATTATAGAAAAGTTCAATTCTGAAGATTTAACGAAAAACAAACCTTGTTTGGGTAGTCCAAAGTGTTTACTAATCAAGAAACAAGTACGAAATAGTACGACAGTATAAAGCAGATCCAAAAAAGTGCGCTAGAAAATGCAAGCGAAAATTAAAAACGATGTTGGAAAATCCAGCAACCCAGAAACAAATGGTCGCTTGCTATACAAAGCCGGATACAATGGTCAAAGTACTAGACAAAACCAATTTATAAGCACAGATACCCAGCAACAGATAGTGGATTTCGTCAAACAGTATATAAATCGTCAAAGAGTATATAAAAAAGAATATAAATCAATCGAAAACGTTCTAAAATACCGTATTTTTTTGACGACCCTAAAATAATATTTTACGGATCTGATGGACGAGTTAAAGTGTGGCTAAAGCCAATTTCCGATCTCGAATTAAAAACATAACCGGTATTGTTAATTATAGAGGTAGTTAGGTACAAGTTTGGGGATGCTTGTCATCATCAGGAGCGGGAATAAAAAATAAAGAGTCGAAATAAACTATAAATTGTAATTATGGAAGATTGATCGAAAAATATCCTTGTGGGCCAAAATTTGGTGGTGTTAATACAATTCCGTCTTCAACATGTAACAAAAAACAATAAATATTCTACAACATACCAAATTTCAATATATAAAGTACAGAGTGCAAGCTTTTCTACATAAGTCAAAATATAATACATTCTGTATACTAATCTAGTCAAAACTAAATAAAAAAATTTAGTTTAAATTAACTTAGACTTTTAATTCAACGAAATGTTTGGTTTGAATAGCTGCCTACATATTTTGTGATACACTGTATATTCGTTGCTGTCATCAAACCTAAAATACTTTTCGTTTCTATGAAATATTTAACTATTATTTATGAATTTAAATTGTTAACTCCTAAAATAAAATATATTTACATATAATTTGTATTATCACAACATTTTTTTAATATTTTAGAACAAAAACCAAGTTGAGTTGAGTTAATTTATCTTCCCATAAAAATTAAAAAATACTATCTGGTAGCTCCGAATATACAGCTGTTGAATATTTACCTATTTGTGCTGCCAAGTTGTAAATTAGCAGAATTATTACAACATTTTTTTAATATTTTAGAACAAAAACCAAGTTGAGTTGAGTTAATTTATCTTCCCATAAAAATTAAAAAATACTATCTGGTAGCTCCGAATATACAGCTGTTGAACATTTACCTATTTGTGCTGCCAAGTTGTAAATTAGCAGAATTGTATTTATATATAGCAGAGATGGTAAGCGCAATTTTAAGTATTCCAAATGTCTGTTTTTATACAAGTTGTACAAAATCATTTTTATTTCCTCCACCACAGGTGGAACGGGTATGTTGTTAGCTAAAATGCATAATTACTAACAAAAATATTAAAAATAATAATTTTTATTAATTATGATGCATATCGGTCATCCACGTTTTCACTAATTTTTAAACTTCTTTTATAAACTTAAGCACTTAATGTGAGAGATACAAAAGAATGTTCCTACAGAAATATAGGCCCCTATTACGGTTTACAACTCAACTCTACTTCAGTTGAAATTTTACAATTTGGTATTATCAATTACAACTCAACTTGTAAAAAATTTTTAAATTGAATTTAAATTGTGTTACAACTCTGTTGTAGTTTCACCGTTTACAACCCTGTGTTAGTTCGGTTAACAAAAGTTTAAAAAAATTACAACTTATCAGTAAATTGATTTAAATTACAACTCATCAGTAACAGTTGTCTTGCAAGTTGTCTTTTAGACAACTCAACTGAGTTGAGTTGTAAACCGTAATAGGGGCAATAATAAAGTAAAAAGTTAACGATATATAAGTTTATCATTCCATTTGTACTTTGTACAATAATCATTTCTGACCCCATTAAGTGTATATATTATGGATCGTTATAAGTGGGGAAGTCAAAATGGTGGTCTTTATTTCAGATTATATACATATAAAAACAAAAAAGGATAAATATGTCTTAATCCTAAAAACCAAAACTTTAACAACATTGATTTTATTAAAGTCGCCATAATGTCATCTACTCTGAATGGTATACACAGACTGTGTGGGATATTACTTGCCTAACAGCTTCTCCAGAAGGTTAGTGTAAGTTGTCATATCCAAATAAATAAACTAATTTTCCATGTTAAACATTCATATATGTTTATTGATATATTTTTGTTAATGGTATATTCTTGTAATATAATTTTTGTTCTTTCCCTATTTCAACATTTGTTATATATGTATTCCTTTTTGTTTTAATAAAGTTTTATAATTTTTCCATTACATATACTTTTTTTGTTATAAACATTTCTTTTACGATTTAATTTAATTTTTTAATTTGTGGGCTTAACTACACAAGAAACTGAATAATAAAAGTTTCATTGTTCACATGATATATCACAGAACATAAATGATAGTTTTTACACTAAACTTAAAAATTTATGATGTCGGAGAGTAGACTAGAATAATAATTTAATTTTGGCAATTTTTGTTTTTTTACTTTATACTATATATGATTTTTTCGAATATGTCTATAAAAAAGCGAGTAGTAAAAACTAACTAATTTTTTTAGTTTAAGTATAATTTTTATAGATTTAGAAAAATAGAGCATTATAAAGAGATATGCTGACTAAATTCAAGAAAAAATTATTTATGTGCATTATTTGGTTTGTTCCTTTAAAAGACATAACATATGTAGATATTTTACCATATGTTTGACAATCTTATACGTAAATATTTAGATTTTATGTAAATAACTAATTATTACAATTAATTTGAGCTTAACAATTTTATATTGTTGAATTAAATTTAGTACCTTATTTTATCTTAAGTGTTAAAATAAATATATAAAAAACGGAAATAAATATATAAAAAAAATCGGCTAAGTGTGAGTTGGACTCGCACGTGAAGGGTACTTTAAGACCGTACTATATTTTACATTCTACATTAAAAACCCATAAAAATGTTTATTATTAAAAATAAGGAAACTTTATGCTGACAATTTTTTTCGGTTTAAACAAATTTTGAAGGTTCTGGCGATTTTTTGTTATAATTTATAGGTTTTTATTACCTACATTGCTTAAAGGATAATAAAAGGAGCATGCTTTTAGGGTTTATTAAAAAAACGCACACCTCTTGTTTTTGAACCGTACTTTTCACTTTATTAAATTTTACACAGATAGAGAGAAAAAATAACAACTTTTGGCTCTCAATAGTCTTTGAAAGATTTGCTGAAAAGTTTGCTAATAAAATAATGGAAAGTATTTATGAAAATTAAAGCTTACCATTTGTCTTATATTTTTATATTTAATATAAATCGAATTGTCTTTAGCAAGGCGAATTCATAACAGGTAAACTCGAGAGCTCAGGTGACTACTTTCTGTCTCCATCTTAAAGTGTCAAAATGTACTAACATTTTTTTTTTTTTTGACAGCCTAAAATGATTTATACAAAAACAAAACGTAGGTATTTTTATTACAGAGTTGCCCTTATTTTTCGCCGCGAGCCTACCTTGTTTATTGTACCTTGGTCTTTAGTGAATATTTTCATTTTCAATTTGTTTCTTCGGGTGGGCCATCTTGAAATTGGAGTTTCCGGTTATTTTGAAAGATACATATACATACTTTTACGACTTCACAAAAAATTTGTTTTATGTTTGACTTTTCCTTAAACAAAATAAGTGTAAAAAACACAACAGACGACGGTAAATGCCCGTCTACATGTGAGCCATCTTGAAATTGGAGTTTCCAGTTATTTTGAAAGATACATATACAGACTTTTACGACTTCACAAAAAATTTGTTTTATGTTTGACTCTTCCTTAAGCAAAATAAGTGTAAAAACACAACAGACGGCGGTAAACGCCCGTCTACATTAGTCATTAACATGTCTTAACAAAAGTCAAACCTCATATAAATATGAATTCTTTCAAAAGATTATCAAATCGTGCAGACCTAACAAAAAGTCTGTCACACACATACATTTCTAATCCACAAACATTTCTAATGGCAAATCGTACGACTCAGTATGAATCATAGCCCTTAGTACGCTGAAAGCATTGCCGATGTTGCTTAAAGTGTGAGTGAAATTCCATCAACATCAACTCATCGTAGTACTGAGGGACTTAACATTTCTCGAAAGCTACTTCAATAAGAAAAACTGTCAGCAAATCCAAATATCATGACTTAAAACCCTATGCGCCCAAAACAAGTGAATCTTTAGTGCGGATTTTGGCACAGTGGTATAATTGATACAATTTTCTTTGGAAATAAGCAAGGAGCCGTGTTAAGTTCAATTTCGAGCGTTACAACGATTTCATTTCATTACTTCTAACTAATAATCGTTCAAATTTGAAACATTTGATGGCTCACCCTGTTTGTATGTTTTCTTAAAAATATCACTATATTCCTACTACGTCTCCACCTCTTTTATTTCAACCGTGCTTGATGAGTAATTTTTTATTTTTGTTTTGGCTTATATCAATATTTTGTCATAGGACGGCGGTGGTGATTCTTCCAGTATGGTTATGTCTTCTTTAGCTTTTGTCTCTGGCAGCAGTATAGCTATGTGATACGGTGGCGGTCCCGCCTGGGCATTAATATTTATATTTTGTATTTGTTCCTGTTGAAACTCATGCAAACCAGTAATCACACCATCTTCTATAGAATTAACCATAGAACCACGCCCAGCTGCCTCATCCATACTACAACGATCTCTAGTCTGATCACGTGAATTTGAACGTGACGAAGTGGTTGAGGCGAAAAGTACTTTTGGTACTTTACAAATAGAGACAAAACAAAATGCAAACACAAAAGTTGCCGTTAAGAGCCAAAATAGACCAACTTCAAATTTAGTGCCATGATTATCGAAATATACCTTAATGCCCACAATAAAGGCAAATGCTAAGACTAGGGAAGCAAATATACCACATTTGAGGTGTAAGGGAAGAAACTGCAGGTCTGTACTTTCCACAGAACGTGTGGTGCGACGTTGTCGGGAATGTTGTTGCTGGTGATGATTATGATATTGTTGATTGGTGGTTGTGGTAGTAGAGATGAGTGTAGAATTTGTATAACTTGTTCGTAGATTGGATGACACATTGTTGTAGTCGCAAATGGCCGGCGACATTGTGGCAGACGTTAGGTTTCTATTGAATGTATTGACAATTCTGGGTGATGTTTGTTGTTGATGCAATTCGACGGTGAGATTGGCAGTTTGATTGGGACTAAGAATAAGCAAAAAATTTTAAATATAAATTTAATTAATATATTTTTTTTGTTGCAATATAAATTTATAATTTAAGTGCTTAAATTTTTAATAAACCCTCGTTCAATTTATTATTGGATTTCTACAGTATTCCATTTACACATACCTTTGATGTATTCCATGTTCGTTTAATGTAATTAAAGATGCATCTAAAGATTGTTGTAATTGATTTGTGGTTGTAGCTGCTGATGTAGCTGCTGTTGCCATAGAGCTGGTGGTAGTGGTGGTGCTATTGGTTGTTGATTGCTGCAACTGCGTTTGGGTTTGATGTTGCTGTTGTTGTAGGTGTGGAAGTGCCGAAGTTGATGTAACTGATGATGTTTGTTGCTGCATAGTGGGCTGATAAGTTCTAACCGACATATTGCCAAATTGTGGATGCCGATAACGTTGAGCATGTTGATGCGTACCACCCCCTGTTGTAGTTGTTGAGTTTGCGGTTATGGCATTATTAAAGGAAGTGCTCAAATTATTACCGGTAGGTGACACTAGACTTTGTGTTGTTCCGGATGAATTTGAGTGATTATTATTACTAGAATTTGGTAAACCATAATTAGCGGATTGTTGTGGATGATGACTTCCGCCGCCATGTTGACGATTGTTGTTCTGATAATAGTGTGACGTTGAAGCATTGGATCTTACGAAATTGCGATTTGTTCCATGATTGGCAGCATTATTGCTATTGTTGTTGTTATTGCTAGTTGCATTACTGCTGCTGCCACTGGGATAATTTGTGGCACGATGCTGGTTAGTGTTACTTGTGGAAGGGGCATTTGTATTATATTGGGCTTGTTGTTGCTGCTGCTGCTGTTGGTGGTGGTGTTGCTGTTGTCGGTGGATTTGTATACCCGTATTATTTGTGGCCGATAATGAGGAATTGACTGTGGACGATGATGATGATGATGATTTATGACCTCCGCTTCGTCTCGGCGGATGACCAAAACTTAGACCCGAACCGCCCGTATGCAAAGAGGCAGCCACACGAGATCTACCAAAACCACATTGTGGCGAACGTTTATCAATCCAAAAATGCATTGTCCTTGGGTGTATTTACTTTGTATCCTTTGTCAGTTTCCTTTAAAAAAAAAATTATTTTATTACAATAAAGAACTTCAAAGTACTTGAGAGAAAGAAAGTTACTGAAACCCATGCAATTTTTTAACAAAAATTTCAAACAAAAAGACCCTTTGAAAAGGAACAAAGATTATATATTTTTTGTTATTGTACGTTCGCTCCTACGAGAAACAGTTAAATGAATTTGAAAAAAAAAATACTTTTTTTGATAAAAATTTTGTATCAAATCTTCTAGATTTCAGTGTAATAAAATCGCACTATAAAAGGGGAATAAAAAAAAACAAGTGTAAGTGCTATATTCGGCCATGCCGAATTTATGTACCCTTCACAATATTACCTTCCCAATTTCACAATAATATATGCATATTCGGTTTTACTTTTATGATTTTAAACTTCATTATTACATTATATAATATAAAGATATGGAAAATTTGTTTTGTAAAAACTTTATCGAAATTTTTTTGTAAAAATTTTATCGAAAATTTTTTGTAAAAATTTTATCGATTTTTTTTTGTAAAAATTTTATCGAAAAATTTTTGTAAAAATTTTATCGAAATTTTTTTGTAAAAATTTTATCGAAAATTTTTTGTAAAAATTTTATCGAAAATGTTTTGTAAAATCTTGATCTCAAATTTTTTTGTAAAAATTTTATAGGAAATTTTTTTGTAAAAATTTTATAGTAAATTTTTTGTAAAAAATTTATATTTTTTGTAAAAAATTTATATTTTTTGTAAAAAATTTATCGGAAATTTTTTGTAAAAAATTTATCGGAAATTTTTTGTAAAAAATTTATCGGAAATTTTTTGTAAAAAATTTATCGGAAATTTTTTGTAAAAAATTTATAGGAAATTTTTTGTAAAATATTTATAGGAAATTTTTTGTAAAAAATTTATAGGAAATTTTTTGTAAAAATTTATAAAAATTGTTTTGTAAAAAATTTATCAAAATTATTTGTAAAAATTTTATCAAAAATTTTTTGTAAAAATTTTATCAAAAATTTATTGTAAAAATTGTATCAATAGTTTTTTGTAAAAAGTTTTACAACCAATTTTGTGTAAAAGTTAGCACCTTCCTGCATTCTATGTTGCGTTAGAATGGTCCGACTTCTCTTGGTTCACAGTGGGAATCCTGTGGGCCTCTCGGCTACCTCTATGTGTATTTATTTCTATAGATGCCTTTAATACACAGCAGAAAAGCCCTACCAACAAAAACAGAAAAATCGTCCCTCGCAGGGGGTTATTGATCCCCCGAGATCTATATGCACTCCATGTCATATACTGGTCGCGTTTTAATATTTATTCAAAAATAAAACTGGAGTGGCCTACACTCAACTTTACAGAAACAGATATTTTTATGGATATATTACATAAAGAATAAAAGTTGAAAGTATATTCAAATTGAAAAAATAATTATTTTCGGTTTGGGGTGTTAGGTAAACTATCCCTTGCCCCTTCCCGATTATGCCTAAAATTTATACAGCTCTTCATCTCCATATACCAAAGGCACATACTAAATTTCACTTTGATATGTTAAACGGTATGACCTGTACAAACTCCACAAAAATAGAGGCATACATATACTTATACTCGTGTCTCGTATATCTGTGGTGAAGGGTATAACAATTGTTAAATCTATTCTATATATATAATAAAATAGTAACTCATTTCCGTCTGTCTGTCTGTCCGTCTGATTTTCTTAGCACCCTGATTCCCGCCAAAATATCTCATATCCAAGAGAAAGTGGAGAAAAATCAGTGAAAGTACGAAATTTCAGGGTTAAAGGTACTGAAGTTTTCGGTTTAAAACTGGGATATTTTAAACACGGTTGCGCACCTTTTCTTTCTGAAAGTGGGATATTTCAAAAACTGTGATAGAATAAAATTTGTGTTTTTACTTTGTGGAATTACATTGTTATTTATATATTTTAAAGACCTCTTATAGAGCTTTAAAATAATTTTTATATTTTTTTTATAAATTTTAGAATTTTATCCAGGGATGGGTACCTTACAATTAAGGGTACCTTAATACTAGTGAGAGTCTTACAATTAGAGTGGAATACTTTCAAATCAAAATCGCTAGTTTAATATATAGTTGTAATAGTTAAATTTAAATAAATTTGATTTTAATGTTTGATACAAAAAAAAAAATAAAAATAAATCTTGATTTGCTATCCTAAGTCAAAACCCGATAGGTATTTTCCTAATATTTATTTTAGCTTGGAAATTAACACATCTTTTAATTCACCTAGGAAATCACATACACACACACACACCTAAATGCTCACACAAGCCATTTCAAACTAGACAGAGTAAGAAACAACAAAAATCCGTTATAAGTCAAATAAAAATTTATGCTCAGAGGATATTGTGTGTATGTTTTTTGTTGTTGTTTTAATTCAAGCAAGGTCAATGAGCACTAACAAGCCAACCACATTTTTTTAATGTTTAAAATAAAAAACATTTTGCAAATTTTAATTTTTAGAACCGAAATTTAATAATAAACTAATTTAAAAAATATATGTATGTATATATGTGCATATGTATGTATTTGTCATACAAAATTTCCTCAACTACATATTAACGATAGCAGCTGAAATGTTCCTATCCATTACAAAATTAAAACATTTCCCTAAAGATTATTTAGTGGCTGTAAATAATTTTTGTTTCCCAAATGTTTTTAGGAAAAGTGTTTGTTTAAGCATCAACTCGTTGTTTCGCAGTTCAGAGGTCAAAATTCTTTAAAGCGAGAACTGTATAAAATAAATGTCCTTAAAGGCAAATGTTATGACACATTTTTATAGTGCTTAAATGTACTCATAATGAATATACATATGTGTGTACTTACTTATGTATGTATAAGTATTGATGCTAACTGCAATGAGACTCAATCAATATATCGTTGGTCACAAATAATTGTATATTTACTGGAGAAGGTAAAAACATAATAGAAACGGTAATATTCGCAATGTAATTTGTAATGTACAACTGCTTGTAAAAGCGTTATTTTTTACACTATTGCAATAAATTTTTGTAACGAGGTGTATTTGTATAAAATGTATTGCAATCACTGAATAACTCAATTTCGAAAAAAATACGAGTTAAGGCTGTTCTACTTGAATCAGTTATTATTTAAACAAACCTTTCAACCTTTACATCAACATCAACTCAAATTTCAAATCTTCTTGCAAATGTTTGTCTTTAAATTTCATGAATGGCAACGAGTTGCTTTGTTTCAATTCGCTTCACGTATTAATCCACAAGCGAACTTGATGCAGGTTTGTTAGATATAGTGATTTCTCACCAAACGTGGCGATTTTTAAACTTATTTGGCAATCAAATTGTTGATTTGTCGAAAAGGCGACTTTTTGGCGATTTTTAAGTTAACATTTAAAAGTAAACCAAGGAAAACCACAATAAAAAATACGCAAGAAAATGCAAGAAAGGCTTCCAAATAAATTTAGATGCAAAGTAAATACAAAACGCAGAACAATTACGACACATGAGGATAAGTAAGTGGGTTTTCTTATAATTTACTATATTTTTATATTACTTAAGGTCATGATTCACTATCATACTCAGTCGTACGATTTATCAAAAATCGCATGTGTGTGCCAAGGCGAATTCATACCAGGTGGAGTCGATAGCCCAGCTGATTGTTTTTTGCTCTCGTTGTTTTGCTAATGTCTTGTCAAAAAATACATTGTTTCATATCTGCTAATCTAATGTCAAAGTTGTTGTTTTGTTGTAGTTGTTGTCCTACTGCTCACACCTGATATGAATTCGCCTTGGTGTGTGCAAAAAGTATGATAGTGTTGATTAAAAGTGTATGTGTGTGACAGAATTTTTGACAGATCTGTACGATTTTATAATTTTTTGAAAAAATTCATAAAATAGTATTTTTCCATGCGATCAGAGCTGCAAAATCTTGTTTTGTATGATAGTGTGACATCTACGACAACATTTTGAAACGATTTTTTGAGTTGGACAGCATGCTGTCAGATTTTTTGTGATTGAATCGTACGATTGTCTAGGATAGTGAATCCCGGTCTTTACTTATATTTTTATTACAGTAAAAAAATGGACGCATAATTTTAAAAACCTTCTAATAAATGCAAGACCTGAAATGGAAAATAAATTTCGTGAAAAAAAAGAATCGCGTTGTATTTTTACCATTTTCACGGGACAATATATGTATGTATATTTTATGGTGATGTATAAGCGTATTAAGAAACGCTTTAAGGCATCGGGCGAAGCAGCAACTACTTGGGACTTCTATGACAGACTGAAAGTCCTCTTTCCCATTCGAAAGAGGCTGTAAAATACATCCTGAATAATACAATGCAAATAAATGTTCCTAAACGATTTCAGAGTTGCAAAGTATTAGTATGCAACGTATTAAAAAAGTAACTATACAATGTATCAACTTCGTAGTAATACTGTATTGATACATTGTAAATATACATTTAGGAAGTCAGCCATAGTTTTAAGAATCCCCACTGTGCATTAGTAATTCCTTACTACGTATTGTTAATTTCAATTTCATGGTTTTAAAATTTTAAAATAAATAATGTTGAAACAAACTTGTTTGGTCAAAATTTATTTCTGGTTATGTCCCTAATAATTTTAACAAAACACGAATTAATATTACGTATACGCATATATGTATGTGTGCTTACAATTTACAAGTGTATATGTAGTTAAAGGCCAAGTCTATGTGTGAGCATGCTGCATGCATGTCATTTCTCCGCCATTTTTTAATGAATGCATATTCTCTTAACAAATAAAATATAATTTCGTGCATGCATTATATTGGTCATACAAAACATCACACACACACGCACATATACATATATCATAGCACAAAAAAAGTAATTCTACGTGTTACTTGCAGATGAGAATATCATACAGGTATGGGAAATTGTAATTTCCAATTAGCAGTAATGCTAAGCAATATTTTTCATAGTAAACAATTATCTCGGAAGGGTAAATTAATTTAATATTTTTGTACCAATTCTTAGCCAAATAAATATTTATTTCTAATGACATTCAACTGAATAAAAAGTGGATATTCGTGTTCAAAAAATGCATAAAGAAAAATAAATCTAAAAATTTAAATATTGTCCCTGTTATGCATTCCTAGTAGAAAGAAAAAATGTGGAATTTTAAAAATATCCGAAATTTTCATATTCTGTATTTCACATACTTTTTATCATTTACATATAAAGCCTAGTACTCTGTTTGAATTTGTGGAAAATGTTGAGCAACATCTACTATTTCACAACGAAAATTTGACATTTAAAATGTGGTGTCTATCTCGCGATTTGGAAGAACTTTACAATGTTATTGCTTTTAAATATATCACATTGTGTTAAAAATGTTTCCAAAAAAAATGTTACAAAAAAATTCCATATGAAATAATGCTCATTTGCTTTAGTTCACAGTTTGATAAAATGTTGCTAGAAACATTTCAATGTTTTTCCACAGCAAAAACAGAGTACTACTTCTGCAACATTTTTTCATGACTTTTTCATAGAAATTTTTTATGTATGTAATTTGACAGCATTCCGCATGAAAAACTGAACAGAGTACCAGGCTTTAATGTAGACTGGAGGTAAAGATATGGCGTACTATAAACAGAAATTTAATTGTTTCTAATCATCTGATCGAGAGTGTATGCTAAAAAAAGCATAATTTCCATTGTTAATTTATATTTGCGTCTCGGTTAGAAAAAAAATAATATAATTAATAATTCAATATAAAATTATTATTATTTCTCTGATTGTATAATAGAAAACTGAAAAAAAATAAAATGAACATTGGAGATCGACATTATGATATTCCTGCAACATGTTTTATTGTCACTATGATAAGATATCATATCGTGAATAACTGAAAGCATGTTTTTATAAAATGCATACTTAAATTTTTAACAATATAAAGTTTTTTACGAATTTTATTTTTTTTTTACCATTAATTATAGACATTAAATAATGCTGCACTACTAAGGGCGGTTTTCACAATTTTCGTATTAAGATACCGTTAGTTAGTAGTTTAAGTAAACTACAAAATAAATTTAATAAATTTTGAATTATGGCAACGCCACAAATAAAACCGATTAATATGTAGCAAATTACTTTACCCCCGTCTACATTAGTCATCAACATGTCTTAACAAAAGTCAAACTTTATATAAAAAAAACATTGTTTTTAATACTGTGTTTTTATGGCTAATGTAGATGGGGGTTTAGCCATCAACATTATTTTTAATACCTACTGTTTTTTTTCTATATGAAGTTTGACTTTTGTTAAGACATGTTGATGGCTAATGTAGACCGGGGTTTAGCCATCAACCATGTGTGCTTTCGGAAGCTAATTTTATTTCTGATGTGTATAGCAGTATAAAATGGGTCCCATAATTCTACCTAGGGAAACTCCGGCCTCAATGAGCTGAGACGAGTTAAAAAAATCTCCTTCTTTTAGTATAAATTTTCGATCAGTTAAATAAATTTCTAAGAGCTTATATAAGTTTTCGGACAAGTTGAGGTTTAACTTATATATTAGGCCTTCGTGCCATACCTTGAGAAACGTGCCTTGCTTGAGAAACGTCGATAAAAATCGCAGAACAGTAATTTCTTTCTGCGAAGGTCTCCACTTACTAATCTGTGTTTTTGTTGGATCGTACTAAGTTATTTTCTGAAGCCGAATTGATGATTCGGAATACATCCTTTCGCGCTCAGCGTTAGGTTCAACTGACTTATTAACATTCTTTCAAACAGCTTTAATATGTCTTTTAAAAGACTTATGTGTATGTTTCAACCTTTGTGTGCTCTTTTCCTGTCTTAGGTATCATAACTAAGATTTGCTTGATAACTATCAAGCAAATCTTCCACTCTGTTTGAAAGTACTCAAGACGTAAAATGGCATTAAATACAAAAAGAATATTTCTTTTGGCTACACGGGACAATTCAAATAACATCTTGTTACTGGTTTTATCAATGCCAGGAGCTTTCTTGGTGTTTAAATCAGTTATTGTCCTTTAAATATCTCGAAGCTCAAACCTTACCCCCGTCTCCATTAGACATTAAAATGTCTTAACAAAAGTCAAACTTCATATAACAAAAAAAAAAACATTATTTTTAATACTGTTTTTTTATATGAAGTTTGACTTTCGTTAAGACATGTTTATAGCAAATGAAAACGGAGGTTTAGTGTATCTGCCGAACTAATATCGACAGGTGGCAACTCAGCTTTATCAGTCGAGCCATTTGGAGTAATACCCTGTTCAGACATAAACCTTAATTGCGCAAAAATTTTCACAACTAAGGGCTTAATTGAGCTCAATTTACCATACGAAAAGTCAATTACTAAATTGAGCAGTTAGTACATAATTGCGTCACTAATTAAATAAAATACGAAATGCACTTCTGTTTTATGTTTCTGAATAGTATGTTCAATAATATTAGGTAGTTGCATTACTACAACAACAACTTAATTTTCAGATGTCAAAAAGAGCTTACTGAAATAAAAGCTCTTTACAAAGCAAATTGTACGTTTTTTTCTTTTAGTGGTTTCAATTGTATCCAATAACATAGCAAATTTTTTTTAAGTGCAATTTGTATCCATTTCTTTGAAACAAAAGAAAAAATAGATTAGCTGTCAGAACTTCTGTTATGCAGTCCTAATGCAATAACCAATAATTAAAGCACCAATGTCCTTCAATTAATTTCATTACAATCTCAGAAGACTTCAGAACTATAGTAGTAAGTTTAGTTTAACAATTGCATGCTTCGGTTGGGATTTTACAAATCTATTCTATTTTGATCCGTTAAACAAGTTACCGGTATTGATGCCGTGTTAATAGTACAAATAGTCTAGTACAATTACTGTTCGAAAGGTACAACTTAAAAAGCTGGTTGATACAATTTGAAAATTTAATTTACCATCCCTGGTATGAACACTAAATTAAATTGCTCAATTAAAAAGAAATTTTCTCAATTAAGAGTTCATGTCTGAACAGGGTATAAACACATTTTTTTAAATGACCAACAAATAGATTGCCTTTTTCGGTATCATTTCTGGCCCAGCCTCCACAAGAACTTCATAATGGAGAATTACGTACGACTAGTCTTTTAAGGATTCTACATGCATGCCATAATGAATAGTCTGTTTGCGGAATTTGGATCCGTGACTTCTAGGTAATTTTTCAAATATACTAGTAGCTCTCTTAACCACTTCGTACAATCTTTAAGTGTGGTTCTGAGTTGAGGAGATCTATGTGATTGCCACTCTCTTCGAAGTTTTCTATAGGATAAGAATGTTTTTAAAACTCGAAACTAGTAGGGAAAACGGAATTTTTAATGAAATTTGAAATATAGAAGGTGCATTAGAATATGTCTGTTTTCATAACTAGGACCCACAAAAACTACGATTTTTATACAGTTGAACCAATTTTAATAAAAAGAAAAAACATAAATAGATCCTTATCTATTAGGTGTAATAGACTATATCTGTTTTCAAAACTTTTACCCGAAGGTAGAAATGGGAATTTTTATACCTCTGAACTGATTGTATATTTAAAAACATAAGTAGGTAGACCCTTATATAGACGTATCAATAGGCTTTCATCAGCTTTCAAAACTAAGACTTCGAGGGTTAAAAACAGTGAAAGCGGAAAGTTATGTATAACATCCGAAACCGATTTCCGATTTGGCCTGTTGGTGATAGATCTGGCACTTTCTGCTACTTTTAATTACTCGATACTACTCAATACTTATCAATTGGGTACTCAATACTTTTGAATACAAAATAGAAACCAGACATGGGGGGATTCAATTACACATCAATTACAATTACAGGTAATTTGTAACTGAAAATTTCCAATTACTAATTACAAGTAATTGTAATTGAAATCAGGCAGAAAATCAATTACAATTAATTGTAATTTGTAATTGAAAAATTTCAATTACAATTACTTGTAATTAGTAATTTAATTTTCCAATTACTAATTACATGTAGTTGAAAAAGTTCAATTACATATTACAAGTAATTGTAATTGTAATTAGGCAGTAATCATTACTTCAAATTGAAAGAAATTCAATTATATCCCTAAAAATTTCAAGCTTATCTTGCGTTGAATGATCAACTGTATTATTCAAACGAGCAATACGAAAACTGCATCCATGTTCAGTTACGGTGAACACCTTCATAAAGGTAATTATCGCTTAAATAATTTTAAAAACTTTGCGGTCATATATACATTTTTTCATTTAATATTCCGTAGACATTGACATTGTGAAAAAGAAAATAGTTTGAAATTTGCACTTCAGATTTACTTGCGTGGTCTAAATTCGTTTTTAAATTACCTCAAAAATTACGGTCTAATGCTCCCTTAACATCTTCAGCACCAGTTGAAAGGTTATATTTGTTCGCTAGTATTATTTTAACACCAAATTTATTTGTTCAAATAGGATTTTTATTATTTTTTATAATTGAACATTTTTATAATTAAATATTTTTTGACAATAATTTCAAAAAAATACTTTTTACTTAAAATTACTTAAAATTTTCAATTACATGTCATTTGTAATTGAAAAATTTCAATTACAATTACATGTTATTAGTAATTTAATTTTCCAATTACTAATTACATGTAATTGTAATTGGAATAGGGACTAAAATCAATTACAATTACTTGTAATTTGTAATTCAAAAATTTCAATTGAAATAGGGACTAAAATCAATTACAATTACTTGTAATTTGTAATTCAAAAATTTCAATTACAATTACATGTAATTAGTAATTGCATGTGTAATTAATTACAAAATGTAATTGATGTTCCCCAAGTCTGATAGAAACTAACTGTTAATCAGAGTTTTAATGAAGTCGTTAAATTTTGTATATAATTTGTTTCTAAAACTATAAGGTTAAAAGTATCGAGTAACTACTTTTGACTATTGAAAATCAAAAAAAGATCAAATACTCGGTACTCGATACCCACTACTCAATACTTTTCCAGCACTAGTTGGTGAGTGCTACGTCGAATGTAATCATTTGCTTTCAAAACATGTTTTCTTTTTGTGTTAAGTAGACAAGTTTTTAAATAGTTAACCATTTGATCTATGCTTAGAAAGACCCTTATAAGTGGACCTAATCAACACCGGGTAAAAAAAAATTAGTAATAAAATCACCGGGTAAAAAAAGTTAGTAATAAATATACACATATTTGTATGCAAAATTGTTTATAAATACCTATTTTTAGGATTTGGTTACGATTACGTTACTACCGATACCGCTATAATTAAAACACCGATAATTACACCGAAGCCAACATCGGCTTATATTCGTTTCGTTAATTATAGATTTTATTTTAAATATAATTTTTATGATAAATTTTGAAACGAGACCGACAATATGTAAATGTTGAATAGATGAACCCCCGGGGGTTCCAATTGTCACTGCAGGAATATGGCAAATGCTTTGACGCGGTCCACTCGGGGAAAATAGAGGCACCAGACGCTAGGGTTCCTAGAGCCTAAATCTGGAAGAAAAGGTCTGTGTGTTAAAACATACGGGTCCTCTTCGAGGCCCGACCAGTGCCCAAAGGACTGGTACCACGGGAATCGGTGGCCCCACAGAGAGCCTATCCTCTCTGTGACCGGTTATTGGTGAGGTCCCCTTCGGGGTACACGTGGTGGTTGTGGTTTAAGATCGATTTATGTAGGTAAGGTGCAAGGTCGATCAAGTGTGCTGTTGCACTCTCAACAGACGGTGTTTGGATAGTCTCCAAACCCCTAAGCAAGAGGTTATAATATGGATCTAGGGTTGCCTTGGAAAGGCTTGCCATATTATATAAATTGCTACTCATTGTGACTGTATCACACACAAAAAGCGATTGGTGGCAATCGTAAAGTGTTGTTATACTACACAATGGGGGCGCTAGTCTACGCCTAAGTTTCACTCGGTGGTAAGACCACCGTGAGGTTAGGCCGAGTTGGCAGGTACTCACGGTAATCTTGTTCCACAATTGTTGAATACATGATTTAAACCTGACGTGAATTCTTTTTTTTTTTTCATAATCCAAAATTGGGATTAGGTGAATACGCACGGACGGGTATTAATCTGAACCGATTTTAAAAATGTTTGCGCCATTAGAAAGGTTATGGCTACAGATTGGTCCCATTTTAAAAACAGTTTAAAAGTTTAAAAATTAAAGGGTGTCCCCATACAACATACAGGTTTTTTACGTGTATTATGAACTTTATAGGTCACCCATTTAAAATTAGAAAAGTGCGTATCACTATAGCTCCCAATAACAAAAAGTAATTAAAAAATAAAATTAGAAATTAAAGGGTGTCCCATTAGTTGGTTTATTTTGATATATATATGGCCAAACTTTAGAACCGTTATTAGTTATTAGTTGAAATTTACAAAAAACTTGTATTGCTAAGTCCGCTAAAATAACAAGTGTAAAATATGAATTTGGAAATCAAAGGGTGTCCCAATAGTTAATGTAAAAGTGATATATATGGCCATACTTTTCAAATGTTATAGATAGACAGTTGAAATGTACAAAGAACCTATATTGCTTAGTCCGCTATTACAACAAGTATAAAATTTGGATAAATTAAAGGGTGTCCTCATTATTGATGTAATTTGACCATTATGTCCTCATCTTTTAAATAGTTATTGACAAACACTTAACAATTACACAGAATGTGTGTTAAAATAAGGATAAATATTTAAAATTATAAATTACAGGGTGTCGCAATAGTTTATGTAATTTGATGTATATGACCAAACTTTTAAACCGTTACAGACAGACGGTTGAAATTTACAATAAACCTGTATTGCTACGACCGCTATAACAAGTATAAAATTTAAACTCGGAAATTATAGGGTATCGCAATAGTTAGTGTAATTTTATGTATATAGCCAAACTTTTGATCCGCTGTATACAGACAGTCGTTTGGCATTGGTTTGACCTGAAAAAGCACAGAACCCTGGGGTCTTGTGCCCCTATATACTCCGGAAGTACTGCTTCCCCGGTAGAAAATCAACTGATATTTGTTTTAGATTATTGAATTAAAAAATTAGTTTTTTTATCTGAATTGACAGTTTGTGCAATGACATTTAAAAAATCCCGCTACAATCTTTCTCGAATATAATATAATCATTGTATAATTACCGTCTTAAAGAAACATGATTTTAAGTTTGTCTGTTTTGAAGTCGGTTTTTTTTTTTGCAAGAATTATTATTTCAAGACACAAATGAATAAAGTTTGTTAGATTTATTTTCTCTTTAATTTATGTGCTTACATTAAGTATGCGTATGTGTGTGTTTTTGTATGCGGATGTTTGTAAATCTATTTCCAAGTGTTACAACTTCGAACAAGGATATTTTTCTTTTATTGTTTTTTGTAAGGAAGATAATAAAAAATTAATCATTTCTTACTGTTTTTTTTTTTTGTTTTGTTGTTAAAGATCTTATTTATTAAAGCGTTGAAATGATAGTTAATGAAAAAAATTGGTCACAAACACTATTCAACATATTGTTGTTTCCTTTTCATAGTATTTGTTGTGGTTAATATGTCCTTGATTGATATTTCTAGAGCAATGACTTCATTGTAAGTTTCCATTTTAGCTTAAGCATCAATAATGGAATGCAAATATATTTTCTATATTTTATATTTCATTTGAATGCAGGTTTAAGTTCACTTTTTTGTCAAATACTTTCTAACTTTCACTTCACAATTTATTTTAATAGATTTTTCACGGAAATTTTTTTTACTTTTGTTATATTTTCACTTTTAAATGAGTTTAAACACATGTTGTCCTGGCGTTTAAATGGGGCTGCCAAGGACGACATAAATTTGAAAAGTTCATTATATGATAGATAAACCACTAAAGCCCTCGAAAAGGCTATGTTTTTATTTTTTGTAGCTCTTCCAAGTTTTTAAAATAATTTTTTTACACATTATAAAAAGGAAAATGTATGTTTCAAGCACATTTTGTTATGATTTTTTTACGTTACAGCTGTGTATACATCGTGCTAATGGAAAACACTCAACTAAAATGTGTGTTTTTTTTTTAATGTGTTCGGTATGTGTTGTTTGACTTTAAAGAAATGAATTCGCTTTAAAATCCTTTGGAAAAGTACAAGACCAAAAAAAAAGTAAACGATAACGAGAGAAAGTCTAGAAAGTTTCTCTATTACATTTTGGGCTCATGCGTTTTAAATATGTACGTCCAAATTACAATACAGCGTAGGCAGAGGTCGTGTCAAAAGAAAAAATCAAATACTCAATGGCAGTAAAATAAACAAAGACGTCTGTATAACCACTGTCAAATTGGGTCCTTTTTTTGTCACATTAAAAATAACACAAAAACAATGACCGGAATTTGCCAATATGCACATGGCTGCCAGATTTAACAATTTATAGAGGCAACATTTTTCTATTGACTTAATAATTGCCCCCATTATGACGATTTGTCTATAAATTATTACCCCCGGCTCTATTAGACATTAACATGTCTTAACAAAAGTTCAAATAAAAAAAGTATTAAAAATTAAGTTTAATTAAAAATTAATTTTTAATACTGTTTTTTATATGAAGTTTGACTTTTGTTAAGACATGTTATATGACTAATGTAGACGGGGGTTTATTTTGGCACAAATTTTTAAATCTATATATATATATATATATATATATATATATATATATATATATATATATATATATATATATATATATATATATATATATATATATATATATATATATATATATATATATATATATATATATATATATATATATATATATATATATATATATATATATATATATATATATATATATATATATATATATATATATATATATATATATATCGTTTTGGTTTTTGTTAGTAGTTCTTTGAATTTCTTGTGTAAGTAACTTAAATTATGTGCTGCCAATTCTGATTGATATTAATATCGTTTATCTTTTATTATATTTGGACCTTGCAATTATTTTGGAAAACAATTTTATTCAAAAGTCGTCCACAGAACATCTTACTGGACGGGATCCTTTTGAGGTATTTTTCTTATTTCTCTGCACATATCAGATTATAACATGACCGACGTTTGTTTACAAAGCTTCAAGAGTTAAAGTTTTGTTCATGAAAATTCGTTTACACCACAATAACGTAAATAAATATGTCAAGTGCGAGTTAGACTCACACACGTAGGGTTCCGTACTATGTTCAATAATATTCGCGAAAATTCCATCACTATCGGAACACCCTTTACATTTTAGTAATTGTTGTTATACTGGCCTTCGAAAATCACTTTCTACAATAGTATCAGGAACCTACCTATTCAAAAAATAAGGTAATATACGTGAAAAACATGTCACTGATGGAACACCCTTTAATTTGTAGTAATTATTATAGCGGCCAAAGTAAAACATCTACTGTGGACATTTCAAGAGTCTGCCTAGTACGGTTCAAAAAATAAGGCTCTTTACTTACAAATCATGTCACTGTAATTTAATTATTTTTTATAGCGGCCATGACAATTCCCTTTCTATGAATATATCATGAATCTACCTATTATAATTAAAAAATTAATCATACTACGTGAAAAAACATGTCACTGCCGAAAATCCTTTTAATTTTTAGTAATTGTCATAGCGGCAGGTAGGTAATTACGGTTCAAAAAATAAGGCGCTATACATGAGTTCCACGTCTCTATCGGAAAACCCTTTAATTTTTTCTATTATAATGGCCATAGTAATACACCCCCTGCAAAAATTTCAAGAGTCTACCTATTATCGTTCAAAATTTAGACCATATACATGCAAATCATGTCACTATCGGAACACCCTTTAAGTTTTTTTATACTTGTTTATATAACGAACTAAGTTTTAATTACTGTTTGTAAATTTTAAGTATATGCCTCCTACAATTCAAGAAATAAACACATATACGTGAATAACGCGTCTCTATTGGAAACCCTATAATTTTTAGTATTTGTTGCTACGGCGTCAATAGTTATAGATCTATGAAAATTTCAAGACCCTACCTATTCCGGTTCCAGAGATAAAAGGCTCTGACAGACGGACGGACAGACATTACACAACATTCACAAATTTATTTCGATGTTTCTGTTTTGTTCAAATTGATGGCTAGTGAAGACGGCCTGTTACATACCTCATTTTAATATTCATCCTTATTTCCAGCATTAAAAATGTTTGTTACTCGTTACTTTCTTTATTACACTTCATTAACATCTCTTAACAAAAGTCAAACTTCATATAAAAAAAAACTATACACCAACTTTTTGATTTTAAGCAGTTGCCAGCCACTGTTGCCTCATTACTCAAAAAAATTCATTGTCAGTCAGTCAATGTCAGTCAAGCATGTTCAGACAACTGCAGTTGGTTCGATGGTTGAATTTCGTAAGAATAGTGATCCAAATCCAAAAGCAAAACACTCCTCAAATACTGAACTGAGTTATAAGGATTTCTTTAATACAGTTACAACGATTTCATATGTCAAATTAATTGTTTTAAAGAAAGTTGTTGTGAGATAAAATTTATGTTATTTTTACAGCTTTTTATCTCATTCGTGTCCAAAGAACTGACAATAAAAATGTTCTTGTACTTATTGGAAATGTTCTTTAAAAAGTGTTTATGATGATATTATCGAAGTATTGTATTTCTCACAGCCTGACGATTTTCCAACATTTTTGTCTGGCAACTATGGCAACTGCACCACTTTATTAAATGTGAAATTTGCTTTTCCGTTTCTTGTTCCTGTAAATCTCATTGTTTTTAATACTCACACTCATACACTTTGAGAGTTTTAAAAAAAATTTTAAAATAAGAGTAATGAAGTGTATATTTTCTATTAAGAAGAGAGTGAGAATATACTGCTTAGAGTAAGCACATAGATTTTTTATATGCTACTGACACTTCAAAATGTAAAAAATATTGCTAGGAGGCCCATTGTGCTTCATTGTATCTACATATGTATGTATGTATATGATAACACAAAATCCTTTCACAGCCCATAAAATTTGTGGAACCAGTCCTTAAGAAAGATTTGCTTAGATGTCCAATCTTCCTTTCTGCAGAGAAAGTAGGCAATTAATTATTTTACAAATTGTACAGAGCCTCAGAACAATACTCACCACAAACAACTGCGCAATCCTGTTAAAGTTCAGTAGAGAGTTTTTTCTTTAACTTGCTAAGTGACGTCCAAAGGAATGTATATACAAATGGTAATCATAATTGACCTGCGTAGCATCTTCTCATGTAAAATTGACATTTATAAAAATAATACAGAGTTAATACCCTGAGTGGTCATCTGATCAAACTTTCCCAACTCTTCGACAGTAAAACTTGATGCGTTGTTTATGACAATAAAGATTATGAAAATGACATATTGTAGGTGCCCGCCTCTACAGCCTAGTCACACATGGCGTAAAACTGCCTCCATGAAAGCCATTTGTACAATGAGCTTACGCTCTTGAGTTGAAATCAGTTGAGTTTGAAACCAAATCAACAGTTGGACTCCTGACTCCCGTGGCACCACTTACTAAGTACATATACAAATACGTAATTGGAAACAATTAGTTAATTTAAAGTCTATAATTTTTTTTTTTGATTGTTACTTTATTAACAAAATAAATGATTATTTTTATAAAAACTAAATACATTTTATAACAATTAGTTTATATGCAAGGTACGACGCCCACTACTCACCTAGTGTAATTCTCTAGGTGCACGACACTTTGTATAGGAGTTACCACGCCCACCGTCCCTATCAAGTCTGTGTTTTGTTGAACTTTGCAAATTAGTGGGTTACTTCTGCAAAGTTTCAAGTCCTAGCTATTGCAGATCTGGAGGTAGACGATAATAATTGCTCACTTTGTATGGGAGGTACCACGCTCTCTATTTCAATCCAACCTGTATTTCGATAAACTATGTTTATTATTAAAGGGGTTACTGGTGCATAATTTCAAAGAACTACCTATTATAGTGCTATAGGTACTTAAAAAATGAGCATAAAAGTAGGCGTGGTTAGTTTTTCTTTCCATAAAATTTCAAAAAAAAATTCGCTAAATCAGTTCTTAAGTGATTATTTATATATGTGTATTGATTAAAAAATACTTTCTTTTATTTTAATAAATTGTACTGGTATATGCGGGAGTCAAGTTTCGATAACGGTATATAACGATACCGCAATAATTAAAATACTACTACCGTAAATCTTAATAGACTGCTAGTGCAAGCACTGACAACGTTTTTCCTTTCGACTTCCAACCTCAATTAAAGGCCCCAAAGACATGAAACAGATTTACTATATAAATATTCAATTTCAAATGAAATGTACCACATTTTTGTGTGTGAAAATATGTTGTTGTTTCTTTTATTACATAGTATATTTTTAAAAACATTTGTCTCATGTTTTTGCCGAAAAGGTAAAACAAGCTAACTACTTCATGATAAGATCGCACAATGATCACATATCAATCATATCTCTGATTCGAAGATGGTATATAAAATAAACAATTGTGAAATACTTAGACAGTCTTGTTAAAACTTTTGCCCAAGTCAAATAAAAACCATTAAAGCCAAGTAAGTTATTTTAAGATTTTTTTTTTAATTTTTTATAATATTAAATTATTTGTTTACTTTATAACTTAAGTGATTGTAAAACTATGTCTTTCACTTGCTGTCATTCTTTGGAAATGCCATATAATTACAGCCATTGGTCCAATTATTGGCGACAATATAAATGTGTGCGAGCATGTTGCTGATCATTTGTTTATACAAGACATCACAGATTGTACAAAGTATTTTGTTTGTGTAAATGGTCAGGCCAAATCTCAACAGTGTAGATCTGGTCTATATTTCAATGCAGCCCGACAAGCCTGCATTGCCTCTCGCCAAGGTTGTTTACAATGTCCTACCGGGCGTATGATAAATGTGCCTCTTGTTAAAACTTGTGATAAATATATTGCCTGTTACTATGGCCAGAGTTTATTACGGAAATGTGAAAACAATCAACAATTTAATGTGAAAACTGGTAAATGTGACTTGGCCAAAAATGTCGATTGTGTAGACAATCGTTGTTCGATTTACACCTCAGACAGAAACTTAGTGTATACGCCCAGTGCTGCTAATTGTGAAAATTATTATGTTTGCCTGGAAGGTAAGGCGAAATTGTTAACCTGTGCCGATGGTTTATATTTCAACACGGAATGTAATTGTTGTGATAGCTCGAAAAATGTTAAATGTTTGGTAAGTTTTGTTCTTATATTTATTTGTTTTAAAAAAATTGGTCCACACAAATGGATTATTTGAAACTAAACATTTAAGGCCATATTCATAGAAATTATTTTTGGGTTATAAACGGTTTATTGAAAAAATTTTGTATGAAATTTTGATTTATAGACTTTTTATAAAACAAAAAATTATTTTATGAATTTAGCCCTTAAAATATAAGTGTTTGATGCAAATAATCTTGCAAAAGTGCAAATTTAACAAATATAAAATGGATTTTCCAAAAAAGCTATGATATACGCATTTGCACTTTTGCAAGGCCATTTGCATCGAACACTGAATACAGCTAGCGCATTTATAGAATTAATTATCATTACTTATTGGTCTACGAACAAAGTTACATTTTGCAAGAATGCTGTATATAGCAAGGCGAATTAATAACAGGTGTGAGCGATGATAACGTCTTCTCAAAAATTTATTGGATTACACTGATTTTACATTAGACAGTGCTGTTCAGACAATTGCAATACATACACACTTTTTCACTACTTTCTTAATTGTCTCAAGTACAGTCTTGAATATTTTGAAGACAGCAAATAGGACAATGATTTGACGTATGCTGACTATAACTCAAATTTGTGTGTACACAAAAAATTCAAATTGAAAAAATCAAAAAATATCAATGAATTGTCTAAATTATTGCCTGGACTCCTATATTACGGAGACAATTATTAGCATTTTTGACAACTAATACGTATTATTTTATTGTCATGACATTACGGTCAAATGTAAACGCCAGGTTATAACTACTAGTAAAATTTTAAAGTTGTTTTAGTTTTTGTCGTACTGATCACACCTAGTATGCATTCGTCTTGATTAATGGGCAATACAATATTTGTAACTCCTTTAATGTACATTTTTTAAATAATTTGGACCCAAATACAAACTGGAAGTTATACTTTTAAGTAAAAAGTACATCCTCAACTGGGATAATAGGTCTATCTATACATATAATAAAATAGTAACTCATTTCCGTCTGTCTTTCTGTCTGTCTATCTGCCTGCTTTTTTTTTGCGTTCGCATCACGTAAAAACTACTGGATGGATTTTAACAAAATTTTTTAAGGAGGTACATTAGCATCCTGATTCGAATATAGGATACTTTTTTCCGCAAAAATATCTCATTTCCAAGAGATAGTGGAGAAAAAGAGGTAAAAGTACGCAATTTGCGGTTGAAAGGTACTGAAATTTTCGGTATAACACTGGGATATTTTAAACACGGTTACGCACCTTTTATTTTATTTTTTAAGTGGAATATTTTAATCAAAATTGCGCAACAGATGGCGTCAATTGAATAAAATTTGTATTTGTATTTTTACTTTGTGGAATTACATTGTTATTAAAATATTTTAAAAACCTCTTACAGAGTTTTTAGAATTTTTTATAAATTTTAGAATTTTATCTTTATATAAACCTTTATATAAAGTAAATACATAAACCATGAAGCGCTATAAAAGTAAGTGTAAGTAAGTGTAAGTGTTGTGGAATACTTTCAAAGCAAAATCGATCAAAATATTGTCAGGACGCCCACTTCGTAGCGGGCACAGCTAGTATATGATATTTTTCGAAACTGCTAAAAAAATTCATACGGACTACATTGAAATAATAATGGCTATTGCATTACTTGCTAAAATGAAACAAAATTGTTTTAGCAAAATAACCATTGGCTACCCTCGAGGACACCATATCAAAATTTCTTCGCTTTCAGTCAAAAAGTGTTGAATACCTAAATACCTAAAGAAAGGCTATAAGTAAGGAAGTATTATAAAAAGCACTTCTTTTTGATCTAAGGAAAAAATTTAACCTCCGAATTCCATACATTTATACAGTAAATCCCAAATCATAATTTGTAGTAAGAAGTCATACTCCTCGTACAAAGGGTAAATTATGTAGATACTTAAAGATACATAAATGGGGATAGCGGGCATAAATGGGTTCAATATTTTTTATCTGCCAAAATTGATACTAATGCATCGGCACATACATATGTATAATAAATGCGTACTGCCTGGCCCACCATATCAAAACAAAAAACAATATAATTGAATTTGTTTTTGTTGTGCGTAATATGATTGTTTTATGTTTAAAGATAAGGTCGCCTTATTAAAAATGGTTTTACACGATGTGTGTTTGTCATATGATTTGTCATTTTGATAACCCATATGTAATTTCATGTGTTTGTCAAAATAGGCATTTTACATAAGATTTATAATTTCAAAACGTACATGTGTAATTACATCTGACATAACCTATAATATATAATTTTTCGGCTACCCAGTTTTGTATTTCCAACCACAGCTTATGCAAAGATGTAAATATAGTGCTTTTGCCACGCTTTTAGTGCTTTTGGTACCATGAAAAACCTAAAATAGCAAAATACACATGTTATGTTTGAAACGGCTCACACGATGTGTTTAGAATTTACACATTTAAAAGTAACAAGTCATATGACAAATACACGCCGTTTAAAACCACTTTAAGGCGAGTATATGTTTATGAATATCCATTTTTTTTTTTGGCAAGGAAATGAAAAGAATAATAAAACAGAGTTTTTTTCTCTCTGAACAGATGGTGTTCAGAGATGGCAGAGTTTGTACAATTTACTTCTTTTGTGGTATATGTATAATTCACCACCACCAATGACTCATTTATTTTAAAAACTCTAGATGGTTTAGACTCTTTTTGTTTTATATTGTAACTGTTATATATCTGATTTCTAGAGTTAAAAAAATATATTATTTTTTACCCTTCTCATTATTAATTACACAGATTCATACATATATATTATTAACAAAAAGCTACCCAGAAAAAACTGTTTCGCCGTATGCTGGTTTGTAGATAGTGTGCTAGTCTATTAGTCCGGGGTTGTGGGTTCGATTCCCACTAAAGACTCTGGAATTTTTCACTACAAGTTGGCAGGAAGGCCAATGAGGAGCTTGGTTATAATCTGGGTGACTACAAAAGGTTAATAAGACGAGACTTACAGACTGTGCCTGAAAATAGGCTAACATAAAAAGGCTTTGGACCACTGGTAGGCACATATTAAATGGAGATGTCTGCCTTACAGTTGTACTTTTTAGTATGCACAACTGTAAGGGGAAATGTAAAAAATTGGTTGTTTTTTGTAAACTTAACATTTGCTGGGTAGTATTTAGTACAGCTAGCCTAGAAGTATGTAGCTTTTTTAATTATTTTACTAGGTAGTGTCGGCCGCCCAGCTGATTTAGTAGTTCGACATGTCAAAAGTTGTATGTGTTCAGAAATTTTATAGTGTAGAAGTGAGAAAGCAATAAAACACATACACGCCTTCTCAATTTTCTTATATGTTTTTTGACATTTCGAACTACAAAGTAACAACAAAATGCCATGTTGTTCTGGTATTGTTGTATTTGTTGTATAAATATACCTTGGAAAATAGGAAAGAGTGAAAATATCAAAGTGAAAAAAAAATAAAATAAAAACATACCTATTATATGGCAACTTTTGTTGAAACTACATTTAGCTTTAAAGTTACTCTTTTAAAAAATGTGTCTCTTATAATAATATTTATTTTTAAACCCTCTATTTTAGGCCCACGATTTTGAAACACCAACGGAAAATATCAAACAGAAGAGATACAACACAGGCTATACAAAACACAAAAATACTCCCAACTTAGTGGGCGAAATCAATAATATCAAATGTCCTCCTATAGGCCAGTTCTTATATCAATATATCGATAACCCCGAATACTATATTACTTGTGTTAACGGTAAAGCGTCTCTACATGCCTGTGCTAGTGATTTTCAATTCGACGATAAACTTAAACGATGTGTAAGCAAAGAAAAGGAGCAACAATTAAACACGGGCAACTTTGAAGTCTATGGAGAAAATAATTGTCCGGAATTAGGAGCTCAACTTATACCTTACGTAGCTGATAACAACAAATACTTTTTGTGTGTCAATGGCAAAGCTACATTGTTAAATTGTCCGCCGGAGCATTTCTTCGATGACACAGATAATGTTTGTCGTACCAATCTCGATGGACAAGGCGAGAGGGAACTCTTAATATATGATGCGGTGGTAGATGAATTTTCTGGTATTGTGTGTCCAAAATTTGCCACATTTACTTTCCCCCATGTGGAAAAGCGAAAATTTTATTTGTGTGCAGATGGCAAGGCTAATGTATTTACATGTGCTGATGGTCAATTCTTTGATAACTTACAAAATACATGCCGTAAGGAACTTAAGATAGAGGAGTTAGATACCAATGTTGACTTTACTAGAGATGAGATGGAGTTTTCTGCTGCCCAAGCAAGCGCTAAATACGAGTTTTCGGCAACTCAAGCTAATATTAAATGTCCAGTTAGAGGTAAAGCAACTTTCCCCCATGCTCAAAGAAATCAGTACTATTTGTGCATTGAGGGAAAAGCTGCTGTATTTGCCTGTGCACCAGGGCTTTCCTATGATACGATTTTAAAATCATGTACTAAAAATGCTTTTCCTGTAATTGATATTGAAATTTTTAGACCTGCCCTCGACACTGACACTGGTAGAATAATGTGTCCTAGATTTGGTACCTTTAAATATCCACACATGGACAAAACTAAGTTCTACCTGTGCATTGATGGTAAAACTTACCTCTTATCTTGCGCTCAAAACGAGATATTTGATGCTGATAATAATATTTGTCGTCCGAATATTTCTGTAGAGTTAGATAAAGACAATAATCTCGTTGCACAATCCTCAACAGTACTGGCAACTGAAATTACCAGCAATGTAATATGCCCAAAATTTGGTACATTTATGTTTCCTCACGTTCAAAAAAGTCGTTACTATGTTTGCATTGATGGCAACGCTATTGGTTTGACTTGCGCCGAGGGCTACGTTTTCGATATCAAAACAAACAGCTGCCAGCGTGATTTGGATTTCTTAGAAAGCAATGAAAATCAAACACCCGTGGTATTGGATGAACCTGTACACATCTTGTGTCCTTTAAGGGGTGCCATGAAATTCGCTCACAATGAGAAGAATAAATTTTATTTATGTATTAATGGAATGGGTTCCAGTTTAGCCTGTGCTGAAGGCAGTTTCTTTGATTCCGAAACAGGAGTTTGTCGTAGAACATTTGAAATAAAGAACGCAATAAAGGAATCAACCACAGAGGCTACTGAAACTAAGGACGAATCTTCTATTAAGTGCCCAAGATCTGGTACCTTTTTATATCCCCATATAGAAAAAAATCAATACTCTGTTTGCCTTGATGGAGAATCAATTGTGTTAAATTGTCCCCAAGGCTTAATATTTGATGATAATAAAAAGTTCTGTCGCATTCCCAACCTAAGTGAAAATATTGAGAACCCAACTCCTATAGTACCAGCTACAATTGAGGATATAATATGTCCTGCTACGGGGACTCATAAATTTTCCCATGTGGAGAAAGATAAATTTTACTTGTGTATCAATGGCATGGGCTCTATTTCTGCCTGTCCTAACGATAGTATCTTTCAAAGTGAAACAGGCGTTTGTCGTAGAAAGCTGGCCTCTAGTGAACCCAAAGAAAATACGGTAGACAGTGAAATGGAAATGCCTATAGACAATGAAGTTGCAACATCTAAAATTAACTGTCCCGAGCATGGCACTTTCATATACCCTCATGACAGATTTATTGTTTGCCTCGATGGTACTGCATTTGATTTTTCTTGTGCTGAAGGTTCGATCTTTAATTCCACGATTAATGCTTGCATCAAAAACACTTCCTACGCAAATGTTACTAAATGTCCTGAACAAGGATCATCGAAGCTTCCTCATGAAGATCCCAAAAAATTCGTTTTGTGCATTGACGGTGCTGCCACAACACATAGCTGTCCTAATGGAGATTTCTTTGATGCTGAAACTGAAACTTGCCGCGAAACACTTACCATTGAAAAAGAGGCTTAATTTTAAGGATTAAAGGATTAAATTCGCTTGACCTTGCAGCTAAAGACAATAATTTTAAAGTTAACCAATCTGAGTTTGATCGTTCTAAATTATACTATGAATTTCAGTTAATTTTAATTCCAAAAAACCAAAAATAGAATAGTTAAGGACGTTACGTAAATACTAATCAATAAAGTTAAAAAATATAAAAAACTTATAAAAACATCTGTAGTTTTGAAAAAACCCAAAATATTTTATTATTTAACATTTGCCTTATACGAAGCAATTTTGAATTAATCAATTTTCTCCGTTGCTCGGAATGTCTAACGTTATACATAAAAATATTTTATTATTTTTCATGTTTTAGATATAGAGTTTGAGCGGAGCAAATTAATGAATTTGTCGTTGCCATCACCTGATAAATGGATTCAACTCGAGACATATCTAGCATGGTAGTCGTAGTTCTACAACAAATATTTCGTTACATTTCTGTCATATGTCATTCTGACATATCCAAAGTATACAACAAGTACAAAATGAGTCCATTTACTAACATAGTACATTTTTGTTAATCAAAATTGATGGTCAGAATTGAGTTAAGCTTAGTTATTAAGAGTTGCATAAAAACTCTTGACTTGTATTATGGCTTTAGTATTATGGTAATCAAAAAACCTTAAACTCTCGTGTAAAATCGTTAAAGGCCATAATTCAATATCGTACTCACTCGTACGATCTGTCAAAAATAGCATGTGTGCTAAAAAAGTATGATAATATGGATTAGAAATGTATGTGTGTGACAGACTTTTTGACAGGTCTGTACGATTTGATAATCTTTTGAAAAAATTCATAAAGTAGTATATTTGCATGCGATCAGAGTTGCAAAATCTTTTATTGTATGATAGTGTGGCATTTACAACGCCATTTTGAAACGATTTTTTAAGTAGGACATAATTCTGTCAGATTTTTTTGTGATTGAATCGTACGATTGTGTAGGATAGTGAATTCTGGCCTTAAGGGCCAGCTTAATTATAACTTTGGTTTTATCAATAGCAGGGTGTTTCGTCGTGTTATAAAACAGCTTTTATAACATGGGCAGTCTACACTTAACACTAACATGATGTTAGTGTTACATGATGTTAGTGTTACATGGTGTTAGTGTTACATGATGTTAGTGTTAATGTTTATCATTTTTTGCCTAATGTAGACGGGGGTAAGGACCCAGGGGTAAAAAGAAGGAGTATGAGAGCCTCCTAGAAAGCCTCTTTATTCCTGCTTTTGGTGGCACAAGGCCTTCAACTCGCATTCCATTCTCATATCCTACTTACAGAAGTTGTCATTGCGGAGCAATGCCGGCAAGCGTTCCAGAAAGTTTTCTGATAAAAAACCTTCAATTTAATCTTTTTAAACGACTTTTCACAGCAAAAACTAAGAAAAAATGTTTTGGACAAGAATATTTTTATTGTTCCAATTTTATTAAGCATTTTAAATTAATTTCTTTTTTAATTAAAATATTCTAATTTGTTTATAAATGAGAAATCTAAAAATAGAAAATGATGTTTTTGCCATACAAAATGAGAGATATAAAAATAGAACATCACGCTTCTCTTCTATGAGATGGGAAGTAAAAATGTGTAATACATCTTTTAGAATGGAGAACCAAGTCCTTCTAAAAAATTTAAAATTAGGGTCGTAGAGAGAGTTAGTCTAAGCAAGCCTTATGCAGGCCTTTTTAGTTTTACCATTCGATTTCATTTATATGTACATACATAGGTATGTATATGCTGTGCGTTATTTCTTAAAGTTAATTTCTAAATTTTTCATGTTAAAATTACATCAAAAATTCAAAAATTATCTCCTATCAAATATTAAAACTAAAAGCTTTCAAATAAACTGTTAATATATGTCAAAGTCTAGCCGAAAACATCTTCTTAACAATGATAAACAAGATAAAATATGCAAATTTGTTAGGGTAAAATTAGGAGAAAAACAATTTATTGTTTTAATTTATTGAAAGCTTTTTGAAAGACAAATTTACAAATTTATATAAATGTATAAAAAGAAACATATCAAAGCCTACTTAATTTATAATTACAAAGTATTAATCAACATGAGTATTTAATTGCATTTTTCTACATCCGCCCTCAATTAAATAAATCCAATCTTACTTCTAAAATATTCAAAAGGTAACTTAGATAAGGGTTTTGTAAAGAAATCTGCAAGTTGTTCCTTCGTTGATTTATATATAATTTTTTATAATATTTTCTTGAATTAAATCTCGAACAAAATTGTATTTTATGTCTATATGTTTCATTCTTTGATGATCTTTAGGGTCTTCAGCAATTTTTATGCATGACATATTGTCTTCAAAAATACTAACCGGAGATTTTATTATAATATTAAAATCTTGGAGTAATTTCTTAGTTGAAATAATTTCACATGATGCAACACAAAGTGCTATATATTCGGCTTCAGTAGAAGATAACGAAACTGTGGGTTGCTTTTTGGTAAGCCAGGAAATAGAGCAGCCAAACACTTTTATTAAATAGCCACTCACAGATTTTCTATCATCAACATCATTTCCCCAATCTGCATCCGAAAAACCAGATAAATAATCATTTGATTTTGCATCGTATAAAAGTTCCATGTAACTTGTTTTTTTAAGATATCTTAGAACTCTTTTTAAATGATTCCAATGACAATCTGTAGCACAATTTTGAAAGCGACTTAAATAATTTACACTAACACTAAGATCAGGTCTTGAGGTAAGCATTAAATACATTAAACATCCAATTAACTCCTTGTATGGTTCAGTTGTAAGACTATCTTTAGAATTTTTAGACAAAGATAATTTTGGTTCCATTGGTGTATCAACACCATTACAGTTTTCCATTCCAAAACGTTTAAGTAAATTTAGTATGAAATGTCGTTGATTTATCTTGATTTCGGATTTTTCAAAATTTCGAATTATTTTAACCCCTAGATACATATCAATATTTCCTAAATCTTTCATTTCAAATTCTTTTTTTAATAATGTTTTTACTATTTCAATTTCGTTAATATTATTTCCAGCAAGTAAAAGATCATCTACATATATTAATATGAACAATACATTATTACCTGTTTTTCGAGTGTACAAGCAATAATCGTTTTTAGATCGTTCAAACTTTAGCTTTAAAATATAATTATTAAATCGGTCATTCCACATGCGAGGAGCTTGTTTTAATCCATATATAGAACGATTAAGTTTACATACCAAATTCGAATCGCATTTAAAACCTTTAGGTGGATTCATATATATTTCTTCTCGAAGATATCCATTAAGAAAAGCTGTCTTAACATCCATTTGTTGTATATAATAATTCATCTTATTGGCAACAGCAAGTAATATTCGAAATGTAGAAATACGAGCAACAGGGGAGTATGTTTCTTGATAATCAAAACCTTGTTTTTGTGTAAACCCCTTTGCTACAACCCGTGCTTTGTATTCACTAGGATTACCATTACTGTCCATTTTTCGCCTAAACACCCATTTGCTATCTACAACACTTTTACCTTCAGGACGAGTGACCAAATTCCAGGTCTCATTCTTCTTTAATGAGTCCAGCTCCTTTTCTATTGCTTTATACCATTCACTTGAATCATGACAATTCTTTATATCTTCATATTTTACAGGAGTATTAGAGACAAACTGTTCAGCATTTAGTGCTAAAGTCATATAATTATATCGTTTTGGTTGTTTTATTATTCTTGAACTTCTTCGTAAAGTTGATTCTTGTTGCCCAGTTTCAGAATCTTCTATGTTTATTTCATTCACATTCTTATCCAGACTTCCTTCAGCACTTTCCACTTGATCTTCTGAGCCTACTGCTTCTTCAAATTGTTCATCATCATCGCTCTTTTCATTATCCTCAAAGTGAGTGCTCTCACTTGTATTATTAATTTCTTTTGGCAAATTATCACATTCTACAGGTCTTAAATAATTTTTATTTACTTTCTCAGAATTTGCAAAACTGTTTTCATTAAAGATGACATCTCTTGAGAAGACAATTCTTCGTTTATTAAAATCCCACAATCTGTAACCATTTCCGCTATAACCAACCATTATAAGTTTATCAGATTTAATATCAAGTTTCTTCCGTTTTATTTTTGGAATATGAGAATAAGCAATGCAGCCAAAAATTCTTAAATGTGACAGATTCGGCTTAACACCAAACCAAATTTCAGCCGGTGTTTTATTAATAGAGATAGCATTAGTTGGACTTCTATTTGTCAAATAATTAGCACAATAGACTGCTTCAGTCCATAAAGATTTTTCTAACCCACACTTATAAATTAAAGATCTTGCTTTCTCGATTAATGTACGATTCATTCGCTCAGAAGTTCCATTTTGCTCAGGAGTATACACGTTTGTATATTGAATAGTTATTCCTGAAACTTTACAAAATTCCTTAAATGCAGTCGACGAGTACTCACCACCATTATCGCATCTTAATGAAGCGATTTTAGTATTATGTGCATTTTCAGCCATAGATTTAAACATCTTGAAACAATCAAAAACCTCTGACTTCTTTGAGATCATATAAACTGAAGTAAAATGAGAAAAATCATCTATAAAGGTCACTATATACCGTTTACCATCCCAAGATGTAACATTTATTGGACCGCACACATCGCTATGGATTAGTTGCAAAATTCTCGATGTTTTTGTTTTCGAGGTTATTTTAAAAGGCTTTCGCGATTGCTTACCGAAGACACAAGATTCACAGAAGGACTTTTCTCCAACAATATCATCCATACCATCAGCAATTGTGTTTAGCTTTTTCATGTCAGGAAAATTCAGATGACCTAATCGTTGATGCCATAAGTCCACCAAGTCTTGCTTATTTACAAAATTACTAGACGCTCCTTTGTAAAACTTTACACAAAATTCATATAATTTAAATTTTCTTTCAGCTCTTAACACTAGTGATTCGCCCTTGTAGACATTAACACAGTTATTTTGAAACACTATCTTCAACCCTGCTTCTTCAATCCGTCGAACGGAGAATAAATTGCATTTTAAATCCTTGCAAAATAGTACATTCTTAATTTCTATCCGTAGCATATTCCCTTTTATATTTATGAAACCTCTTACTGTTCCGATTTTATTAGCTTGAATAGAAACACCATCTTTGGCGACACCAATAATTACTGGAATTTTCAGTACATGCAAATCATCAAAGCATTCTTCATTATTTGCCATGTGTTCGCTGGCACCGGAATCTACAATAAATTTCATGCAGCTAGATGTTTCAACGCCGAAACAGTCCTCATCTGCAGTGAAACTTACTTCTGTGTTTGAGTAATTCACATTCTTACCGGATTGTTCTCTTTTCCACTTAAAACAGTTTTTCTTTTTGTGGCCCGCTTTTCCACAATAATGACACTTAAACTTGAATGTAGCTTTCATTGCTATATTTTCAACTTGAATTTCATTATTTAACACTTCACGTTTACGTTCTTCCTCCAGCAATCGATTTTTAACAAAATCCAGTTCTAAATTATTTGCATTTAATGTTTCAATCGCAGTCACAACATTATTATAATTTTCCGGAAGTGTAATGAGCAAGTGACAAATTATGTCAAGCTTTTCCATTTTGGCACCAGATGATATTAACTGCCTTACTAGTCCGTCAAATTTTAAGAAGAAGTCATTTAAACTTTCTGTTTCTTGGCATTTCATGGTTATCAGCTTCTTCCTTAAAAATAATTGATTGGAAATGCTTTTCTTCGCAAACACATTTGTTAGCGCAAGCAACACTGCATAAGAAGTCTTGCAATCCTTAACATATTCCAAATGTGAATCTGCAATTCTTCTGATGATTATAGACTTTGCCTTTTTGTCGTTTTTCCTCAGCTCGTCCTTTTTGATAGCATTGGCTTCTTGAGCTACCAATTCCTCGACATCTTCTTGAATTAAGTTTAATAATCCATGTTGATCTAGAACTGCTTCCAGCCTGAATCTCCAATTATCAAAATTCCGACCCTCAAACAAATTAATTGAAAACATTTCTTCAGCCATGCCTGGGCCCATAACCAGATAAAATATGCAAATTTGTTAGGGTAAAATTAGGAGAAAAACAATTTATTGTTTTAATTTATTGAAAGCTTTTTGAAAGACAAATTTACAAATTTATATAAATGTATAAAAAGAAACATATCAAAGCCTACTTAATTTATAATTACAAAGTATTAATCAACATGAGTATTTAATTGCATTTTTCTACAAAACAGTTGCTCAGAGTTATATGCGTGCATAGCTGGAGTGCTGATTAAAGGGACTATTGAAGAAGGTCACTTATTTAATGCTACAACACAATCTTGTTGCAAACCTCAGTATTGTCGACATTCTAATGGGTGATTTTTTTGAGGTTAGAATTTTCATGCATTAGTATTTGACAGATCACGTGAGATTTCAGACATGGTGCCAAAGAGAAAGATGCTCAGTATGCTTTGACATTTCATCATGAATAGACTTACTAACGAGCAACGCTTGCAAATCATTGAATTTTATTACCAAAATCAGTGTTCGGTTCGAAATGTTCAAATGTGACAAATTTTGTTCAGCGATGAGGCTCATTTCTGGTTGAATGGCTACGTAAATAAGCAAAATTGCCGCATTTGGAGTGAAGAGCAACCAGAAGCCGTTCAAGAACTGCCCATGCATCCCGAAAAATGCACTGTTTGGTGTGGTTTGTACGCTGGTGGAATCATTGGACCGTATTTTTTCAAAGATGCTGTTGGACGCAACGTTACGGTGAATGGCGATCGCTATCGTTCGATGCTAACAAACTTTTTGTTGCCAAAAAACTTGGTTGACATGTGGTTTCAACAAGATGGCGCTACATGCCACACAGCTCGCGATTCTATGGCCATTTTGAGGGAAAACTTCGGAGAACAATTCATCTCAAGAAATGGACCGGTAAGTTGGCCACCAAGATCATGCGATTTGACGCCTTTAGACTATTTTTTGTGAGGCTACGTCAAGTCTAAAGTCTACAGAAATAAGCCAGCAACTATTCCAGCTTTGGAAGACAACATTTCCGAAGAAATTCGGGCTATTCCGGCCGAAATGCTCGAAAAAGTTGCCCAAAATTGGACTTTCCGAATGGACCACCTAAGACGCAGCCGCGGTCAACATTTAAATGAAATTATCTTCAAAAAGTAAATGTCATGGACCAATCTAACGTTTCAAATAAAGAACCGATGAGATTTTGCAAATTTTATGCGTTTTAAAAAAAAAAAAAGTTCTCAAGCTCTTAAAAAATCACTCGTTATTATGATCGCACTTAGACCAAATATGTGTTGTGTTATGCTAGTCCACGAATGTTGCATGAATGGATCAGCTTTGAACAGAAACTGTTCAAGTAGCTTAATCCCAAATGTAATTGTTGCGATTTTAAAACGAGAGTGAATTAGGTGAGGTAAGCAACCAATGACCAAGGCAATTCTGCAATTGGACGTTATAATTCTTTTTAGAACGGTATTGCACCGCACCAGTAGTATTTTACACAAATTTTATTTCGCCGACGATTTAGTGTTACGTATCAACTTTACCATCCCTGGAATACATATCAGAATAATTTGTGTTGTTAACCCCCATCTATATTAGACATAAAATGAAGTGTAGCCTTTCAAAGTTAATGTTTTTTCAACGTCTTAACTTTGTTGTTAAAACATTTGTTATAAAAGCTATTCTATAACACGACAATGTTGTTGTTATATTTTAGTTTGACTGTTTTATTTTCAAACAGCTCCATCTATTGCTCAACCGTAGTACTACTATCTTATTTGCTATAAGCATTCAAACAACATTGACGTAAAAGAGAATATTATGTTTAATCAGAACATGATATAAACACGTATTTGACTATTTAATGCCGTCACTCAAATCGATGACTAGTGGTAACGGGATGAAATTGATAGCAGCTCATCTTTAAAAGTGTTTTAGAATTTGTTAAAAGTATTGAAATTTTACACTAACGAATTTTTGACGATTTGACAAAGTTAAAAGATTGTGACGATTTTTTTGCAGAAATTTACGGTTTTCGAATATCTTTATCTAGCAGCTGATAGGGTGAATTTATATAACTTAAAGCATATTATTCACGGCATACTTTTAGGAGTTATTAAAATTGAAGAAAACAAACGCTTGCTTATATGGATCTCTCTTACTTTATTTTATTGTTATTATTAATTGTTGTAGCGTTCATATTAATTTTGATTTTCGGCCTAAGCACGATAATGAATAAGGATCCAACTTCTATTTTCTTTATAAAGTCTCAACCAAATACTTTTTGAATTACAAACGGGTATAAATTCACTGCTAATTGTACTCACAATCACAAACTGAACATCACTAAAACCATTTATGCGTGCACTGACGGATAATTTTTTTTTTAATATTTTTAGTATTTCAGCGAATATCGAATACTCTGCACGCAAAAATATTTCAATTTTATTTGATCAAAGTGATTAAAAAATATTTATTTCAATAATAATAATAATAAATAAATTATTTAAATTTTAGGTAATCGTATTTGTGAAAACAAAACATATTTTTTTTAATAGTAATTATAAAAAAAGAAAAAATATTCAATATTTTCAGTGGCAAAGAAAACGCTATTTTTAGATTTATTTTATAATGTGTGTTGCAGGTTGAGAACCATAAAATGAGAAAAAAATCATTAAAATCTCTTAATTTTTGTGGGTATCTAAAGTAATTGAGATTATTTCTTAACAATAATAAATATAAGAAAAAAATAAATAGAAATATATAAAAAATAAAATAATTAAAATAGTTAATTTTATAACGATAATATTTGTATCTTTAAAGAAAAAATGAACTGAATTTTATATATGTAAATCATCTATTTAAAACAATACATCATATATAAATATATTTCAGAAATGGTCAATGAAACCAACAAACCCCAAGAAATTCTGGAAAATGATCAATTGAATCGACGTTTGGAAGTCTCCAATCAAGCATTGGCAGATATGCAAGCTGAACATCGTCAACTGCTAGAGGAAATGGAACAGTTGCGGAGACGTGCTGAAGGCTTACAGCGTTTAAGGGAGCAGCAAGAGCGAGAAGAAGAAGAAAGGAAATTGGCGTATCAGCAAAATATGGTTCAAGCTACAAAGTCTCCAGAACCCCAAGAAAAAACTGAAAATCTTCCTGAAAATAGCAAAGAGCCAAAAGAAGAAAATAACGATGAAGTCGATCAGGAAGAAGCTGATTATATTAACGAAAAATTGGCTGAAATAGCTCGACTTAAGGCACAATTCAAACGAGTACAGCACATGATTAGTACAACAGAAATGATTGAAAATCACATAAGCAAAAATGAAACCGAAGACAAGAAATTAGCAAAAGAAGCAAAAAATCCTAAAACTAAATCGGAAGATAAAATAATGCCTGAAATGGCTACTACAGTACCCATTGCTAGTGTCCCAGCTATAGATCCCGAGCTTATGACCATGCCGAATATGCCTAGCATGGCTGATCTAAATGCCGCCACAACATCAGATGAAAAAGAGCAGCTGATCTTAACAATGTTAAATATGTTTCAGGATTTCTCTTCAGATTTAAGATCTCAAGCCGATAATTTAAGAGCAGAAAGAGAACGTATAAAGGAACTAAAAGAAAGTATTATACGCTCAAGAAAAGAACAACCTAAATAAAATATAATTAACTATTAAAATTTTTTTGAAAATTATACACTTAGTTTTAAAAAACTTTAAGTTAATATTAATAGTTATAAAGATGAAAATGTAATTTTATAAAGTTATATCCAATGTTATCTAAAATGTTATTTAAAATCTATCTGTCTTCTATATCTATATATATAAAGCACAAAATGTGTTTGTTTGTTTGTTTGTTTGTTTGTTTGTTGGACAGCTATTGCTGCCTACACCAGTGAACCGATCTTTCTGAAATTGTCACAGTTTATTATTGGATATACGAATAGTAGAATAGGGTACTTATTTTTTTGATATTCGACGTGGGCGTGGCACCTCCCATACAAAGTAAATATTAATCATCGTATATCTTAGTAACAGTAATAGGTAGCGTTTTAAAATTTTCTCACCCGTAACCTCTATATCAACGTAAATAGTTTGGCGAAACACAGACTGAATTGGAATAGTGGGCGTAGTACCTCCCATATAAATTAAATATTTATCATCGTTTATCTTGGTAACAGTAATAGGTAGTGCAATGAAATTTTGCACCAGTAACCTCTATATTAACATAAGTAGTTTAGCGAAAGATAGACTGGATTGGAATAGTGAGCGTGGTACCTCCCATACAAAGTGTAAAACTACTATTATTTATATAACTGCAATAGGTAGCGTCTTGGAGTTTCACCCCACTAACCATCACATTAACGTACATTGTTTAGTTAAACACAGACTAAATTCGAATAGTGGGCGTGGAACCTCCCATAAAAAGTGAAAAATTATGATGGTATTCCTGGCAAACTACAATACATAAAGCCCTGAAGCTTTGCACGAGTAACTCCTATGCTAATGCGCATAGTCTACCAAAATACAGAATTAATTGAAAAAGTTAGCGTGGTACCTCCCATATAAAGTGAAAAAATATTATTCTGTGTCTAGAGAATTGAATTAGCTAGCGCCTTGGAATTTTGCAAAAGTAACCATCATATTAACGTACATAGTTTAGCTAAACACAGACTGAATTGGAATAATAGGCGTGGTACCTCCCATACAAAGTGAAAATTTTTATCGTGTTGCTGGAGCAATACAATAGATAGCGCCTTGAAACTTTACAAGAGTAACCCCTGCGCAATTGCGTATTATCTACCAAAATACAGAGTGAATTGGGGCAGTGGGCATGGTACCTCCCATACAAAGTGAAAAAATATTATCGTTTACATAGACTACTATAATAGCTGTGGTCTAGTTAGTAGTTAAAAGAGACCCTCATACCCATGCGAATACTCTAGAAAAACATAGGATTGATTGGGACAATGATCGTGGTACCCCCATACAAAGTAAAAAAGAACTGCAATAGGTAGCCCCTTGGAGTTTTGCATCAATAACATTTATATTAAGATACATTGTGTAGAGAAACACAGACTTGATTGGAATGGTGGGCGTGGTATAGCAATAACAATTTTATTTAAACAAACATATTTCTTTAATAATAGAATCCCACTGTTTGTACCCGGGTGGCCATATGGAAACATCACTTTTTTCCCATCCTCAACTTCAAATTCTTCGAAAAGGTTATTGTTCCCAATTAATATAATCTGCTATTTATCTCACAAAAATTGAATTTTACGATAAAAAAAAGTTCTGGGACAATTCGGGTTAAGTAGAGCAATAAAATGATTACATAAAAAATTAACAGCAATAATCAAAAGAAAAAACAAAAGTATTTAAGAATAATAAATAAAATTCAAATTTAGATTTTGTAAAAAATTACTATGCTGAATTAAAGGAGCTTTGTACCTTTTGTTATTTATTTTCTTCAATTGTCAGATAATGGTAATTATTACGTTAGAAATAATTACGGCACATAGTTTTGCTTTTAAAATTCATATCATATTTGAAAGAATGCATAATATAATTACGTTACAAATATAATTTAAAAGGTATTGGAATTTTTAAAATACTTTTATTTTAACGTTTTATTTTACTATTGGCAAGGCTTAACCACATTGATCTGGGTACTCCATAATAATAAGGCTGTAGTCTGGCATCTTAAGTTTTTCGACGAGATTGTCAGCCGGAATGTAATAAATTTTGCAAATTGCTCTTAAATTTTTTTTAATTAAATCTTAGTAAAAAAACAATTAAAGTATATAATTTTGCTTAACAAATATAATGAACTATTTAAATTTTTAAATAATCGTAAAACTCGTCATAAATTCTAGTTTCAAGCCATAGAAACATGCAGTGAAAATATTTCAGACTCAGAGGGGCGTGCAAAAATCAATGAAATTTAAGAATATTGAAAAAATTAGTTTTATAAATTTTACATAATAAAAACATATAAAATGGCTCCTGCTAAAAACCCCAATACAACAAATAAAATCTCTACAAGTAGTAACTCCCACAGCCACAACAGTATTCCCTCATCCACTACTTCAGCCAGTAATGCAGCAAATTCTGCTCATTCCACAAATTCTTCCTCTACACAACGTAAACAAACAGGTACCGTGCCTAAGACGTCAACAAAATCATCATCCACAAATGTAACTGCAAGTGGTCAAAAGCCCTTGTTGCAGCCGTCTGGTGTGGCTCAAATGGCCAATCGTTGCAGTCCATTAAATATAGTTGCATCGATACAACAACAACAGCAACAACTTACTCGCACACAACAACAATATAAAAATACAGAAATAGTTGCTCCAATACGAAGGGAACTTAAAGATTTGAATGTAAGATTGTTGATTTTTAGATGATAACAAGTTTTAATTATAAATTGGAGGTATTTTACGACCTCCTGAACTTTTGTTTTAAAGTAGTGATACTTATTAAGTAGTCAGGAGCTGAGCAACAATTAATTATTGCTTTCCTTTATTTTTCGTATAAATCACACTCGAAAATTTTTTATTTGCTGTCTATTTTAGTTTACTTACTAACCAACTTCTGTTTTCAGCCATTAGTAGAGATAATATTCATATCGCCTCATTTGAAAACTTCCAACTCGTAAGATTAAAATTTTCAAAAATTTTAATTTTCTATGGAAATATTATTTTGGTAAAAATTGTTTTGGATTATTAAAATAATCCTATTTCAAAGTTTATTAAAAATAATTCTCAACTGCGTTTGGTATGTAAACATTGCTGAAAACGCAGTGTTGAATATCAATAAGTAACATTTAAGTTTTCACTACACAGGATAAAAAAATCTTAATTTGGAAAATTAAACGAGCGATGAAAACTGATTAACCGTATTCCGCATTACGTACGACATGGTACATGACTTTTACCATGCACGTTATACATTTATACGTTATACATTTAAATTAAAACAGACAAAACAATTAAATCTAATACATTTAAGGATTGCAGATTTTTTATTATATTTTAGAATTATATTTTAGAATTATAATCAAGTAAATCTGACGTAATGCAACTGAGTTTTTAAATTTAAATTTTTTTTCCAATTTTTAGTATTTACGGCCAGTAAGTTTTAACCCTTGTGGAAAATAGCATTTTACCCAGCCAAAAAAAAATTATTTATCGTACCAGATTCTTATTCTAAGGTCTTTAAAATACTTTACTTAGTCGCAATTTACATAGGACAGAAACAGGGCAGACATTTTTTGAATTCTCTTTTGCTCTTGCTTAAACAATTTACATTGGACATAAACAAGACAGACCGATTTTTGCACATTTTATTTTCTGTGTTATATTCTTTACATGTTTGTGTGTTTCAAAATCTGTGTGTTTAATATAAACTCATTAAAATGAGGCCGACTTGAGAAATATAAAGTGAAGCAACAAAGAAAAAAGCGAAAAGCAGAAAAGAGAAACGAAAAAATGTCCAGTACACTAGTCATGAAATACACACTCTACCTCTTCAACCCCTTGCCTACAAATCTCGTCTGTCTGCCCATTTTTCTGTCTAATGTAAATTGCGACTTAGTAAGAATTGTTGGAAACCTCCAAGTTTTTGGGTTGGTAACACTGTAATATAACAGAATATATTCGATTAATTTCATTCCATTACAGGAAATCAAAAGATATTATACTTTACGTATATTTGTATACTATATACATATGTGGCAATAAGAAAAAAGTGCTTAAGTCTGATTTTTAAGTTTTATAGGAGAGCAATTTTAAACTTTAAAATTTATTAAAAAAAATAGCTTATCTTTAAACTTTACATATGGGAGTCAAACTTATGTTTTGGAAAAAAATCTTATATCTACCAAAAGTACGCAATTAATAAGTTTTGAAAGAAAATGATTTGATACAATAGCTTGTATGGAGTCTAAAGGTTTTTTTTTTTTCAAATACGATTAGACAAGATAAGCAGAAAGTCATTTCGCTATAACTTCCTGAAAAATGGTACAAAATAATTTAAACTTTGCACATGGGTACCAGTGCCAGTAACTTAAAATTTGCTTAAGTCACCTTAAGCACTTCCTTATTGCCACACATATTAAATTGTAGTTTACTTAGTTTTATTTAAATTGTAAACTGAAGCGTCATAGTTTCCAAAAATAAATAGAATGGACAATAAGAAACACCCACATAAGAAGAATTAATAAATAAACAGCATATAAAATAAACAATAAATAAGTTTAAAATATACATACCTTGATTTCAAAAAGCATGTCTGTTTTTCTACAATTTACCAATTTACTCTTAAATCATATTATTTAAAAACATTTTCTCTTAAAAGAAATCGAAATTCTCATATTGAGAAATGTTTAACAATGAATATCTAAAAACCAAAAAAAAAAAATGCTTAACTTTTCGACTCCCATATCAGTTTTATTTCTAATGTCGGCCGATACCGAACGAAACGAAAAGAAATTTATCGAATAAATAAATAGACTTTAAAAGAAAATCTATCATTATAGCCGGGCTAATAATATTGTTTTCAATCTTTTTGATAATTTTGTATTATTTCAAGGATTATTTATTAACTACGGTGGTAACAACTACAACAAACAATAATAATAATTTAAATAATAATCAACAGCAGCTACAACAGTTACAAACTGCAGTAGTGCAGCAGCAACAACAGCAACATCAAAATAATACCAATACAACAGCTACAAATAGTGATTTTGGTAAGTTTAGATATTAAATGTTACTTTATATAAGACATCTTATGCACATATCGTCTAGTTACCCGGCGCCTTTGTTTTTTTATATTTCGTAAATTTACTTTATAAATAAATAAATAAATTATATTATTTATTATTTCACAAAAAGTTTTAGTTTTAAAAGATTGTCTAAGAGTTTATTTAGTTTCATTGACTTGATCGTTAACATTTGTGTGTGTATCTTAATATGTTTTGTACCTTTAGTATTTGAAAATTTAAATGATCTAAATTTAGAAATTTGTCTGTTTTTTTTTTTTTTTGTTTTTTATTGCATACTACATCATCAATATTTGTACATACATAGATACATACAGTGGCTCACATCTTATTTTATGCAGTAGTTTTTTTCTTTTCAATGCTCTATAAAAACAAAACTAGCAGAAATCTCAAAAAGAATTAGGCATCATTCAATAGAAAATATTCTGGTTTAAATAAAAAAATATCATTTATTGCAAAAATCTTTATTAATAATTTTAAAACAAAAAATACTACAAATTTTCATGTCACAGCTTATTTTATGCAGGCACTTATGATTTTGCATATATCAAGTTTAGGAACGGTAATTAAATTATTTAATATTACGTATGGTACCCTTTATTATCTATGACAGATTTGAGGCAGTTTGGCATAGATACAACCAGTTTTTGTGTAACACTGGGCAAAATATTCTACCACTCCGTCTTCAGCGCTTCCTTCAAATCATTTTTGTTTAAAATTTTGTGTTTCCTTATGTTAATTTCTAATATTGACCAAAAATTTTCTATAACGTTAAGGTCGAGCGACTGTGGTGGAGGTGTCATTAAATGTGGACAGTTATATATTAACCAAGTTTGGACAATACCTGATTTGTGCTTTGGGTCGTTATCCTGGTAATATCTAAAACTTGACTTTATACCCATTTTCTCTGCACTCTCCAATAAATTATCCTTTAGGACCTCAAGGTACCTACATTTCTCCATTGTTGTGTCAATAAATGTTAAATTTCCATTACCAGCTGTCGACATACAGGCCCAAACCATAACACTGCCACCACCATGTTTCACTGTAGCTTTTAAGTTTTCTTTTTTAGCTCCGTATTTGGTTTCCGCCATACATAAAACATGCCATCTGAACCGAATATGTTAAATTTTGATTCGTCGGCAAAGATAACCGAATTCCAAAATTCTGAATCCTTGGTAGAATGTTCTTTGGCGAAATTTAATCTGCAAAGTCTGTTTTTCGGGTTAATAAAAGGTTTCTTACGTGCGACTCGGCCATGAAAATCATGTTGGCGCAATACACGGTGAACAGTTTCGACGCAACATTGCTTTCCCAGGCCAGCTTCAACTTCGGCAGTCAGTTTTGGAGCTAAAACCTTTGGATTCGCCTTTATTTTTCTTAAAATATATTGCTCGTCGTGTTCAGTGAAAATTTTATTTGGTGCATTTCTGCCTTTGTTATGGACCCTATTTTCATGAATAAAGCGCTCGATGATTTTTTGCACTGTGGAAGCATTTATGTTAACTATTTCTGCTATTTTTTGCTGTTAGTGACCGTTTTTGAAAAGATTTAAGACCAATTCCCGTTGTTTTATTGTTGTGCGAGGACCCATTTGAATTTTTTAAAACTGACACTTCAAGTAAAAAAAATTAGACTGAATATTCAACGCCAGACATTGCCAAAAGTAGAATACAGAAAAATTCAAAAACAGAAATCCTCCATTGAGGTACCGTTACAGTCACAAATGGCTGCATGATTTAAGCTGTGAGATGGAAAAATGGGGTATTTTGTGTTTTAATGCCTTTTAAGTATTTAAATGCAGATTTTTGCAGTGAATTATTTTTTATTGTTTATCCTGAATATTTTCTCTTTCAAATTGTGCAAATTTTTTTTAATGTATTGCTAGTTTCGTTTTTATAGAGATTTTAAATGAAAAAAATTCACTGCATAAAATAAGCTGTGAGCCACTGTATGTGTATAAAATCAAAATTTCTTAGTCATGTACAGACTTGCTTTTGATATATTTTTTTCTTTTTTTTTTTGTTCTTATTCTCTTATAAGATAAAAATCATGCAATATTCTTGATGTTTTGCGTAAAGAAAGTTAATTTCTTTTTAAATTAACTAAATTTTCTTCTAAAAATATTAAAATACAAAATACCTAGTATGTTTGAAATATTTATGATATCTATGTATGAATGAAATCTATTTTGGAACAAATTTTTCAAACAAAAGTTGTTCTAAAATACATTTCAAATAAGTTTTAGTTTTTTATAAATATATACATATGTATGTACATCACTAAGATTTCATTTAAAAATTTTAGTTTTATATAATAAAGTGCTGTTAGCACCGCTTTTCTGCAAGATATAGACTTATATTTTTTATTACACTATTTAAAAAATATAAATGTATTATATGACGTCAGTACATTTAATTTTTTCCTCTGAAATATTTAGAGAATTCACAAGAAAACCAGCAACGTTTCTGCTATCCTGTACGACCAATACCAAGACGCAATCAACAACAAACACAGTCACACAACAATCAACAAACACAAAGTGATTTTTTAAATTCAGCTCAAAATACAAATTTAAATACCACCATTGGTGTAGTTATACCAACAACACCTGGCTTACCGAACACATCAAATACGGCAACAAATCAATCATTAACCACACTACAGCCGGTAACATCGAATTCGAACACAACACTTAACGACAATCCGTTGTTGGGACCTCAGTTTGAACAACATTTGCAATTGTTGGTGGTGCAACGTCTAAAGCAATTATTTGAAAGTTCTCAAAGTCAGCCGTTTTTGAATTTAACCAGCAATTTATTGCCCAACATACAATCGTCGTCATCGGCTAATTTGGCGAATGCAGTTTTAAATCATAATACAAACGAATTTAATCAATTAGCTCAACGTTTTCAACAAACTCTTAACTCGAACAACAACAATAATAATAATCATAAAATTAATTTGGAAAATTCTGTACAGGCCCAGCAAAAGGTAAAAAGTTTAAATTTTATTAAAATAAGAGACCGAATAAATATTTTTGCAGGCTTAAGTTCGTTATTATAAACAGATAAATTAGATACTAGCAAAATGCAATGTATTTTTTGGATCGCGACATCCATCTTCTGTTTTTATCTAATTTTTCTTTATCTCTTTGAAATAATGAACATCTATGTATAGCTAGCTAGTGGATTTTTTTAAGGGTGAGAAGTCCTAACTTTTAAAAAAAATTTCAGTAAATTTTTTATAAAAAAACATGCCATAAAATTTTTATAAAATATTATTAATTAAATTTTTGATAAAATTTTTTCAAAAAATTTTCGATAAAATTTAGCAAAAACTTTTTAATAAAATTTTACAAAAAATGTTCGATAAATATTATTTTTATGTTGAAAGTTTCCGATTTTCTGACTCCCTTATTTGACTACTCCCAGGGAGATAAGAATAAGGTGGTTCTTTCTCGGCAACAAAATATTGAGAAGGGAAAAATTTCCCCAGGGATGTTAAATGTTAAATGAACTTCGAAAATGGGAAATTTTTCCCTGGGAAAAAAGTAGATATTACGAATGGCAATTTAAGGGAGAATATGATGACAAATTTTGGGAATTTGTCATAAAATTCAAAGGGAGTTGTGTAAAAAAAATTATGTAATTGATATTTAAAAAAAAAATGTGATAAATATCGTAATTTATTCATACTTTTAGGTCACAAACAAAAAGCAGTTTTAAAATATAAGTTTTTTTTTTAATTCTTTCCATTTTTTTTTTTTTTGTTTTCCTTTACCAAAATGTGATAAAGTCATCGAACTTAACTATACTTGTTTTCTTTTATTTCTAAAGTTCAATTAGGACAGAATTTTATTAGAGATTATTTCCGATAATATTCCCCATTGATTACTATCATTGCATTCCACATTGATTACTATCTGCAGGAGCAATACAATTTTCAAAAAATATTTTTCATGAACAGCCACAGTCCTGTCTTAATTTAATTCTATGTATATATGGCCTGGCCCTATCCACTTTTCTTATAAAAATTTGGCGTAACTCCACCCCTTATTTAAAAAAAAACTTGTAATGTTCGAATAACTTTAATGCACATAGAAAGGCTTATTTGTATCAAATGGACGTGGCTTTTCACGCTTTTCATGCCAAATTTTAGCTCAATCGGACACCAGGAATCGATCACATTTAGCTTGTAAGATTTGTTTACAAACATCGAGTCAGCACAAACTAAATACATAAAAGCTTTTAAATAAAAAATAAATATAATTTTCGGTCCAATAATTGCTTTAAAAATTTACAATATTACCAATACCAAACACCTAAAATCTTTTAAACTCACATTTAAAGGCATTGAAATCTTGCATCATGGTTCATGAAATAGTGCCGAATGCTTCAACGCGGGAAGTAGTTGTAAATTCAACGAGTTTGGAAGACGTGGCTCCAAGTGAAGTATGTATAATTAAATATTTCAAAATTAAAATAAAAAATTGTTCAAATTGTAGACGAGTGATCGTGCTCAGTCTATACAATCTTTGCACAGCAACATAGAAACCCCGACGCCTGATAATACTCCCTCCTATGAAGAACTACAGCAGCGTTTAGAAGCTTCCAATCGTAATATACAAAATATGCAAGAACAGCAGCAACAATTGCTTAAGTTACAAAATGCTGCCAAACAACATTTAACCGACATGGAAAAATTGCGACAACAGGATCAGACATTGAGTTTTCCCGCAGGCTCGCAACGTGATGGTGAAGGCGCTGATGGTGCTCCTGATTATCAATCCATTGATCAAGTACATTCAGATATGGCTGCTTTGGTGGGTCGTATGAAAAATCTTACTACTTTCATACATAATCAGAATGAATTGTCGTCTTTAATGGGCGATGATGGGCCTGAAATTTTAGCTGAACAAGAGCTTTTGCAAAGAAAACTAGAGGCATTAAGATCCCAACGCGACGAAATGAGAAATTTGGTTAGCGAATTACAAAGTGTTAATCGATCAGCTGAGGAGACAGCTAAAGAAGCAAGACAGAGACAGTATGAACAAGAGAAGGATATAGAAGAAAATGAACAGCAAAGTTCGCCCAATACTGCAGTCTCCGCCAAAAAAACATCTAATGTTGAACGTGAAAGGGAAGTGCCAATTGAATACAGTCGAAATGTTCCAATAGAATTAGTGCAACAGGCTCAAAGACAGCAAAACACTAATTTGAATGGTCATATGCAATCGGAATCGGAGATTGAAGGTGACGTGGATGTTGAGGATAACGAAGAACAGCGTAAGATTGAAGCTGCTTTAATACAACAAAAAGTAGCTGATATTGATGCAATGAAAGCTCAACTGAAGAGACTGAAGGATATGATGGAAACTGTCAATATCATAGAGGCTCATACGGCAAAAGATCCTAAATTAATTGGCCGTACAACACCACGAGAAGTACCTATCGCCTATGATCGCGAAAGTACGCCTGTAGCTGCTCCTAGTTGCTATCAGGATGACAATAGTAGCGATGAGTTCTTAGCTCGCAAGGTGCGTATGCTAAATGAAGTCACTTCTGACTTAAGAGCTCAAGCTCAATCTTTGCAATCGGAAAAAGACCGCATACAAGCGTTAAAAAATGAAATTGAGAGGCGTAAACAACAAGCAGCTGCTGCTGCCGAAATGGGCGAAGAAGCGTTAAAACGAAGTAGTTTAACACCCACACCCGTGCCACGCAATCACGAAAGTCGCTGGGATGAGCATGTAAAAACCCAACAGGAAAGAGATCAATTGAAAGAAGAGTATGAAGTAAAGAAAAAAGAGTTTGAAATGCTCTGCAAACGCTTAGAACAAGAAGATCAACAACCAACACCCACCAGAAGACAAGACATTGTATCTGAGGCAGATGATGAAGCTGAGGAAGATAATAATGATTCCGACTATGCAGCTAGCACTAAATTTGTGCCAACATCAACGCCATCTGCTACTCGAACTAAGGAGCAAACAAGCAGAAATGTTAAAGAATCGTTAAATTCAACGGGAGCCTCATCAAATGCAGCCACCCACATTGCCCAAGCGGCAAGTAGCACTCATGATGGCGCATCACTGGAGGCAGCTAGTATGCAGTCAGGCAGTTCAAGATCTTTTTCCATACCACCACCAATGTCAGCAATGGGCATAAATTTTCGTAAGTTAGGATTTTTAAGTTGCTTTTTAAAATAATTTATTAAATTTGTTTTACATTGTTTTCAAGCTGGTCCTATTCCTCCTCCTTTACCAACTGCCTGGAATCCCCATCAATATTATTATGCTACTGGTGTGCCACCACCACCTCCACCACCACAAACCACGTTTGGCTTAAACCAAACTACAGCCAATGCTGCTACTTTAAGTACTAATGAATGCATTTGTAATGCCAATAATTTGGGTGCAGCCACTTCATCATCTACTGCTACAAGCGCTGCTACCAATGCACCACTTGCCAACAATGATCCGATGTTGCAACAGTTTATACAAACGCAACAAATGCTAATAAGTTCAGTGTGTCAATGCAATCAAATGTTGTGGCATCAACAAAGAGAAATTGATAGTCTAAATCAAACTATTCATGTGCTACAAGAAAGGTTGCTGGCCATAACCACAGGAAATTTAAGCACAGTCAGCAATGCAAATGATGTAACTTACGGCTTACGCTCCGAATCGGTACCCCCACCCAGTTTGGGAGGCATACCAGCTAACCAGGCTTTGCCAAATAATTTATATGTTGGCATGAATAGAGCCCAATCAGAGCAACCAATGCCATTTATACCCGGACAAAATAGAAATAGTGCATTTAGCAACTATCAACAGCAACAGTATCAGCACGTATATCGGCATCAACGCATGGCACAGCCTCAAAATGCTTTCAATTTTACCACGGAAACTCAACAGCACAACACTTCAGCTACAGCAACTGCGAGCATGTATGCCACCCTTAACAATGCTGTACCACAACCGCCTCAAGCCCCAGCAACACATTTCAACAATGAAATCCCCACTCCACAGTCGCCGGTTGTCGCTTCAGGTCCAGCTCCCATTTTTATGCATCATCACAACAATGCCATACATCAAAATAATGCCAATTTGCGTACGCAGAATCAACAGCAGCAGCATCATCATCATCATCACAGTAATTTATCGCATACACTAAATAATCAAGTGCCACCTGGTAATCGCGCCAATAACTATTGGGACAACTTTAGAAGGTAAATACGAGTCTAGTCTATTTATTTTACATGCACAGGCACTTGTTTTACAGTAAGTGTAAGGTAGATTTAAAACTATTGGTTGAACTTTTCATTAGAATCTTTGTTTTATAAACCGATCTGAATTATTTTTGCAACAAAACTTGATTTAATTATATTTCAAATTTAATTATCATAACAGTATAAATTGGGAGAGTAAGGCCCATTATTATAACATGCCAATAGCTTAAGTTAGGATTTTATCGGAGAGATTAGCAGTTTTTCGTGGTAATAACGAGAGTAAGGCTCGTTACTATAACTCGCCTTTAAAGTACGTGATAGTTACAAGTTACTTTTAGCTTACTTGTAATAACGAAAAACTACTTATCGCTCCGATCAAATTCTAACTTAATATATTGGCAAATTATAGAATTGGGGAAATGTCGTTTAAAATTTAAATTTGTTTAGTTTTCATTAAGATTTAGCAAGTTTTTTTTATTTATTTATCAATAAAGCGTTTTTCTTTGCTCAGTTGTATTTATTATTATTATATAAATAAAAAAATATCATGATATTGTTGAGGCTACGTAAGTAAGTTTTCAGTTGTTGTTATTTTTTTTAACTTTTATGCTTTTTAAGAGTTTTTGCTAACCTGCCTTTAATAACTAAAACTTCAGATATACTAAATCAAGTTTCGGAAATGTAAACAAAACTTTCCTTTTCACTAGGATGGTTTTATATCTTTCTCAATGCCTCAATTTCCTTTAAGCATAGACAACTAACAAAGTCGAATTAAAGTTAGATATAAAAAAATACCAAAAAATATATGTTTTTGTTTTAAGCTAGCTACCAGGGCCTTTTTCAAGAATTAAAATCTAAAGTGCTCTTTGTCTTTTTTCAACTTTTTATTGAGGGAAAATTGTGAAAGTTTAGCTAGATCACATTAAAAAGTTATTTATCTCAAAATGTTAACATATTATCGAAAGTTCGAATTTTCGAACATACTCAAAATGGTATAATTTTACAATTGGTATTAGATACTGACAAAATATAGCAATATTTAAACCATATAGAAATTTCGAAATTAATTTTAAATTTTTACAACTTTAAAATTATGAATTTATTGCATAAAAAAATATTTTCTATGCTAATAATTGTAATTTACTTAAATTTACAATATTTAATTTAGAGTTCTGCTTTTAATTATACTTTAAAAATTATTTTTTTGCTAAATATGTATGTTCGAAATTAATGTCGAATTGTTTTATGGCGACATATGTTTTCGAAATTGATTTTAAATAAAAATTAACACCTAGTTTATGTAAAATCTACAAGATATTTTTACGGAGATTTGTTGCCGGTCTGAAGAGTTTATAAAAACATTTACTTTAAATAATGTAATACATAATCTCGGCACAGCCGAAAATAGCATTCCGATTTATTTTATTATAATATTTGTTTTCTAGCATGTTTTATACTTTGCCTAACATTTTACTAACAAAATTTTTGTTGCGTACTTTTTATACTTTCATTATTGTTATGTTAACATTGTTGTTGATGTCGTTTACTACTTGTTTAATGTGGCCAAATCAATGTAAAGCTATTCGCGCCAAAATTTGCTTTCAAGTAATTCTGCTAAGAGTAATGAAGAACAACAAATTCAGCAACAAGAAACAACATACGAAAGACCAACGTCAATGCCGCATCAACAACCACAACATCCCAGTTATAATTATCATCAACAAAATCAAAACTTAGATGAAAGTAGTAATAACTTAAATTATGCTGCCAATAATGAATCATCGTCTGCAGCTCAAAATAAATTCTTGCGCATTATACAAAGATCGCGTATAAACCAACAACAGCAACAGCAGCAATACCAACAAAATGTCTATCAACAGCAAAGAGACTTTTTGCAACAATTAAATTGGCTAGAGCAACATGAAAATACTGCAAACAATGCAGCCAACTCAAATGCTGGCTCCAATACAGTTGACTTAATGTATCATAACTATAATATACAGCAGAGTAATAAAGTGGGCCCAAAACCAAATTGGCGCTTTCGTAATTTGAATGAGGAGTATAATACTCCTGCTGCCATACAAAATAGTCGTCATACAGCACAACCATTACAAAGATATCAAAATACTTTGACTTTTCAACAACAACAACAACAACAGCAGCAGCATCAAACGTTACAACATTTTTTGAATATTCCTCAGCAACACCAGCAAGCAACGACGCCAACTCAAGCCAGAAATCAGGATTTTTTATTACGACCAGCTGTCGATATCGACGTAGGAGAAGTAAATTATAATTTTCTCAATACCCAACAGCAATTGCCATTGGATTTTTCTAATCCTCAGCAGCATAACAACGACAATATGCTTTTGAATGGCAATGAAAATAATGATGACGAAGAAGAAGAAGAAGAGGAAGAGGATGATACCACATCCGAAGAAATTAAACGCAATCTCTTGGTAAATGCTTTGAAAAATGACAAGTTCACAACGAAATTCTATGAATCCATTAAGGAGGATGTTTTTCGACGATTGGAAAGTATGTTATTAGATAAAGATAACATAAATAACGAGACTACAGCTTCTGTTAATGGACAACAAAATCTTCTTTTTAACAATATTTCCAATGTATCAATGCGCAAATTAAATTTAAATGAACAAAGAGATCAACTATTGCAACATCAACAATTTCATAGCCATTTGGAACAGACGACAGCTCAAAACATTAACGAGGAATCACGCCTTACTGCTGCAGGGTTGATAAATAATGATATTGAACATCCTTTATCCTCGTCGAATAATGATAATGAGAATGACAATGACAATGAAAATGAAAAACCCGAAGACGATACTATTTGGCGTCAAAGTGCTATGAATAACTGCAATTCCCTAAAGGAAACAACGCGTAGCAATAATACCAACAACACATCAATGAACACAACTACTGTGACCAAAAATGTCACCAAAAAACGTAAAAATCTACGTAAGCAATCGTTAAATCAAGTCAATGCTAATAACTCTAACAACACAAACGATGATGAGGGTGGTGAAAATCTAAAAGGTGCCTGTAGTTTAGCAGCCCAACAGCATCACAAATTACACCAAGAAACTACTGACAAGGTAATTGTAAAACTGGAAAATGTAAAACAACCGATTATTTTTTTTTTTTTTTTGTTAAGAAAAAAGTTTTGCCTGCTTAATTATTTTTAATTTTTTTTTAAGCAGGACACAATACACATAGTGGTTTTATAATAAAACCCTTACAGAATTCAAATCTGCGCTCGCTTTTTTAGGGTTCCATACCCAAAGGGTAAAAACGTGACCCTATTGTGTTCGCTACAATGTCTGTCCGTCCGTCTGTCACCGCCTTTTAACTCTAAAACTCTGATAGCTAAACTTTTGAAATTTTCACAGAACATGTATAACTGTTGCTGCAACAAATGCTAAAACTTATAGGGTGTTCTGATAGAGACGTGTTATTCACGTATATGTGTTTATTTCTTGAACTGTAACAGGCATATACAAACAGTAATTAGTTCGCTATATAAACAAGTGTAAAAATAAACATAAAAATTAAAGGGTGTGCCCATAGTGACGTGATTTGCATGTATATGGCCTAAGTTTTGAGCCACAATAAGTAGACTCTTAAAATGTTCGCAGGTGTAGAACTGTAGCCGCTATAGCAACAAATACTAAAACTTATAGGGTGTTCCAAAAGTGACGTGTTATTTGCGTTTATGTCTTTATTTCTTGAGCTGCAGAAGGCAACCACTTAAAATTTGCATACAGTAATTAAAACTATATTTGCTTTATAAACAAGTTTACAAAATTAAACTTAAAAATGAAAGGGTGTTCTGATAGTGACGTGATTTGCATGTATATGGCCTAAGTTTTGAACGATAATAGGTAGACTTTTGAAATTGTTACAGGAGGTGTATTACTATGGCCACTATAACAAATAGTAAAAATTAAAGGGTGTTCCAACAGTGTCGTAATTTACACGTATATAGCCTTATTTTTTGAAACGTAGATAGCTAGACTCTTGAAATTTATACAGAAGATATGTTGCCACGGCCGCTATCATTATTACTAAAAATAAAAGTGTGTCACTACAGTGACATGTTTTCCACGTACATATATTGCCTTATTTTTTGAATCGTAATAGGTAGACCCTTGATATATTTATATAAAGGGAATTCACGTGGCCGCTATACGAAATAAAATTAAAGGGTCAGTGACATGATTTTGACATATATGGCCTTATTGTTTGAACCGTAACAGGTAGACACGCCACTAGAAGAATGACTGATTTATTTTTAATTCGTTAAAGTTTTCGATGAAATGAACACCCCTTTTGTCGTTTTTTTTAGTGTTTGAAAACAAAAATCTTTTAATTTTATATGAACATTTTTTTTCGCCACGACTTCCTATATTACCTACAAAATTACGGACAATATTGGTATAACTTAAGGGTTATTTTATAGTGGATTTTTGGGCTTTTATTTAACCAAATAGAGTACACAGTTATCGAATTATGTTAATATATGAGGTGCAACTTCCCCATTTTGGATATAACAGTTTATCTCGAAAACTAGAACTAATAAAATAGAACAGTATACAGAATTAAAGTCAGAGTTTAAAATAAAAAATAACTCAGATGCTGCAATGCAAAACTGGGATCCTTGTGTTATTATCTGTATCCATAAATGTGTACATATAATTTAAATAACAATTAGTCTTTCTTGTAATTTTAGCAAAATGAACACAAAAACGAAGCAAATGTTTCTTCTTCCACAAATTCACCAAGATCGGCAGCTTCTGGCTCTACAGCAATAACAAAACCCCACCATTCCACTGAATGTGATCTTATAAAATATATAATTAATCGCATACGGAATCAAACGCATAGCAATACTTTAATCAATGATGCTTTGTTAGTGGATGTTGCCAAACTAACAGCGACTGTGGCCCAAAATGCACAGCCATTAACCCATAATACCAATATAGGAAATAGCGCCAGTAATATTTCGCCTAAAAAAATATATGCAAAAATTAAAAAGCTACCTTTGCCCAAGGAAAGGGATGAATTTTTAAGATGGTATCAAAAATATTTAGAAAACACTTTGTTTGGCAATCAGAGACAACAGCACTCTTCGGATAAAGGTAAGTCATCAACAAAAACAACAAATAATCAACAAGAGCAACAACAGCAACAAAATGATTTACAACCATCAACAACTGATGATGGCGATTTAGCTGAAGCCGATCAAAATTGTTCCCTAAATAACAGTGGTGGTAGTTGTGCTTTAAAAAGCAATGGTGTGAGTTCTTCATATCATCAGAAATTTGCTGGAAATAATACACAACCCTGTGCACTTGTTATGATTAAAACAGAAGCCTCTAATGGCAATATTGAGTATGAAAACAATGAAAATCCTGATGAAGCTCGTTCCTTACATGTTGAAAATAATCGAGAGTCCTCTAATTCGAATAATATTTCGGAAACAGCTAATGATAACAAAGATTCCGAAACTCCCCCACAAACAGTTTCGAACTTAAAGGTAAACGAAACATTATTGGCAACCACTAAAGAAAAATCAGATTTAAAGTGTGAAAAACCCGAATTCCCAGAAAAAGAATAATCTTATTAAAATATTTATATATTTCCTATAATATTTAAGGTCCTATATACACCCTACTATTTATTTATACTAATGAAATATGAAATGCATGATCGGCTTTTGAAAATTCGTTGCATTTCTTTACAAAACATTCCCAAAATTTTTTTACGTTCAAGTGACTTTTAAAATATACATACATATTTACAGCTACACATTAATATGCAAAAATAAAATATTACTCTTCAATAAATAAAATAAATACAAACCGCTATTTACTATTCATTTAGGTTTAACAACAAACTGCAAATTATTGCCGTAGTTAAGTAAAAACCTTTTTGGTTCTTATTTATAGAGATATACAATTTTACTTAGATTTATGTAAGGTACATTTTACAGAGAAAGCTGGTTTATTTTAGAATTTCGCTATTAAAAAGTAATTAAATTGAAAGTTAACACAAACATCTATCGTACTAATACAGAACAAGATAAATGTTAGATGTAAGGGAAAGTCCTCTTATTTAAACGATGTCGATCTTGCTGCCTGACTAAAACCGGTTTAATCAGTTGGAATAGAATATGTTTAATTATCAATACACAGTTTTCATAGTTTATTTATTTTTTTTTTAAGTGCAATAGCCTATTTCTGAATGCATCACTGCTCGGCATCTGATGTTTAGTGAATTTGTTAATCCATTTAGCATCAGATCTTGCGCTAAGAAATGACAATCAACATCACCATCGCACAATATTCATTATCTATAAATACATTCTTTTTCGTTCCCATCACGTAAAAACTGCTGGATGGATTTTAACAAAATATCTCATTTCCAAGAGAAAGTGGAGAAAATGCAATTACCGGTTTAAAGGTAATGAAATTTTCTGTTTAAAACTGTGATATTTTAAACACGGTGGCGTACCTTTTATTTTTGAAAGTGGGATAATTTAAACAAAATGCGCAACAGATGGCGCCAATTGTATAAAATTTGTATTTTTACTTTGTGGAATTACATTGTTATTAAAATATTTTAAACACCTCTTACAGAGCTTTACAATAATTTTTAGAATTCTGGAATTGTTTATAAATTTTAGAACTTTATCCAGGGATGGGTACCTTAATATAAAGTAAATACATAAACCATAACTGAAGCACTATAAAAGTTTGTGCGTTAGTTTATAGCGTGTTGGAGCTTAGTATTATAGCTTCGTTTGTAAAGCGCACTCTGCTATCAAACAAATAGTGCTTTTTACCTTATTTAACTTAAATTCGGCTGTTTCGGCCCAGTATCGACTGCCATCTAACAGTCGACGTTCTTCGTAAATTTAAATTAAGTAATAGCAAAATATAAATATGGAAAAATACATAAAGTTAGCATTTGACCATTTATAGGAATCTACAACTGTCTTTAACTAAAATACTAGCTATAAAGATTACAAATATAACTGCCAAAGACTTATTAAAAAAAAACTTTAGTTACCACCTACATTTACTAAATGCCGAATTACATTGTGCAACTTTTGTCGCTGCAATCTTTTTCGTTTCTTCTTTAATATTGCATTTATGTTTACATTGTGCAATTCTTATTGCAGCAATTTTTATGGATGCATACATTTCTTTACATTATAAATTCAAAATTAATACTACAAATGAGAGGACAAAACGAATTTTAAGAGTATGTGTACCCATTTTACTTGCACTCTCCCCTCTCGCCTACTAATGAAGAATTGCAGCGACAAATGTTGCATAATGTAACTCGGGACTAATCCATATCTTTTCTCTTAAGTTCTGGTATTGTTGCCAGAATTAGCACTCAAAAAACAATAGTATCGATAGTTTTTTGGCAAACTATCGATAGTTCTGCAGCTCTATATTGAGATTACTGAATCTGCTGGCCGTATTGTACAAAAGCATAAATATATTGCTTTAACAGGGAGCACCCCTTTGCGTCTTTAATGAGAATTGTATTATACAAGAAAAAGTTCATATTATTATTGCGTAAACATGTGATGTTAAAATTTGGATTTTAAGTATAAAATGACGAGCATCATTGCTAAAAATTCATATTATTATTGAGTAAAAAAATTGATTGCATATTTAAAATTTAAGTGAAAAAACTGTTTTTACTTAAAATTCGGATTCTCTTTGCTTAATTCTTCCAGCATCTTATAGTAACAATATCGACTATCATACTCCATATCATACCAAAAGTTCAGAGCTATACATTTATGACTTTGTCTGACATGATGATACCAGTAGTTTGGTAAATAAAGCATATCGCCTGCCTTAACACGCACTCTCAACGGCTTAAGCTTTGAATATTGTGGATATTTAAACAAATCTGGATATAATGGATCTATGCTAATCCATTCAGTAAGCATGGGTTCAAGTGTTGAACTATGAGCTCCATCATTTTCTTGAGGACACATTACTGGCTCTATATGGTATTTATTTGTTTCCAAACTACGCTTATATACACCAGTAGGGTATAATTGTTTGGGTATCCAGGGCAAACTATGTGGTGGCAGTAGTATAAAGTCCTTATAACCGTTAATAACACAATACAAATTATCATAGGGATCTTTGTGCATGGAAGTTATAGCCCTTTTATCACCCATCCAAAAATTAATGGCATCAGGTGATTTGTTAAAGCATTTTTCAGCAAACTCTAAAACTGAACAATCAATGTCATCTTTAAGTTCGGGAAAATCTAAGGAAAAATTTGAATTTTGTTTTTGTATATAGTATACAGCTCCCATAGGATCGTCTAGAGCTAGTAAAAAATTTTCCATTGTACATTGTTCTTCCAAAGGTAAGACGAAGTATTCCTTTTTATCTTCATATCTTACTTCCAAACCATCTGCATAACCATTTGGCGTTACAGCCACATCCACTACTTTGTTTCCAAGTTTATGTTTAAAATATTCTGGACCCCACTTCTTTACCGCAGGCCAATCGGCTACAGCATTCCTTATTATCAGTGGCTGCTGTTTGGCATAATATTCTCGGGCAAAATCAATGGCTTCCGGCATGGCGGATAGCTCTGCCACTTGAGTTCCAATACATAAATCATTAGCTTCGTTTAACAATAAATCAAGTGCGCTGTGTATTCTATTTTCCATTGATTTGGAGTTGTCTTTTTAGCTATAGCCAATGTTGCTGGTTTAGCAAATTGTGATTTGCTTGGATTGTTTAAAAATTCTTTCCAAAAGTGCACCTGATTAGATAAGACGTTATTAAAAAGCTTTAAGCGCCGTTTGTCGCTAAACATAGGCAATAAAGGTTGTGTTGCTACATTCCTTTTTAGCTTCTTGTATATCAGCAAAGTATTCACTTCTTCAGTCTTCAGTACTCCAAATTGATAAGACTGCAACAAGGCAAGACTGAAAATAAAATACACTGAAGAAAAAACAAAGTACTTTATTTCAAATATTAAAATTAATGAAAAATTACGATTTTGTTCAATAGTCTGGCATCTTTATATCTTAATGGTTAACCCACCCACGGCTGCCAGATTTGATGAATTATCATCATTCTGATGATTGATTTGAAATGAAAAAAAAAAAAAAAATATTTTAAACGCCAAAGTTCGTTCAGGCATTTATTTTTAAGGCCCTTTCACACTATAATACAAGTATTAATACATTTGAGGAAAATAAAACAGATGATCAGTTATTTACAAGTACCTAAGCTGCATTAGAGACCAAGACAGAAGTGTTAAGATTTTATTTAAGGTTCTTTTTCTAATTTCTATAATTTTCTAATGCTATATTGTTAGGTATAACGGAAACGATAAGGATGATAATAGGTAAAATTGATATGATATACATACATACATATAGATAATATTACACATTATGTCGAATAATCTAGTATATATGATTTTTTTCAGGTTCTTTTTTTAATTAACGCGACAAGTGGTACATTGATATATATAACGGAAAAGATAACGACATTAATAGGTAAAACTATATATGTATGTACATGAGGCGTACTATTTCTGGAGAAAAACTTTTTGTATGTAGTGTTTTAATGCAAAAGCTTCTTGATTGATTTAAATATTTAAGGTCATTGTCAATTTGTTTTATTAGGAGATATGTGGTCCAAAGTTATAAGAGTTATTTAGCGGACGGATCCAAGGAATGTTTTTTTAATATTAATACCTTGAGTTAGGTATCGTTTAAATGAAATCTATAAATAAAATCAAATGTCGTTCGTTGATAATCGCAACACGTAAGAACGGATTTCTCCGATTTGGCCAATTTTTTTAATTCTTCATCATAGCGAAACTTAGGTTTTTACAGAAAGAAAAGTTGACCATGCCCACTTTTTTGAGTAGCTAGAGAACTATAACAGGTATATCCTTGAAATTTAGCACTAGTAATTTTTAATATACTTAGTGTAGAGAAACACAGGCTGGATATAGTGGGCGTGGTACCTCACATACAAAGTGAACAATTATTATCGTATACCTACAATAGGTAGTGTTTTGAAACTTTGCGGAAGTAACCCTCATACTAATGTGCATAGTTTAAAAAAACGCAGACTGGATGGCGACAGTAAGCATGGTACCTATCATACAATGGAAAAAATTACTATCGTTCACCTAGAGAACTACAATAGGTAGAGTTTGAAAATTTTGCACAAGGCTAACGTGCATAGTCGAACAAACTACGGACTGGATTGCGACAGAAGGCGAGGTACCTCCTACACAAAGTGAAAAATTATCATCTTAATAAGCATAGTCTAGCTAAAAACAGATTGGATGGGAACAGTGGGCGTCGGACCACACTTTACATAGAAATTTTGGGCGTCCGTTACAATTTTTTTTTCTTAAATTAGATTTTGCATACAATAGGCTACTTTTTTAGTTTTTTTATGTGTCCGTAAACTAGATTTAAGCCAAAATTAGCTTTAAGTATTCCACAGAAAAAACCAAGTCATCTACTAAAAATAATGAAATTTTTGACGTTTTTTAAAATGATGATTTCAAACGAATTTACCTGGCAACACTTTGCAAGTCGTTTTTCACTGAACATCTGACAAATAAAATTGTGTGTTAACAGGTTAAACTGCAGGCTGCTGCCACAAATTTCCAATTTATTTTAAACCATCTGTGTATACAGTCCCTTAAATAATCTAATACTAAAAATTGTTACTAAATAAAAGCGAATCCATTTCCAAATTTGGTTTGGAACTATGAACGGTGAATCAAGCTCTCCCCCACCACCAGCTACAGCAGAAATCGCCGCCCTTTCAATAGAAGACGATAACAATGGTGAGAAAATTATAAATTGGGTCGAAGAGGCAACTGCTATAATAAAGGATGTGCGAACACATGTGGCAGAAATAGATATATCTAAAATGTTACCCAGCAACGAATCTCATATTTACCTTAACATACGAACTTTTGAGGGAGCCGCTTACTGTGTACATGTTTCCAGTTTAGGATTTCAAATTGTTTCCGAATTTCATGACACCATAGATCCCGATAAAGAAGAGCTAACTGAGGATATGGAAGTTTTTGAAACGCCGTATGCTTTGCTAGATAAAATAAGTCCGCAATATGTTGAATCATTTGGAAATCAACTGTGTAAACAATTATTGCATTTGCAGCAAATGAGGACCGAATTTAATGAGGAAGATGAAGAAGGCTTAGAGGAAGAAGAAGAGATATATGAAAATAAAGATGCCAAAAATTTAGTGTAACATTGTAGACATAAGCGCTAAAACTTCTACTTATGTGAACATCCGCTCAACCCTCATTTTTAATTAAGCAACTAACTGCAAATAGAGAACAGTCTATTTGAATGGAATTTTTTAACAAAATAATAAGTGACCTCGATTAAATTCTATTATATTATTCATTAATAGAGGTCATTTTTTATTTAATTTTAAGTTGATGTCTGTGAGAATGAGCGTTATAAATAAGTGTGTGGGTTTATTTGTATTTTTATTTATTATTAAGTATGCATTTTCATTGTAATTATTTTGCAATTAATTTCATAACGCAGTTTTAAATCCAGAAGGACCATCTTTGTTGGCTTATAGTTGTTACGTTTTCGCATGATTATGCTGATTTCAACTTTCTGATTAATGATACTAGTTTACTATCTCTTCATATTATGTATATTTTAGCATTTTAAACTTTTAAGCGTTTTAAAAATAAAGATTGTGATTGCAATTCCAAATCGGTTAATTTTCTTACAACGGGTACCAATTGTTCAACGTGATCTTTGTACCCAGTGCCAGTATTAAGATTTTTTTCGCCATAAACCACCTTCCCATCGAAATCATTTAGTGGTACAGATAGATTTTTATCAACTTGTTGGATAGTTATATTTAAATGATCCTCGATTTCTGCTAAAAGCTAAATTAAATCAATTTAACAAATGTTACATTTAATTATAGGTGAATATACTTACGTTCTTTTCATTGTACCAAATACAACATCCTTTAATGTCTGTCAAATTAGTATTGTTACAATTACGGCCGCGAGTTTTACACCATTCACCGTGGTACCAAACCTAGAGAGAAAAGTAATATATGGCAAAATTTATAAATAAAGGATAAAGCAGTTTAATAACCTTTTCCGGTACAGTTGATACCAAACTAACGGCTAAGCCCATGCGCTCCGCACGACCTACACGACCAATACGATGAACGTAATTTGATTTCTCATCGGGCAATGTAACATTTAACACTACATAAAAAATATAAAAACTAATTTAGTATGTATAAACCAAAGAATATTTAACTTGACATACTGTACGGCAATCCGGTTATATCCAAGCCTCTTGCAGCTACATCAGTACAAATTAAAAATTTTACTTCCGCCTTTTTAAAACGTTCCAGGTTTTGCTTACGTTCTTGGGGCTTGCGATCACCATGGAGACAGACACATGAATAACGTTGACCACCTCTCGACTTAAAATACTGTTCCAAATTGTCACAATCCAATTTTGTACGACAAAATATAATACAACGGTCCATTTTGTGTTCCTCTATGGCTTTAATACAATATTCACCCTTTAATAGTTTGACCGCTTCCGAATATGTTTCAGGTGTTAAATTGTTTGGATGAGCATTGTCACGAGCATGAACACCGTCGGTGCGAATATGTTGACGCAAATTATGCCAAGACGTGTCTTTTTGAGGGTCAACCATGCAAACAACATGGTGAACAGTTTCAGGAACAGCATCTTCACCTTTGAGATCCACCCAGGTGGGAAAATGCATTAACCGATCGGCCATTTTTTTTACTTCAAAAGCATGAAGTGTTGCCGAACACACCACCATCTGTAAACGTCGACCATCTGAAGTCATTTTAGGAATCTGCTTGTGTAAACGATCGATAAGATCTGTATAGCCTTGCTTAAGTAAAGCGTCTGCTTCATCTAAAACAAAGAATCTAAATAAAAAAATTTTAAACTGATTGTTAATATGTTAGAATGAAAAAACCCAACCTGCAATGTGTCAGCTGCACAAAGCCACTGCTTATCATTTCTTCTAATCGACCAGGAGTACCAACAACAATATGGACACCTTGTTGTAATACACTTTTCTGCTGCTCCAATTTAACACCTCCGATTAAAAGAAGTGTCTGTACGTTTGGATTCGACAAATGAACTTTAAACTTTTCAATCTGATTGTATGTTTGTTCAGCCAACTCTCTGCTAGGTTCTATGATTATGGCCTGCGGTGCGTTAGGTTTTGGTTTATTAGCTCCCTCATTGGTTGAGGGACTAGCCAAAGGATTAGCTTTAGTATGTTGGGCTCCTGCCTGAGAAACGGCTATAAATCCATTTTTAGGTGGAAATTTAAATTCAGTTTTTCCGAAATTAAAAGCCATTTCAGCATTTTTTAAAACTACAGCAGGATAAAATGTTTCATTGCGCAAATTATCGCCGATACGAAAAGCTACACCCAAAAGTTGCCCATTTTTACTAAAAGATATTTCCATCTTTTCCAAATCCAAAAAACATCCTATTACGTCGCTCTTACCAAAGGCTTCACCATAGTCATCAAATTGACGATTATTCGATTTTTTACCTGTGCCGCCAAAGCCAAAACCATTGCGGCAAGTACCTAAATCCAAATTGGCTTGTTGGGTGGACCAGCCCACTCGACACAACCCTTCATCAGTTACGATGGCCTCATAGTAAAACTTTCCCTTACCCTTCACACCAGTGGTGCAGCGACAACCATGCCATTCTTTAAATTCACGTGATTGACAGCGTAAGCCATCAGGCGTGACGGCCAAAGCTGAACCTCGATCGAAAAAAGACATAGTCCAAGCTGGCACACTACCTGCACCTCCACCGCCGCTTTTAGTCCCCTTCCCATCTTCTAAATCTCTTAAGGTTTCCCATACAATTTGTAAAATGGGCAAACAAAATGCACCTGTTTTTCCAGAACCTGTTTCGGCTGCCATCAATACATCACCTCCACCTAAAATCAGGGGTATAGCCTCTGCCTGAACATCAGTTGGTAGTCTATAATAGAGGAATCGACCAAAAGTAATTTCAACATGATTCTTTAAGCAAAAACCTACGTCCATTCCATTTCATCAATCGCTTTGCCAATTTCTGGTAAAACTCCAAACTCTAAAAAATAAAAGGGTCTTTTCATATTTATGCATAACTTTCAAAGTTAAACTATACCTTCAAATGCAGTCATTTTCTTCCTTGCTATTGATCCACGAAAATTTTATTAAACGATTTTCGCCGGTTACTGAAATACAGAAAATCTACAAGAAGTATGTTCAGTCTGAAAGTATTTGATAAATTCATAAACAATCTGAAGTTGGTTGTGGTTATTAGATTATTTGACGTTTTCTTTGCTACGACCAGGGTTGTCAATTTTTTTTTTCACCTATTTCGCCAAAATCGATGTGAAAATTCGTCAAAACAGTTTTTGATAAAAATTGCCTCTAATATATACAAATTTTTATTTTTAAGAATATTTTTAACAAATCAAAACAAATAAATTTAACCAAATGAAGAGTACTGATGACGGACATAGCTGTCTAGAAAATGCATTCTGCTTTGCTGGTATCTAATTTTTCTTTATCTCTTTATAATTACGAACTTAAGCCTAAGTAATTTATTTATTTAACCAAAATTAGCTAATTTGCCAAAAAAGTTCGCCAAAAATAGAAAAAAAGTTGCCAAAATGTATAAATATTTTGTTTTTATTTAAAATGATTATTGCGCACGAGAAAGGTAAAGTTTTTACTTAAAACAATGAAAAATCGTGGATATTATAATAAATGGAGACCTGAACATACCCATCCTTAAAAGTGCTTTTACACGGCGTGTATTTGTCATATGACTTGTCACTTTTCCATGTGTAAATTCTATACACGTCGTGTAAACCCTTTCAAACATAACATGTGTATTTTCTATGTGTACAATACATATGACATTTTTCATTCAGAACATGGCACAATAAACAAGGTAGACTCGGCTGTCAAAATAAAAAAATTTAGTACATTTTGACACTGTAAGATGGTGACATCAAATAGTCAGCTGAGCTGAGTTTACCTGTTATGAATTCGCCTTGATTTAGAACGTGTTCTATTTTGATGTGACAAAGCATCTGACATCCTGTAATGCCAACTTGATATTTTGCTATTTTAGGTTTTTTGTGGTACCAAAAGCACTAAAAGCGTGGCAAAAGCACTACGTTTGTACATTTGCATCAGCTGTGTTCGGCAATACAAAACTGTGTGGCGGAAAAATATATTATAGCACGGCGAATTCATACCAGGTGAAGTCGATAGCCCAGCTGATTGTTTTTTGCTCTTGTTTTTTGCTAATGTCTTGTCAAAAAATACATTGTTTCATATCTGCTAATCTAATGTCAAAGTTGTTGTTTTGTTGTAGTTGTTGCTCTACTGCTCCCACCTGGTATGAATTCGGCTTGTATTATAGGTTATGTCAGATGTAATTACACATGTACGTTTGAAAGCAAAAATTATAAACCGTATGTAAAATGTCTATTTTGATAAACACATGAAATTACATATGGGTTATCAAACTAGTCATATGACAAACACACGCCGTGTCAAACCATTTTAAGGTATTTTTCATAGCGTTCTTTTTAGAATATGTTTTATAGGAATTAAATAATAGTGTGTGCCACAAGCCCTATTTTAATTCATAAAATTTATAGCATGTGTTTCGCAGTCGAGTTGTGGTGTAATTCATCGGTTTTTCTATCCAGTAATTACCAGCACATAAATTTAAAAAAAAATCAAATTTTACTTTAAAATTAATCAATTTGTAAAAAGTATTCTTTCAACTTAGAATAAAACGAATTTAATTCTTACTTCAAAACTTCCTTTGTATGTAAAAAATAAGTATAAAAAATTCATTAGAATTACCAGCACATGAAGTACAAAACTAATGTAGCTGTAGAATATCACATTTTTTAAAACAAAAGTGAATATTTTCTATTATGGTTCATAAGTATCCAAAAGTATGTTAGGATATAAAAATTTAAAACAAGAATTTTTGTTTGTGATAAGGAATTGCAACATTTTAAAATCGAAAGATTTTTGTAAACATACATATGAAAGTTGTAGTAGGTAAAATTTTAATTTTTAGACCCAGCAGAGCGGAATGCACATTTCCAAGATAGCTACGTCCGTCCGTCTTCGTATCTATCAACTTTGGGTAGTATTCAATTGTAAATTTTAAATAAAGTTTCTAGAATAAAATCATATTTGTGTAGATATGAAAAAATTTTTAAATATGAAAATGGAAAGATATTCGTGAACTTTAAATAAATTTAAATGTTTCGAAAGTTTCCGGTTTCCAGAAGTAAAATAATATTTAAATATGAAAAACAATTTACTTTTTGTTATCCATTTTGATATTTCTTAAGGGCTTTTCACACTATAATACAAGTATTAATACTTTTGAGGAAAATGCAATACTGACATGATGATTTTTTTTTGTTTTTAATTTCAAACGGCGATTAAATCTGAGTTGCATTTTATTCAAAAGTATTAACACTTGTGTTATAGCAAGGCGAATTCATAACAGGTAAACTCGAGAGCTCAGGTGACTATTTTTGTCTCCATCTTAAAGTGTCAAAATGTAAATTTATACTAAAACAAAATGTACGTATTTTTATTATACAGTTGTACTTTTTTTTCGCCGCTAGTATACCTTGTTAATTCTGCCATGTGTTATAGTGTTAAATGCCCTTTAATTCATTTCCAAATGTTGACCAAAAGTCAATGAAAAAACGCCAACAATATTGCCAATTATTTTAAAAATCGCCATGTCGCCCAATCCAGAATATGATCCCCAAATAAGATTGAAAATCGCCACGTTTGGCGAAAAATCGTTATATCTGATAACCCTGGCTACGAAAATAAATTGTCAAAAAAAAGCGTGCAACTCGTCCATTTTCGTCGCAGACGTCAACGTATAAAAACATTGTTCAAGCTTTGGTGTGTATATTTTATTTATTTTGAATCACAAAATTCTAATGCCATCGGTTAATTATCAAACTTTTCTTAATTCTACTTCGCTAAATAATTGCAAAATATGTTAACTTTTTATAATATTTTTGCTTTTTTACAGTTCTTAAATTCAGTTTTCACGAGTCCCTAATTTCACATTTTATTTCAAGATGGTTAGGGAGAACAAAGCTGCCTGGAAGGCTCAATATTTCGTAAAAGTGGTCGTAAGTATCTAATTTTTACAATGTAAATACATACAAATATTTCATGATGAAAGAATTTTTACGTCTGAATGTTTATCGTCTGAATGCCCCGCTTGAAAAAGCTGAACCCAGGTATTCTGGTAGACTAGAAGTTGAAAAAGTTATTGAAGTCTGATTAAACACAAGAAACTACATATTTCTTTACTTATTTTTACGAGTAATTAACCCTAATGGTCAAATATTCTCTTTTTCTAGGATCTCTTCAATGAATATCCTAAATGCTTCATCGTCGGTGCTGACAATGTTGGTTCCCGTCAAATGCAAACCATCCGTACTAGCCTTCGTGGCATGGGTGTTGTTCTTATGGGTAAGAACACTATGATGCGTAAAGCCATCCGTGGTCATTTGGAACAAAATGCCCAATTAGAAAAATTGTTACCCCACATCAAGGGTAATGTGGGTTTTGTTTTCACCAAAGGCGATTTGGCTGAAATTCGCGACAAGTTGTTGGAATCCAAGGTACGTGCCCCTGCTCGTGCTGGTGCCATTGCTCCTTTGCCTGTCATCATCCCTGCCCAAAACACCGGTTTGGGTCCCGAAAAAACATCTTTCTTCCAGGCTTTGTCTATTCCAACAAAGATTTCGAAGGGTACTATTGAAATTATCAACGATGTGCCGATCTTGAAGCCTGGTGATAAGGTCGGAGCTTCTGAAGCTACTTTGCTTAACATGTTGAACATCTCTCCCTTTTCATACGGTTTAATTGTCAGCCAAGTCTACGACTCTGGCTCCATTTTCTCTCCTGAGATCTTGGACATAAAACCTGAAGACTTGCGTGCCAAGTTCCAAGCTGGTGTTGCTAATTTGGCTTCAGTCTGTTTGCAAATTGGTTACCCTACCATTGCTTCTGCTCCTCACAGCATTGCCAATGGTTTCAAGAACCTGTTAGCTATAGCTGCCACCACCGAAGTCGAGTTCAAGGAAGCAGCTACCATCAAGGAGTATATTAAAGATCCTAGCAAGTTCGCAGCTGTTGCCGCTTCTGTCGCTCCCGCTGCCGGCGCTGCTGTTGCCGAAAAGAAGGAAGAGGCCAAAAAGGAAGAATCCGAAGAAGAGGAAGACGACGATATGGGTTTTGGTCTCTTTGACTAAATACCCCAATTTTCATCACATTTTACCAAACTTGGTATTTATGTTAACAAGATTACGATTTGATTTAAAGTTGGTGTTTTTAGAATCTATTCGTAACTGATTTTTATGCTTCAGCAAATGTAACAAATTATTGTCGAGGTTTGACAAACCCAATGGCGAGTTGTTACATCCGTTGTGTTTAGAAAATTATTAAATCTAAAATAAAGATCGTAATCCTAAGATAACAATTTAATTTTACTAAACAATTTTTTATAATAGATTTGGGGAAAGTTTATGTACATATATTGAACAATAGGCTGCTTAATCTGGAAACACGTTTGTGCTTAGCGTATAAATAGTGAACAAATTGTTCAGTACTGATCGTAGTTAAACTTGTCATAACATTGTTTTAAGGAAATACGTTTTCGAATTATTTTTCAGATTTAAATTTAGAGAAGAAAAAATTAGATACTATGAGAATGTAATGGATTTTCTGGATCAGTTATAAAAATGTTCAATTTTCTCCCCTATGTGTGACCAACACCGGCTTCGCTTACTAAAGATCTCTAGCATAGCCCCCTTAGGCCGGCCGCAAGGATTTTCTCCTCTATGGTATACCAACACAGGCATCGCTTACAAATTTACATCAACTAATTTTTCATTTTATTTTTTGAACTTCACCCTGGATACTTGGAGAAGCTTCGCTTAACTATATTCAATCCTAAAGGTTAAATTAAATAAATCTTCATTTAACCAAAATACTTTTTATATTTTATTAATACACGTACATATGTACATATTAAAAAACACTTGAAATTTTCTCACATGGTGTAACAAAAATTCACATAATATATTAAACTTTTCAAAAAAACGCTAATATTACTACAAAAAGATTTGTGCTTTTCATATTTAAGGTCACTTTAAGTTGTAAGCTGAAGGCACATATGGAATTTCAAAACAATAACATTAAAACAAAAAATAAGTAATACAAAGGGCAAATAATTTTTGAAACCACAAAATAGTATTCATGACGGCTGCACCTCTACCAAGAATGCTAGTGGTAATTAATATCGATCGTATCCTTGATTTCACTTCCCCATTCACGGGCAATTATCATAATTTCTTTCATTGAGAGTTTTGGGCCAATTAAGGGATTCATTTGTGTCATGTAGCAACAAAGCCAGCTGAAAGTAAATAAATATCCTCGATAAGGTTTTTGAATAATGCTATGCATTTAAAATACTTACAAGAGCCAACAGGTTGCTGCTGTTAACATCAAACAACATTGAGTGATTCTATAAAAAAAATATTAAAATTGCAACAATTTCGTTTAATTTATAATTGTTAAAAATACCCTTTGTTTGGCCCTCTGGCAAAGAAGGGACAAATAATTCCAATAAATGCCCAAATACAGGTGATAACTAGAGGTGCTACATAAGCTTCAGCCATCTTGATGATATATGTAAAATTATTAAATAACTAAAAATGTTTGGGGAAAAAATTCAAGCAATAAATAAAAATTACTGCCGTATTAACTTTTTACTTTTTCCTCTGCTATTTTTATTAAATATCACATGACAATGAGACTTATGACAATTGCACACCAGAGTTGCCAGATTTTTTACATAGAACTAAACAAAAGCTTACTGTTATGAAATTGTGTAAGAAAAATACAACTCTAAAAATTTATAAAATTGTTATGATTACTAAACACGTTTGAAAAGAAATGTCAATTGTTGTGAATTGGCAATTACTGTTCAGTGACAAAGTGACAAGCAAAATTGTTAAAAAATGGTTTTGGAAAGTACTATGATATGGTAAGTTTTTGTAATTAAATTATTTAAATTCTATATAAGTTTTATTGAACATGTATATATTAAAATATAATTTATGAGTCCAAAAGATAAAAAACACCATAAATGGTGGTGTAAATTTAATGATATTTTGTGCACAAAATTTGTTATGTTTATGAACTTGTATGGTTAATAACTTTTATTTTCTTAAGCTTTGATAACAGCGATTATCAACGCAATGGTGATTATTTTCCAACACGTTTGAATGTACAAAAGGATGGCATAAATTTAGTATGCCTTACGAAAGTACGCTCTAACCCCGAGAACAATGTAGGCTTGATGACTATTTCCAAGTAAGTTGCAAACGAGATTTGTTATATTAAACAGCGATTGTAAATTTGTATACATTTTTTTAGTACGGTCGAGGTTTTGGCCACTTTAACTAGTGATGTTGGTCGCATATTCTCCAAAATGCATTTAGTGCAACCTAAAGGAGAAATTAATCTTCTAACTGGTGTTCGTATAGCTCATGTGAGTAAAACCTTTTTGAGTATTTAACTTCATTTACCTCCTCCTTTTCTTTTATATACAAGTTGGTGCTAAAGCATCGACAGGGTAAAAATCACAAAATGCGCATTGTTGTGTTTGTTGGCTCACCCATCAACAATGAAGAAGGAGAATTGGTCAAGTTAGCTAAACGTTTGAAGAAGGAAAAAGTTAATGTGGATATTGTGAGCTTTGGGGATCATGAATGCAATAATGAAATCTTGCAAGCCTTTATTAATACATTGAATGGCAAAGACGGTACTGGTTCACACTTGGTATGCGTTCCTCGTGGTTCCGGCTTATCCGATGCCTTGTTGTCTTCTCCCATAATACAGGGTGAAGATGGCTTGGGTGGTGCTGGTTTGGGAGGTGCCGGTTTTGAATTCGGTGTTGATCCTAACGAAGATCCTGAATTGGCTTTAGCTTTACGTGTTTCAATGGAGGAACAAAGACAGCGTCAAGAAGAGGAACAGCGTCGTGCTGCTGGCGGTGCAACTGAATCAGAAACAACATCTGGAAATGAAAAAACTACAACTGTTAGCACTCCAGCTGTAGCCGCACCAACCGTTGATGAACCAAACTCTGAAGAAGCTATGTTGCAACGTGCTTTGGCTATGTCCACAGAACAAGTATGTTATAAATCCCATCAACCATAAAATAATTACTAATCATTTTATTTATAGAGTGATGATAATTTGCCTGATTTCGCCAATATGACTGAAGAAGAACAAATAGCATTTGCTATGCAAATGTCAATGCAGGACGCTGGTAAGTAACTACAGAGTGTTATGCAAAATAAATTTTATAAGAAAACTAATTGTTTTCTAATTTAAAATATTTTAAATCAATAACATATCAAATAAAATATTTATAATAAAACAAGTCCTTTAGCATTAGTAGTTTTCATTGATTATTTAATCTAAAAATTAAACATTACTTTTCTTTTTTTAAGATGAAACTGTAACACAACAAGCTAAACGTCCAAAAACAGAAGAAAATGCCCCTATGGACGTAGATGAAGATTATTCTGAAGTAATTGGCGACCCGGCTTTTCTACAGAGTGTTTTGGAAAATCTACCCGGTGTAGATCCACAATCTGAGGCAGTACGCGATGCTGTCGGGTCCCTTAGTAAGGATAAGGATAACAAAAAAGGAGATAGTGACAAAACCGATAAACAACAAAAATAAACTTTGGTTTTTTCTCAAACTTATTTCAATCATCTATATGCTTAAATGTATTTTTATTTAATTTTTGTATTATTTCCTACATATATGTCAGAAAGATGACCTTAAAATTAAAATCTAATAATTTGAATTGCTTCGGTCACTTTTACGTCAGCTATTAATAAAATATTCATAGAAATATAATTTGGCACAATTATAACTATATTGTTACAATTTAGTATAATTATCTCTGATTGCAGACTTTTGGTTAAAACGTCATTTTAGGTCAAAATTTGAGATCGACTGTACTTCCCCCTAAGGTGGCTCTTAGGTCATAGATATTTTTAAATAAATAATAAACCCCTTCAGATTTTTCAAATAAACCGATTAAAATATAAGCCTATTTTTAAATCAAAACTAGATTTTTTTAGTCTTTGTCTTTGCCTGATGATTTCTTTTCTTTTTTAAAAAAGCAATATATTGGAAGCGGCAGATAATATTCAGTTTTATAAAAACATTGCTAATTTCTGGGAAGTTTTTTTTATTAAAAAAGGAGTCCGTCTCTCTAAAAGTTGATTTATAAAAATGCTATTGCAAAGACAAGTTGCAAAACTAATCGATATATTTTAATACTCATTCTGAAGCTCAACCGCTTGCAAAAATATCCATCAAAACATGCATATTTTGTGTTTACATTTATCTCTCCTTATATATTTTTTTTCAATACTTTACAATCTTAACTATTATCGACTTTAAAGCTGAAGGTATTTCCAATAGAAAATTTATTTTCCTCCACGGTATTCTTTCATGTGAACCAAAACCCAACCGGGAATAATCAGTGTTACACAGCACATACCACCGCCAAGGATCAATTTTTCCTGAAAGTAGGTTTATTAGAATAATCATATAAAGGTATTAGTCCTTAAATTTTTTTTCTAAGCTTTACGTAACATCTCAAAAGAGTAAAATTATGGCAATTTGTGTACACTTACAGCAGTAGAAACTTTTTGGGTTGGTGGGGATGAAACCACGGATTGGCAACGGCGTTGAACAGCACTACGGATGGCAGGAGCCAACAATTGTGCAGCGGATCTTTGGAACATTTTTGCAATTTCTTTTAATTCGGTACGAAGAAAATCTTTTTTATTGTGTCCAGATCAGCACGATATATGCAATGGCCAAAATTATAGTGTTGCCAAGTTCATTATATAAATTTTAATTATAAGACAGAGGTGGTAGGGTTTGTGTATTCATTTGGTACATTTGTACACTTTATTTTACTTATTTCGTAATAATAGCAGCCAGATTTAAAGATTTATCGTCATTTTGACGATTTTGGGTCCTAAAAATGACATGGTGACGATGGGACAATTTATTTCGACGATTTTAAATAATTCAAAATTTGCAAAAATTATACTGTTAAAGTAACCTTGAACTGACAACAATGACTTGTTAATAATAAAATTTGTCTGTCATTCTTTGTCGTTGTGTTCTTCTTACACTTGTCTGAAATTTTTATCATCGGTAGAAACCTCGAAAAGGAGGTGCAACCAATTTGATAATATTTTAAGTCTATTAGAAATAAAACCAAAAAATGTTGTCAGAAGCGTTGGTAATTTCTAGAAGCTGTTGTTGTCAGGATTTAAAAGATGTATGAGCCATTAAAGACAGTATAGGTTTTTTTTTATTTGCATCAAATATTGATAATATTGACACCGCTAAGTTGATTTTGAGTTATATAAATTTCATAAATAAAATGTACCTAAGTTTTACAAAATATATTTTAGGAATTATGAACAACATACATATATAAAATATTTCAAAGCGAGAGTACAGAAATTCAAAATTTTTGCTATGATTATAAAGACAAAAGCAATTTTTTTAGATTTTAAAGACATTTATTTAGGAAAAATATGATTTCTAAATATATAATAAAACTGTAGCTGTTGAAAGCTTTGTTGCTGGTACAGTTTGTAATCGCAATGGAATACAAAACAGCAATTTTTAGAATTATTGTTAGGCCGTATGTCTGTCTGTCTATATGTGTTCGCATGACGTAAAAACTACTGGATGAAGTTGAAAAAAAATTTTGTGAGGAGGTACCTTAGTATCTCGGTTCAAATATAAAAAAAAAGTAGTGGAAGTACACAAAGAAAAAAGTTGGTTTTCTGTAATTATAAAAAAATTTAGAAACTGAAATTTAAATAAGACTGAAAAACTGAAACTTTATTTAAATACAACATAAAATTAAATGAAAATTAACTAAATTCGCATTTAAATACGAAGTCAAAAACTGGCCCTAAGTGTTTGAATTTAAGCCGATTGGTACATTATTAAAATTTCGCTTACCATCCCTGCAAGAAGAAATTTGGACAGCACTTTAGTGATGTATATCTCCGTATTAAAGATATTGTTGTGAATATTACGAATCAGAAATGGTCAAATAATGTATTGTGTGTTATTAAGGTGGTGAGTTTATGATCTGCATTTAAAACTGGCAAATCATTACACAAGTAAGGATTATGCACAAATGATTTATTAAAGCTAGCCACGTAATAAAAATATACACTTTATTTGTTATATACATATATCATTTATCGAGTACAAATACACTTGAAATTTTATTATTAATTATATTAATTTAATTTGAACTACTTTTTTAAATGAAATAATAATTATTCCCCATGCAAGAAGGATAATGACTTTTGTAGAGGTTGCGTTGTCCTGCACTAGAGCATTGGCGCCTACAATACCTGGGACGACGATGTTTTGAGAGCCTTTCTGGTATTTTATCTCTGAAACCAAGCAGGATTAACTCCTTTTTAAGGAACTGTGGTTGGTTTTCTAAGCCTCTTGCAACTGGAGTGTCATAGTTGCACACCAATGCATGTCACGTCCAGTACAGCATAACAAATAATATTTTTTCTTTTTTTGCTACGGCTAGGGAATCAAATCAGTTCAATATTGTTCTCTATTTTTATATATAAAAAAAATTTTTTAATTTTTTATTTTCATACATGTGTATGATATTATCTCAGGCTTAATTTCCATGTAATATTGTTATTTTGACCCTGTTTAGGCTTTATAATACAAAATAAATAAAAAAGAAATTACAAACTTGAAGCCAACTTACACCATGAAATATTTCATGAAACATGAGCTGTAGAGAAGCAAACGGGGTAAACAAAATTGCATGGCTTGAATTTTTAGAGAATTTTTTGACTCTTCCTTTGTGCAATTTTCGTTTGTTCAGAGTTAATTTAAAAAAATGAAATTGTTTGGTTTATTTATGTATACATTTCGGAATGATTTTAACAATTTCTTGTAAAATTTCGTTATTTGCTTGTGTAATTTTTTTTATTTTGTATTTACAAGTACAAGTGCATATATTTTTTTTTTTAAATAATGCATATACAATAAAAATTACGAATTCATGCCGATTGCATGAAAAATTTCATCGTAAAAATGTGCCATTAAATTCGCTGCAATTTTAAAAGACACATGGAAAAAATGGTATCGTATAAATTCGGTTTGCTATACCTTTTGTGTTTTTTTCAAAAACGACTACCAAATATCTAAATGACATCATGAAAATGAAATAATGTGAAAATTCACCTCACCATACAAAATTGGTAAGTTCTTAATCGGTTTGTTATATTCACTTGCGTATTTTCATCAGACGCAATTTTTCATAAAAACGTAATTAACGAAAGGCATAAAACTTCATTTAAAAATTAAATAATTTCCTATAATCATATAAAATAAAGGTAAGAAAAGAAGAAATTAATAAACTGAAACATTTTAAATATAAAATAATTGGAAACAGTGAAAAAAATATATAAACTTTTGCATTGTTGTTGGTGTTTGCAAAACTTTTCCAATCATGATTTTAAAGAAGAATGAGTAGAAAAGGGAATGAAAATTAGAAGTTTTTCAAAAAATTTAAATTTATTAAAGGAAAAAGGCCAACATAAACGTGACGTTTAGTAATTATAATTATTTTTGTTATACATATAGTTTCCACACGTTGTGGATGCAGTTGGGCATCAACGAGGCAAAGAAAGAAGTACGGCCAAAGGAATTTTAACATTGTGTCGTGAAGCAAAACTTGAAAAAAAAAGCAAGACGCATCCGCTTCCTTTGTATGAGCATTTGCTTAAACTTTGAAAATCAGTTCAAATTCTTTGAGTGTTTGAGTGTGTAAGTTCAGTTTGTGAACAAAGGCAACCAAGGACATCTTTGTTTCTTTACAAAAGAAGAAAAATAAAGTAAGAAAACCAATAAATAACAAACAAAAACAACAACCACCACCAAACATTACAATGAGTACTGCAGCTCTAACAACAACAAAGGCAGCATTGTCTTTAGAGCCGCCAAGTTCAAGTGAAGCTGCTTCTTCTTCTGTCACTACCACCTTAAATACTAGCAGCACAACAAATTCGAGTATTGCAGAGAACGGAGAAATTAGTGTCAATGCTTCTACTTCATCTTCTAATTCACACCTGCCTATAAATCCCGCCATTTGTCGCTATTTTCAACGAGGTATATGTCGTTTCGGGTCAATGTGCCGTTTTTCCCATGACTTAAACGGTGGTGAAGTCATTAAGAACATAACAACGGCAGAATCAATCACGTCTAGCGAACGTCCCAGCACTAGTAGGCACAATTGGGCGAATGCTCCTGTATTTATACCCAAATCAGATCATAGTGGAGGCGAGATACTGGACTCAGATACGGAACGTTCTTGGGCTGATGTTGTTGGTGCTACTGCTTCACGCATAGGTGTGGGTGGTTTGGGAGGATCTGTTCTCAATGCCAATGAGTCGGGTTCTATAAATGAAATTTGTCCATTCGAAGGCGCCTGCCCCTATGGCATGTATTGTGCCTATGCTATTCATTTAGAACTGTGTGAAATGTGTGATCAATTTTGCCTCCATCCCTCAGACGAGACGCAACGTAAAAAACATAAAAAAGAATGTCTGCAACAACATGAACAGGCCATGGAACTATCATTTGCCATAGCACGTTCAAAAGATAAAACCTGTGGCATTTGCTTCGATACGATCATGGAAAAGGCTGGCAGAGAGAAACGCTTTGGCATACTGCCCAATTGTAATCATATCTTTTGTTTAGAGTGCATACGTAAATGGCGTCAAGCAAAACAATTTGAACACAAAATAACCAGGTATTAAATATACATTTGTCTCTTGATAATTTTTATTTATACAAAGTTTATTTATCTTTATATTCTAATAGATCATGTCCAGAGTGTCGTGTAGCTTCAGATTTTGTTTGCCCTAGTGCCTTTTGGGTTGAAACAAAAGATGAAAAAGACAAACTTCTAGGTGATTATCGTAAAGCACTCGGTATCAAAGACTGCAAGTACTTTAAAAAGGTATTATTTCAATATGTGTATTAATTATTTAGCATTATCTAGTAGTAGACAATTTTATGTCGATATGATGATAAAGTTCTAGAATTTGAGGATTTTTATGTGATTTTGTAAATATTTTATCTAACAATTGTGAATCTAAATTTATATCAAAGCATATTATTAGAAACATACTTTTGTATGGGGACACCCATACTTTCTTTTTAAAATTGCTATTTTTAAAATTATTTTTTTGCGGTAATAGTCATAAATAAACTTATTAGGGTCCTTTTGGAACCCTTTGCCACGGAACACGAATCGCATAAAATTTATATAAGTAAACAATTCCTTCTTGGTTGGTATTAACTTTGAAAATTTTACTTCACAGCCATAATAATTTAAAATTTTATTGTTATTTTTGAAACTACTAAATAGACATAAAATTGTTGCACTTCTTTTTTGTTTGGCTGTTAGATAATAAAAGATAATTTTCTCAAAATAGTTATACAAAGTTTCCACTGGCATTTTGTTTTAATTAACAAACTTATATTTGTTGTTTTTATTTTCTATTTCTTAAATTTTTCTAGGGCGATGGTAAATGTCCCTTTGGTAATAAATGTTTCTACAAACATGCCTTGCCCAATGGCGATTTGGTTGATGTTGGATGTCCCAAAAAGACTCGGAAAATGCATCGCAGTAATAATGAAATTGTAAATTTACTTGATGTGAGTATAACATAATTTAACACATACGTTTTAATTCATTTTATAAAGTTAAGTTCAAGGTTAACAACATAGCATATACAATACAGGTTTTTTTTTAATTTTTTTCGATTAATTTTTCTTTACTGAGCGGTTTGTTATAATGCATCTATTTATCTTGTTTTTAAAGTTTGAATATTTTTTTTTAATTTAAAACTATCGGGGACATTACATTCTCCCTACCATGATAGTTCTAGAAGGCATATAAAAAATGTTTGAGATTCTTTAATAACATCTATAGGGTGTTTTTTTTTAAATGTGTACAACTTAAATTAAAATATACTGATATTTAACAAAAGCTAGGTTTTATTAGGAAAATCTATGCATGTAATAAAACTGTAACAGGACCATTTCTATATATAAAATATTTAATGAAAATATTCGTTCCTATTCCCGTTGGCGTTGTAGTTTGAAAACGAAATAAAAATGACTATTTGCAATCACTGCTGGCGTTAACGACAACAAGATTTAAAAACAGTAATTAAAACTTAGTTCGCTATATGTATAAACAAGTATAAAAAACCTAAAAATTAAAGGGTTTTCCGATACTGGTGTGATTTGCATGTATAAGGCCTAAATTGTAAACCATAATAGGTAGACACTTGCAATTTTCACAGAAGGTGTATAGCAGTGGCCGCTATAGTAACAAATACTAAAACTTGTAGGGTGTTCCGATAGAGAGGTGTTATTCACGAATGTGTGTTTATTTCTTGAACTGTAGGAGGCATGCACTAAAAATTTACAAACAATAATTAAAACTTAGTTCGCTTTATAAACAAGTCTAAAAAAATAAACCAAAAAATTAAAGGGTGTTCCGATACATGTATAAGGCCTAAGTTTTGAACCATAATAGGTACACTCTTGAAATTTTCACAGAAGGTGTATAACTAAAACTAATCGGGTGTTCCGAAAGTGAGGTGTTATTTGCCGTTATGTCTTTATTTCTTGAGCTATAGGAGGCAACCACTTAAAATTTGCAGACAGTAATTAACTCTATGTTCGCTTTCTATTAAATTAAACCTAAAATTTAATGGGTGTTCCGCGAGTGACGTGCTTTGCGTGTATATGTCCTAAGTTTTGAACGGTAATAAAAGTAGTCTCTCGGAAGTTTTTACAAGAGGTTTATTATTATGGAAAGTATAACAAAATAATAAAAATTAAAGGGTGTTCCGACAGAGACATGATTTTTACTTAAATAGCCTTATTTTTTGAACTCTTGAATTGTTTACAGTAGTTGTTGTACTTCGGACGCTGTAACAATTACTAATTACTAAAGGGTGATCCATCAGTGACATGTTTTTCACGTATATTACCTTATTTTTTGAACCGCAATAGGTAGGCCTGATATTTTTGTAGAAAGTGTATTACCATGGCCGTTATAACAACAATTCCTAAAATTTAAAGGGTGTTCCAATAGCGATGCAATCTTCGCGAATATTTTAAAAAGAAAATGGTGCCCCATAAGATATGAAAATATTAAAACTTGAGTTTTTAAAGACGTACTAGACATAGTACGGAACCCTACGTGTGTAAGACTAACTTGCACTTGACTGATTTATTTAATTTTTCTTTTTGTTTTTAATAATGTTTCTTCTTCATTTCCATATGTTTCAAGCATACAAACTTAAGAACAAAACGACAATAAAAACGACAACGACACAAAAACTACTATTAAAATTAAAACGCCAACGAAAATAGGGAGGGCTGATTTTGCTGCTGCAGATACTTATTGATATAGAATAAAATATACCAATTTTCGGTAGTTCTTAATACATATAAAAAACATGTATGTTGTATGGGTACACCCTTTAATTTTTTTCCATAAAGGAAAAAATTAAAATCGGTTCAGAAATGGCTGAGTTCTGCGGGCACATAAATAAAAAAGCTACATTCAGACGAATTGATAACCTCCTTCTTTTTTGAAGTCGGTTAAAAAATAAGTCCTGCCCGCCACATAGTTTGCGTCCTGACAATATTTTGCTCGACTTTGCTTTGAAAGTATTCCACACCAAAGACTCTTACTTTTATAGTCCTTTAGTTATGGTTTATGTATTTACTTTTATATTAAGGTACCCATCCCTGAATAGTATTGTAAAATTTATAAAAAATTCTAGAATGCTAAGCTCTGTAAGAGATGTTTAAAATATTTTAATAACGTTGTAATTCCACAAAGTAAAAATACAAATCAAATACGAATTTTATTCAATTGGTGCCTAATGTTACGCAATTGTGTTTAAAATATTCCAGTTTTAAACCGAAAATTTTAGTGTACCTTTAAACCGGAAATTGCGTTATCACTGCTTTTTCTCCACTTTCTCTTGGAAATGAATTATTTTTGTATGTAAAAGTATGCCATATTGCAATCAGGATGCTTAGGTACCTCTTCACAAAATTTTGTTAAAATCCACCCAGTAGTTTTTACGTGATGCGAACACAAATGAAAAGCGGACAGACAGACGGAAATGTGTTACTATTTTATTATATGTATAGATAAAATGCAAAATTTCGACTACCTTGTAAATATGTGACAATTCTTTTTCTTCATACAATTTACTAATAAGTTTGTGTTTCTGCTTGTAACATGGTGAAAAAGCTTGTATTTTTTATTATTTTTGTTTCTTATCTTAAGTATAAAGTTATTTTTCTCACTGCTGTTAATTAATTTCTACTCTTTTCTCTTTGTTTTCAATTTCTGACTTGATTGAATATTTTTATTTCATTCACTATTACAACGACAAACAAAAACAGGTGTGATATCCTTCTAAGTGTCCGTCAAAATCAATTTAAACATGTTTAAAAGCTTCAATTAATTACAACTGCAAACTTTGAAATGAAAAAGAAAGAACTAAATGGGTTTCAAATATTAGGTGTAGAACATTAGCAAACATCATTGCCACCTAATAATACAATAGTTAAGTTATGATTGGTTTTAGTTTAAAAATGTAAAAAAAAACAAAACAAAATGATAAGCATAAGTAATACTATGTGTTAGTATTATTAATTAAGCAATTATTTTTTAATTATTTTTTATTAGACAACAAACTTCATTTAAACTTTACGTAACCAATGTTCAAAGGTTAAATTTTATAAAAATGTTTAGGTATGTAGAAAATAATTTTAAAATGCTTTTTATGTTCGGCTAAGTCGAGTATTTATTTGTAATGTGAAGGCAAAATGACCACTTCTAAAGCTTTACACTTTTAAGTTTAATAATTAATATTTAACAAAAGGCAAACTTTAACGAATTTTAAAATAATTAAAATTAATATAAAAGTGTTTCCCACACAGGGAACAACTGGAGAATTAGAAATTTAAATAATTATAAGACACGAATTTAAAGAAAAAAATATATATGTATATATTTTTTTTAAAATAATATTTTTAAAAAATATTATTTTTTGCTTTTTATTTTGTTCATAGTTTGTTTATATTATTTTATATTACTTTGCTTTATTTTTATTAAATTTATTAATTAATTTATTTTTTATTTATTTATTTCTCTCACTCTTTCATCTTTCTTTTTCTCATTGTAGATCTATCTGTATGAATTTCTTAATCATCGTGAACTCTTAGATTTTATTACAAGCACAAGTGATGAAAGTGATGAGGATGATGATGATGATTATGATGATGATGAATAAATCATACACGATACAATAAAAAAAAAAAATTAAAAGGTTTTTATGCAAAACACACACACACACACATACACAGAGAAATACACACCCACACAAACACATACAAATATTTACAATAATAAAAAAATTTATTTAAATGAAAAATTATTACATATGTCAAACAAAAAAAAAGTATTCAAAGTAAACAAAAATAACCAAAAATACCAGCTAAAGAATATAAACCATACACAAAACAAGAACTTCATTTATAAAAAGAAAAAAAAATTGCAAAAATAAATTTCCCCCCCCCAACCAACTTTGTGAAAATATAAATAACTTAAACAAAAACAAAAACAAAAAGAAATATATATTTAACGTGTTAAGAACATAAACTTAAAAACTTTTAAGAAAACAAAATCAAGTTGTGAATTCTTTCTAAATCTTAGCCAGCTCTCTCCCTCCTCTCGTACTCACGGTCTTATCCACTTAAAAGCTGTTTTTAGTCCTTTCAAAATTCCACTTAATGCAACGAACTTTAAAAAGAAATATTAAATTAATATATGTAACATTAAAGAATTGTTTTAATTTAAATACTTACAACATTACTTTCCATTCTAGCTAATGAAATTTTAAATTTGTTACACCTTTTCATTGTTACTTTTCAAAATATTTCCTATTTTTTTTCTGTCTGATAAGAAGAGCCAAATTCTTTTAAAGCTTAGAAATCATTAAACATATACTACTTCATTTACTATATATATTTTATAATTATGTTTTGTTTCATTATTTTTAATTTCTTCTAGTTTTCTGTTTTTAACAAGGAAGTTTTTAATTATAACACTTAAGAGATTGAATTTTTTTTTATTTCTTAAATTTTTTTCTCAAAATTATATATCTTTAAAATTCCAAACACAGACTTCTTTAATATGCACAGATTTTTGGCACAGGGATTTTTTTTTTTTTGATTTTTTTACAAATGCTATTTTAGCTAGAATCGATTCTAGTTGGCCACACCATTTCTCTGAACAATAATATTTTTTTTTTCTGCAAAGAATAATTGCCTTAAATTAAATGAATTTACAATAACGTGTAAATTTTCCATTTGGGATTTACGTGTATAGAGGTCACCAGCTTTGTTGAATAGAGTAGAGGTTTAGGCAGAAAAGGATTTTGATTATTAATTTAGTTTTCTTTTGCTTAAATAAAAATATTATGGATACGTTTTCATCTGTTTAATTATAATTGACCATAGATCCGTGTGTTTAAGAATTAAGATTTGTGCTTCCCAATGCTTAAGTAATATTTATGCCTATTACTCAGAGGCAGTTTAAGTTCGAATAAAACTTCAATGAATTAAATAAGCAGTTGTCGTAAGAGATTCTCCATACTGCTGAAATTTTAAATATGTTATTACAAAATCCCTTTGATTTTTTTTTACGAGCAAAGGCCCAATACGCAGCTCTACGTAATTTCAGGTTTGATTTCTACAAAACTAAAATACGTCCTGTGGTCGTTTGTAGAAATAAAAATACGACTACATGGTGTTTTTAAAATTTTATTATATATTTTACACAATAACATTATAGGTGCGATCCCGTACTCAACATTGGGTGCCCTCGGGAATGCAATTATACCGAAAACTGTTTCCGTACTGCAAGATTGGGTAAAAGAGAGAAATTTTGAGAGAATTAATTCTGTTCATGCAAAACACTTTGACATCACGTTTTGGGATACAAAGATGGTTTTTTGTGTTCCCGTAATTTTTTAGCATTTTTGTCTCTTAGCGAGTTAATTTTTGTTTACTCTTATTTTAACAAACTTTTCCCAAAAAGTATGGGATCGCACATTATATCAACACAAAAGTGAAAAAAATAATATTTTAAAATTGTAAAAAAACATGAAAATGTCAATAAATTCCGTTACCAAACAATTGCCTGAACATTAATTTTTGTTTTAGTTGAAAGGAAAAAAGTCTACACTTTTTGTTTTAACATCCCTGTAATAGTCAAAAATTCCGATAAGTTTTCGATTTAGCTGCGTACTGCCAAACTGAAAGTCGCCTGAAAATTTTCTAACCTGAATTTCAGGCTGTTTTTTTTTTTTTATACACACTTCTTAAAGCAAACAGAAATTCAGTCGAGCTTCGTAACGGCCTTAATAAGGGAAACATGTTAAGCTGCATGGGCATGCCATGAAAATGCTACTATTTTCGTTCGATATTTTCGCACCACTATAGTTGAAAACATATCGTTGAAAATGTTGAAAGTAAATTTATTATCCGATGATTTTTGCTAGATATCGAATCTCGTCACGCTTTATCAAATATCCATATACAGTGGGTGGCAATTCGATGGCAACTCTTTTTAAGAACTTTGTTCTGTTATTTTAGCTTTTTATAAAAGTAAATATTTTTTAAAAAAATTTAATACTAATTTTTCATAATTTCACTTTTATATAGGTCAATTATGGATGGCAATCGAACTTTACTTGCAACTTAAAGGGCGATTATGGATGCCAACCCAATCTCATTTGCGTTGTCAGTTGTCTAAATTGTATTACGTATGGCAACTGGCAACTAAAATTTGTTAATTTCAGTTGCCAAATTGACAACCATAAATTTGTAGTTGCTGTTGATTTTTATTTTTTTTCCTTTTGACAACGCAACTAAAGTTCGGTTGCAATACAAAATCGACTTATTAATTCAGTTACCATAAAGTGATCATTAATAATATTTTGACAGTCTAGCAACTGGAAATAATTTTAAATAATCAAATAATTTTTTTTATAAATAACAATCAAAATACGGAAAAAAATATTTTATGTCTTCATTTTTGTCCATTAATTTTAAAAAGAATTCATTTTCTTTTTAAAATTAATATTCATTTTCATTTTCTTTTTAAAATTAATAGGATATTTCTTATTAGTTCACTAAAATTTTTTGTTATTAAAAGCTAAAATTACGGTATAGAATTACAATTTCCATTGAATTTTTCACCCATTGTATATGTAACGTGCATATAACATAACCTCCAGTTTTTGAAAACAGGAATACCACAGCTTCGAATTTCTTCTTTTAGAGCATCAGTTCTCTAGCCGGTTTAATCTTAAATTTATTAACCCCTTATTTCTCATGTTAGTTGCAGTTTAAGAAACATTTGGGGTTTTCTGATCGTTTAATTCCTTTATTTTATTAGCCATGAATAATAGCATCGCCTTATATTTAAAAAAATTTTTTTTATATTATTTTTTTTATATTATAATTATTCATAATTATGAAACTTTTAGAAAAAAATTTTGTTAGAACTTATTCGAATTTCGGATAATAGCAATATGTTAAAAGAATAAAATTAAATAATATACGTATAGTTTATGAATTTTCGAATTTCAAATTTTCTATATAAAAAACTGCATATAATTTTAAGAATTTGCGATAAAAAATCGCGTAGAAAATTTTATTTATTTAACAGAGATTAATGGCCCTATTACGGTTTACAACTCAACTCAGTTGAGTTGTCTAAAAGACAACTGCTACTGATGAATTGTAATTTGAAACAACTGCTACTAATGAATTGTAATTTTTTTAAACTTTTGTTAACCGAACTAACACTGGGTTGTAAACGGTGAAACTACAACAGAGTTGTAACACAATTTAAATTCAACTTAAAAATTTTTGACAAGTTGAGTTGTAATTGATAATATCAAATTGTAAAATTTCAACTGAAGTAGAGTTGAGTTGTAAACCGTAATAGGGGCCTTAAATATATAAAAAATTAATCAAAAAAAGACTATACTCTGTTTGACAATTTAAAGGTATTTGCTGGCCCTCTTTTTACTCACAAAAATCGTGGTTAAAAAGTAATTTCCAGCAGAATTATAATTATTTAGCAGAATTATAAGTGTTGGGAAGAAATAGCATTATAAATCTGTACCAAATTGTTTTATTATAAAGTGTTGAAATTAAATTTCCTTGTTAATGATTTGAATTTTTTACATTATTGTAAAACTTAATGTTTTTCTTATGAGTTCTTACACAAATTTAAATAGTCTACGAAAACATTTCTTAAACGTTCCTTATAAATCTTGAAATAATAACTCTGTAAAATACTTTAAAAATTTACGTTTTAAATCACATTTTAAGTATACATAATTAAAAAATTTATGTTTGAGCTCGAATCTCTTAAATCATTTTGTTTATTAATCAATGTTTTTTTTTTTGTTTAAAAAAATAAATTAATTACTCTTATCTTTTTTTTTGTATTCAAAAAAATTTATGTTTTTCTTTTTAATTTTATTCTATCTTTGTATTTTTTTTTTTGTTATTTATAATTAAGAAAAATTAAAAAACAAAAAATATTATATACATATTATCTTTAGTATCACAAATAATTAATGTAAAATAAACAGTTAATATAACTAAAAATTATAAAAAAATATACATATATAAATAATTAAAAAAAAAGAGAAAGAAATACCAATCAACAAACTAAATGCTAACATTTCAAAATACCTCCAATTAAAACAAAATAATGAACCTAAATGTGTACTAAAACAATTTATTTTAAATATAAATTTGTTAAATTTACTTTATATATTAAAAACAAAATACAAAAAAAAAAAAAACACAAAATCAATACTTACCTACATAGTAATCTTAATTATTAGTTTTTTAACATAATTTAATTTTTTAGTAATTATCAAATATATTAAAAATTAAAGCAAAAACAAAACAAAACAAACAAATTATTAACTCAAATGTAAAGAAAGAAAAGTTTTTAAACTATTTTTAAAACTGTGTTTAGGCTTTAGCTTTATGATAATAATATATTATTAACATAAACTAAAAAAAAAATATAAATCATAATTTATCAAATATTATTATTATTATCATTATTATTATTATATGTATACTGCAAACTTACCTCCTTTGAAAAATATGTTTATTTTTTGTTAAACACCTCCACATTATTTAACTGACAAGGCTTTATGGTAAAATATATTCATTAATAATACTTTAGTAATATTTAAGACTTAAAAACTGCAAAAAGGTAATCAGAAATGTGACAAAAAAACAAAAAAAAAAAACATTTAATATTGCTTTAAATTAGACTTTGAGATTAATTTGTAATAGGTTTATTAAAATTTTAGGAAAAAAGTATAAGGACTGGTATAAGGAACAAAAATCTATATAATATTATAACGCAGTTTTTTACACACTTTTCTAAAATTAATTCGGTTGTCTGTTTTTAATATAATTTTATAATATAATCTTGGTTTAATTGCATGACTCTACAATTATCCGTTTGTTTTATAACTTTCTATTACAAAATTTTTCATATAAAATATGATTTTTCTAACATACCCAAACTTAAAGTTATGTAATTTTTAATAAAAAAAATTATGAAGTGATAGTTCAGATGTAATATTTACTTTTTAAAATTATTCTTTTTGCCGAAAAAAAAATAATGTTTTATAAAATTGAAGCTTTAAAATTGATATTCTATAATAATTCGAAAATTCGAAACCATGTTCGAAATTTCGAACATACTTGGGAGAGAAGTATTCCCTTGAATTGTTGCTAAAAGTATGATTTTTTTTTAACAAAAGGACCTTATATACCTATACATATGTATAAAGTTGAACATTTTCCATAAAAAATTATATTTAACAAAATTACGGCTTTAAAGGCAGGCCAGTATGCAGTTTTCATGCAAAATATTTGCATTTAAATCACAAAAAAAATAAACTACAAAAATGTATTCGTGCCTATTTTTTACTGCACAATATTGTACCAACACAGAAATAAATAATAAACATTCGGGTATGTTCTATAATCCGAAACCGAGTGAAATTGAAATCGAATAAATTTTAAAGAAAAATATAACTTAGTTGCGCCTATTATTTTAAAACATTAGCAATCAAGGAAGTTATGTAAATGGTCTTTAATCAAAAATATATAAAAAATAATATCAATATGTTGTAAGATTTAAAAAATATGACAATTTAAAATTTCATTCGGATTCAATTTCACTCGCTTTCGAATTACAGAACATATCCGATTGGCAAACTGTAAAAAATATGAAATGTCAAAAATTCCGTCACCAAACAGTGGTCTAAAGATTATTTTTTTTTTCGGTAGACGGAAAAAAGTCTCCATTCATTGTTGTAACATCAATGTAATAGTCAATAAATCTAAAAAAAGATCCTTTTCTTTTGGACTGGATACTACCAAAATTAAAATCTTAATTTCAGATTGTTTTTTTCAACACACTACTTATGACAACCAAAAATTTAAGCAGAACTGCATGGCAGCCTTTAAAATTTATTTTCCACTTAAATCGAAAATTCGAAATCAAAGTTCGCAATTTCGAACACACTTGAAAAATTATTGTTTTGATCTTATGACAATCTGAAATGTACGCAGAACTGCATACTAGCCTTTAAAATTAATATTCCACTTAAATTGAAATTTTGAAATCAAAGTTCGAAATTTCGAACATACTTGAAAAATTAATGTTTTGATCTTATGACAATCTGAAATGTACCGAGAACTGCATACTACCCTTTAAAATTGATATTCGACTCAAATTGAAATTTCAAAATCAAAGTTCGAAATTTCGAATATACTTAAAAAATGATTGTTTTGATCTTATGATAATCTGAAATGTACGCAGAACTGCATACTAGCCTTTAAAATTAATATTCCACTTAAATAGAAATTTCGAAATCAAAGTTCGAAATTTCGAATATACTAGAAAATTTATTGTTTTGATATTTTGCTAAAAGCATGCATGACATTTCCTTAACAATAGGATTTTGAAATATATTTTCGAATATGTAAAAACTGCATATTAAACTAAAACAGTATGAATTAAACAAAAGCGGAATTCACTGTTTGCTTTGTAGACCTTTTACATCTTGTAGGTTTGGTAAATATTGATAAACAACATCAAAATACATAGGTTATTTTAAATTTACCAAAGCTACAAGATGTATTAAATAGACCAACATTTTCACTCAAACTAATTGTATTTAAGATATACGTAACACATTATCGAAAGAATAATAATAATTAGCTCAATTATTAAAGTCCGCATGAAATTATGTCCTTGCGGCTTGATTTTGTTATCGATCGTTAAAATTCTTACTATTCTACTCTCCCGGGGAAATAAATGAAGAGAAAATCACTGGGTGCTTTACACTATCAAAATTCTTGGTTTCAAGTTAATGAAAACTTGACACACCGACTATGCTGGATAGAAAATCAAAATGTTATGATTTTACATCCAGCATCGTCGGTGAACACATCCAAAGAAATTTCTTTTTAACATTTTAAAATACCATAATGCTTGGCAAGTAATTTGATAGTGTTTGCTCTGCTTAATGCCAAGGTTTAATAATTAGAATTTTTTTAAAAATTATTTTTTACTTAAAATTGAAATGTACAGAGCAGCCTTTCCAATGATTGCAGAGGAACTTCATGCGGTAAAAGAGAATAGTAACAAATCAGCTACAGCTAATTGCATGAAATGTGCTCTGATACCACAGGGTCAACAAAAATGCTTTATTTTCTCTTAAGGATACTTATGTACATTTCACTCTTAAGCCGGTAGCTATCTGCTGTTGGCCCTTTTGGTTAAACTGAGTTTGAGTTGATTGGAATTATCTTAGCAGGAATAAATTTATTTTTGTTTTTTCTTAGAAAAAGTCGTAATTTTTATATAACTGAGTTGAAATAGACGGACGGACGCCCTAATATTATATGTATGTTAATCTCTATAAATCCAATTTTTATTACAAAACGATTTCAGTTGTAAAGTTTACTTTAAAAAAGTATTTTTATTAAGTAATAATTATTCTGTTTTTTTGTTATTTTTTTATTTAACGACATGAGCTTATAGTTGTGTAGCAGATTTATTTTCTTTGGTATGTGGAAAATTTGTTTAAATATAAAAGTATTGTCAGGGTTTTTTTAACAATCAAAAGTAAATTTTATCAAAAATCAAAATATTAAGCATAAAAATATATAAGAAAACTTAACTTTTCAGCTCCCTATCGATTTGCAGATCTATGAAAATGATTCAAAATTAATCAAATAAATTAAAAATTTAATTAGACCTTTTAATACTTCCTACAAAATTTTGAATAATGAATTATGAATTTAAAAATAAAGTTTTATGAAATAAGTTCCTTAAACATTATTGAAATAAGTTTTTAATTTAAAATATTTAATAGCGTTTGATAGTACATGATGTTTAATTTTGTATTGCAATTTTTTTATATTTTATATTTTTTGTTAAATTTTAAAATACCATACCTACATATTTTTTTTAAATTAAGTGCCATTTTTCAAAATTTGATATAAATTAATAAAATAATTTTGTAACATTATTTATTTCTAATTACGCATAATTCCTTGCAAATTTATAAAAAAAAATATTTTATGAAAGAAACATAAAATATTTATTTTCAAAAAATATAATAATCAAAATTGTTTGCTATGGAAAAAGCATATCCATATAGCTATTTTGCTAATGCTTAACTAGCTCAGCAATGGATTTTTCCCAATTTTCTGTATAAAAATTTAGATTCTTATGCCTAAACCTTAATAGACTAAATGAGTTCAATCAGGCCAAGGCACATTCACCAGGTAACCTCACTACGAGGGGGAAATATTAAAGCGAAAATTTTTATTTTTGTTTTATATGGTATGTTTGATAGCTCGACTTCCATTTAAGGCGAAAAATTGATAATTTTCGCCTTAATATTTCCCCTCCGTAGTGAGGCTAGCTGATTAATATGCCTTGAATCAGTCTAAAAAGAAAGCAAAATCTAAATTTCTAAAACAAAAAACCATATCAACCATATCGATTTAAAAAATTTTGAAATATTTATTTTATAAATTTACAAGGAATTATGCGTAATTATTCATAAATAAAATGTTATTAATTCAAATATATTTTTTATTATAAATAACTTTGTTTTAGCGTTTTCAAATTGTTAATTTTTTTTATTAATTTATTTAATGGCATATACACAAAAAAAAGAAAACTTAATCAAAAACTTCAAAATTCAAAATAAAATAAGCAACATATAAAGAAAACTTTATAAAACACAGGGATAGGCGAACATATATGTCCAACCTTATAACCTCCAAAACTATAATACAAAAATTAAACCGATATTATTTGTTGTAAATTAGGCAGCAAGCTTTAGAAAAACTTTATAGTTTTTTTGTGTAAAAGTGTAAGTGCCTATTAGACGATCAGGCACAACATGATGACAACCTTCATACTAGTCTAATAGTGCAAACCTGCTGTTTATTAGCCGCGCATGATATTTTTAAAAAACATTTGATGTTTTGCGTTTGTTAACATGGTAATATGCTCGTTTCATTTATTTTTCGTAAGTAAAGGGTGAATATGGTTTGGTTAGATTGCTCATTTCAAAACAAATTTATTTAATGAAAATATTTAGTTCGATTTTGCTTTGAAAGTAAACAACACCAACTTTATATAAAGGTACCCATCTCTGCATAAAATTCTAAAATTTATATAAAATTCTAAAAATTATTGTAAAGCTCTGTAAATGACAGAAAATGAGTTACTCATTATTTTAAGACAGCGCCATCTGTTGCGCAAATTTTAAGACTTACGTATTTACTTTATATAAAGGTACACATCTCTGGAGAAAATTCTAAAATTTATATAAAATTCTAAAAATTATTGTAAAGCTCTGTAAATGACAGAAAATGAGTTACTCATTTTTTTTAAGACAGCGCCATCTGTTGCGCAAATTTTAAGACTTACGTATTTACTTTATATAAAGGTACACATCTCTGGAGAAAATTCTAAAATTTATATAAAATTCTAAAAATTATTGTAAAGCTCTGTAAATGACAATGAGTCACTCATTTTTATTAAGACAGCGCCATCTGTTGCGCAACAGTGTTTGAAATATCCCGCTTTCAAAAATAAAAGATGCTTTAAAGTATGCAGTACCTTTAAATCGTAAAACAAAATCAGCGTACTTTCACTGCTTTTTCTCCAGTTTCTCTTGGAAATAAGATATTTTTGCAGATAAAAAGTATCCTGTATTGGAATCAGCATACTAAGGTACCTCCTCACAGGAAATGAGTTACTATTTTATTATCAGCTCGATTCTGAATAGAAATTAACTGGGAATTTTCTCCCTATTGCATGTTCTCCTATTCTAAATAAAATCTCCCGGGGAAAAATTTTTCGTTCCCTTTTTCCTTATTTTAAATTAACTTCGAAAATGGGAAATTATTCCCTGGGAAGAAAGTAGGTATTACGAATGACAATTTAAGGGAGAATATGATGACAAATTTTGGGCATAAATCCGCCACAAAGGGTGTGGTGGAAAAAAAGTTATGTACTTGATATTTTTAAAGAAAAATGTGTTATATCGTAATTTATTCATACTTTTAGGTGAAAAACCACAAAAAGTTTTAAAAATTATGTTTTTTTTCAGCTCTTTCCTTTTAATTTTTTTTTTGTTTTCTTTTAACAAAATGTGGTAATGTTATCGAACTTAACTATACTTGTTTTCTTTTATTTATAAAGTTTATTTAGGACATAATTTTATTAGAGATTATTTCCGATAATATTCTTAATATTTTGGTCAAAGGACAAATATTGCGCTGACGCTAAGCACACCACATCACTATACTGGACGCTTGTACTGTCTCAATTCGAAACGGAAATCATTCGAATTTGTATGACTTTAACATTGTGTTTCGAAAAAGATTTCTTTCGAATCGAAATACGTAATAACCCCCCTGATATTAGACAACGCACAGCAAACATTTGCTATTTTGGCTGTCTTTTCTGGGACGAAGTGCGGCAATCTAGCAACAAGAATTCACCTCTATGTATTTTTCAAGACACACGCTATTAGTTTGTTCAACCACATTGCAACACTTGGAGTGAATTTTATATACAAGGACTCATCCCGTGATTGAGAATCCACGGTCAAGAGTAAAGTCGTCTAGTAAAACATTATTTTAAAGAAAACCTTTTGTTGTCATTCAGCCCGAGGTGAGCTCACAATTCGCTGAAATTACGTCACACGCACTGTAATAATAGCAGACACTTTCAAAAAACGTTCTATTAAGTTATTAAAAGTTTTTTGGTTAATATTCAAGTTTTATTTTTGAAATTTCTAAAAACAATGTACAAATTTGCTGATTTCGAATATTTAAAATTCTCACTGCCTTGTTATTCCCTTCCCCAACTGTTTAGAATAGAAGAGCGATCATTTCCCTGGGAATATTTAGAATTGGGATGTATATGTATAGATATAGATATGAAAGATATGTCTGAGTTGCGGTGCATAAAAAGTGAAGTATACCTTAATAAACATATAACACTAAAGGCTTACGAAAAACTTCTTAAAATATTAAAATAAGTTTTTGTTTTTGCCATCTTCAATTGCCAAAACTGCAACAAACACAAACTTCACCATTCAGTGTTTGCTTTTGATCATGCTGTGCATGATCGTGTAATAGGCACTTAAGGCACTGCGCACACACTTTTTACCTATCCCTGTACTAAACTAACAAAGCAATTGCGAAACAAATACTTTAAATGAAACAAAAAACAAAACTCTTACAAATTTTATAAACTTAAACTTAACTATGATTAAATTAATAAAGTAGTTTAATTAATACAACTAACTAACCACCCAAAATAAAAACTAAAAACACAAGTAAACATAAAACCAACAAACAAACATATAGTAGGGACTTAAATTACAACACTTGTAACAACTCTTAATAACTAATTAATAATTAATTAATTAAATAAATAATTTGCCTCTTCAAAATAATAAAGACTTCTTTTTTTTCTATTTATACAACTAGTTTAATTTAATAATAATTAGACAAACACTAAAATACAACAAAATAAAAAGTTATAATTAATCCAGCCTTCTAAAACTACAGAAATAGAAAAAAAAATAATACATTTTTAAGAAAAAAAAAAAGTGAAAGAAATCTTATCTATTAAATGTCTTAAAACACATCTTAGTTTTTATATTTTATTAAATACTGTGACTTATAAAAAATTAATAAACAAATACTGTATTGTAATGTATTGTTATCAAAAGTTAGCTTCCTTTGTAAAACTGTTTCTACGAGTATATACATATAAACATATATATTTTTTATAAACATATTTGTTCTTTTTAGTTTCCATTACTTATAATTTTTTCTTTTTAATTTTAATACTTTTTTTTACGAAATTCTTTGATGTAATTTTACTTTTTTGTTAAACACAACAAAAGCAGCAGGCGACAAATTACTTCTGAAAAGGTTTATCAAAAATATAAATTTTTAGGTTAGGTTAGAAAGGGTGCTAGTGATAGTTAAGGGAATTTCACACTATATTACAAGTATTAATACTTTTGAAAAAAATGAATTTTTGTTCTAATTGCTGTTTGAAATGTTTCAAAAAAACAATAACAACTCATTATGTCAGGGTTTTATTGTCATCAGAAGTATTAATACTTGTATTATAGTGTGAAAGGCCCTTTAAGTCTACATTACTTTGGTTTCCTTCTTTTTTTGTTTTCTCCAATAGAAACCCAATTTATGATTCTATGAATGGGCTTCAATATCTGTCATGTAATCATTCCCATGATGAATCTTACAGCAACATTAAAGCCATTTGATTTCAAGTCTCGTGTAATGACAGATAATGCGTCGATCTACAGTTTCTAATTCTTCCTTTTTTTCGTACATTCTGCTTCTGCACATTCGTTATTTCACCAATAAAGACCTTTCCTGCACAAGCCCAGTCTATGTGTGGTAAATGGTCCTTGAAACCCTATATTCCTTCAGGGAATAAATTTTTAAAAACCGGTTACTTTTTGACGAGAATATGTACTATTTTAGGTTGCCAATAGGGCCCTAGAATTGTTAGGGCCGTCTAGTTTTTTTCCTTTCCGACTCTTCGCCTCAGCGGTTTATCTGAACATATAAAACAGAAAACGCTAAATAAAACAGACAAACTACAAGAAGTATACCACACAAAGAACCTTGAGACAGATTGTCCTCTCGTTTGCCCTCCCAATCACGACTTCATTTAAATTATTACTCTACGACCCATAAAGAAAAAATGTACTATTTTAGGTTACCAATAGGGCCCTAATATTGTTAGGGCCGGTTTGACTGGCGAGGTTTCCGTCTAACCTTTTTCCTTTTTGACTCTTCTCACCAGCCGCGTATCGGAACATATCAAACAGAAAACGGTAAACAAAACTGACAAACTACAAGAAGTATACCACACAAATAACCTCGGAGACATATTGTTCTCTCGTTTGCCGTCCCAATCATGTCGTGGCACTGCCTTATTGCTCTACGACCCACTGAACGCTGAACCTCTGTTTTCGTCTGTCATGGGGCTCTATCTCGTTAACTAGGCTCAAGAGACAGAGGTAAACACTTGAAACACTAAAATAAAGTACGTAATGTTAAAAAATTTTTTATTAATAAAAGACAAGCTTTAATTGATGTTGATTTTTTATTAAAGAAAAATTAGTTGTATACCTTTAGGATTAAATATCACCAAAATAATAAATTGGTGGCGCGGGCGATTTTCATAATCGCCCATGTTCTGAAAAACGCATATCGCTTAAAATTTGCGTTTTCAATATGAAAACGCCAAACAGGTGTCCTGGCAAACGAAAACGCTAGAAATCTGGCGTTTTCAAACCGCTAGTGTATGCTAAAGCGATCTGGTCATTTTTATTTAAACTGCACTTGAAAGAGAAAATAAATTCATGTAAAATTAAAATTTAAATTGTTCTGTTTTTATTTGAAGAAAAACTTTTAACATTTTTTCACAATTTTAATTAAAAATATGCAATTTAAAAGTTTGCTTTGTTTTTGTCAATTGTCGGTATCATTTGTTTATTTATAAACTGGCGATTTATGCAAACAGCATAGCAGCGGTTTAATTTAAAATTTATTCAAACAAAATTTATTTTTTGATAATTTTTCTATGTTTATGTTTTGTTATTATAAAACATATGTTTTTTATTTGTTCGAACACAACTTCGAAAAAGGCAAAACGCCAGCAAATCGCTTCGTTTTCAGAACATGCTTAAATGCGTTTTGCGTTTTAAAAACGATTTGCGATTTGAAAACGCAGTAACTTCAGTAATGCAAATTCTTTGTGGGAATGTTTATTGTTGGTTGCACTTTTTTATTTTAGAATTCCTTTTCAAACAAAATTAATTTAAGGTTAAAAAATCTGTAAGTAAAAATTACTTACAGATTTTGTTTGATGGGTAAAAACCCATCGAAAAAACTTATCTCCAAAGTTGGAATTAAGTATATAGTACCCAACAAAGCCAAGTAAAAGCGCCTTTCTGTAATTTTCTTCGTTTAATTCGCCTGCTGCTGCTGTTGTGTTTATTTACTGTTTGATTTAAAAAAAAAAAAACTAAAACCGAAAAATAAAGTAAAACATAGTGATATTAACAAGACAAAAGAAAATAAATTATATACATGTAAAAATTTTCTTTGAAGGAAAACAAAATAATAAAAAAATATGTGATCTTAAAGTTTATTACTAAAATTAATTAAAAGAAATCATCAATAAGCCAAATTAAAAAGCAAATATCTCTGAAACAAAAACAAACCCACTAACAAAAATTTAAAGCAAAATTTATTAAAAAATTATTATTATTGATAAAACAAAATAAAAAAAATTCTGTAATTCAATAAACAACAAGTTAAAAATAATATTGATGTGTAGTAGTAATGAAATTAAATAATAGCAACAGATTAAAAAAAATGTCAAATTCAATTACTAAATTGAAAATAAAAAAATCTTTTTAATTTTTCACGAGAAATTCTATACCAAATTGTCAAGCCTTAAAAAAGAAGTTTTAAGGAAATTTTGAACTAAAAGAATATTATTAAATTCCAGAAAAAATAATTCTCATATGACTTGACTTTTGGCATTTTTTGAAAATTTCAATACATATTTCCTATATTAAAAAAAAAAACAACTAAATTGAAACTATACGGAGACCATTATTATAGTATTTTGGCTTAAAAATTAATTATATTTATATTATAAAAAAAACACAGTTTAAATTAATTAACATGTTTTGTTAGTTGAATGATCTTAAAACTTACAAAAAAAGTAAACATATTATTATAATAAAAACCAACAAACAACCTTACTTTTTTGTATTTTAGTTGATAAAAAAATAATGAAAAAAAAAAACCTAAAAAATCATCACCATAAATAAAATAAAATAAAATAATAACACAAAAACCGCGCAAAAACACCAAAATATCATTTGAGTTTTTATTTTAAAAATATTTGAAATTTGGCTTGAAATTGACTTGAGTTTAAAATGGCGAAATAGTAAAAGGTATTCTGGGTTACCTTGAAACGTAACTAACTTGTTCTCCAAAATCTTTAAAAGTTATTTACATATTTCACGAAAAAGTGCAAATGTGTTTTAAAAGTTTAATGAAGGTTTAGTTTTTTCAACAAGAAGTATTTTTTTAGTAAAAGACAACTTTAAAAAAGCGGCTCACTTTTTTGTAAAATTTTTCTTTTTCATAAAAATTTTTCCATCAAAAAGTCTTTCCTAAAACTAAAAAGCGACTAAAGTCGCTTTTTAGTCAAAAAGTCACCTTTTACACATAAACTTACTTTTTTTCCTTAAAAGCTTATTTTTGTTTTTATCTCTTGCGGAAAAATTTACTTTTTAAATAATTGAAAAAAAAAAATTTCGATAAATTAACTTTTTATTGCCCAATAAATCGATTAAGCATGGCAATCGAACTTCAGTTGCGTTGCCAGTTGCCAGTTGCCAAAACTATATTACAGAAGGCAACTGGCAAGTGACGGCTTTCAACATCAGTTGCCAAATAGTAATGATATTTGCAAGCAAGTTTTTCCGGTTGCTTTGAAGAAATTTTCAATTAAAAAAGACTGTTAAACAGAAAAGTAAGAATGTTTTTTTTATTAATTTGTTAATGAAAATTAAAAAACATATTTTTTGCCTGTAACTTACAAAATGGTAAAAATCACCACCTGACAACAATTTGAGCTATTAATACAAGAAATGGAAAATAACGCACATCAGAGATCTTAGAAATGTACAAGAAATTTTAATGGACACCTTGAAAACACTGTACACCTTCTATACATTGAAGACATTGCCTTTCTTTCGGCATGTATGTACATCTGATATTAATGTGTGGCTATAACTGTACTAGTGTACATCTTGTGTATATGGTTTAGAAAGCAAACACATGGGTGGGAGTTGCCATATTAGTGATTTTTGTAACTTTTGAACTAGAGACAAAAAAATGATATTGGGTATTTATAATATTTTCAGTATTTGCTAAAAGCGATATTGTGTATTTATAATATTTTCAGTATTTGCTTTTACAGCACACACACACACACAATAATCTTATGAAGTTACAAAACAAATTCAATGTTATCTTCATGCACATAACCAAAAACGGCAACGCTGTTTGCTTTTACTGCGCACACACACATTAATCTTATGAAGTTACAAAACTTCACCACCTGTGCATACGTATATAAAGTTAATTCGATGCTTTTAATGTCTTCAATGTACACATTTAGATATAATGCACAGCAGTGGACACTCAAGAGTTATTTGTGTATAAAGTGAGTCATGCATACATTTTGCAATGTATTTTTTTCGATGTCCATTGTGTAACTTTGTGTGTATAGAGGATAAAATGTGTACATTAAATTAAAATCTGACGCACATATTGCTTGTGGTGTCCGATTTGGATTTAGTGACACAAAAGAATGCACTGTAGAAGCTTGGAAAAAAATGTCCCACTAACACGTTCAGCAAAAGAATGGCAGAGGGTGTGGATCCATTTTAACCTTCCTGACTATTTTCATTTTTGTGCGACACATTCGCACTTCTCGGTCTCAGACCGATTTCAAGTATTTCTCGGTATCTCAAAACTATTCTAAAATTTTCAAAACCTGTGCAGTGGACATATTTAACAAACTAATCTGAAATAACTGAAGTAAAAAAAAACAAAATTAAGTTTTTTTAGCTCACAGCATCAATTTATATTTCATCACAATAATTTGGCATTTTTGATCCTAGACCTAATATAAAAATAAAAAAAATCATTCACAAAACACAACATTTATAAAATGTTGTTTTTCTATTAATATATATTTTAGAAGTAAACAAAAAAATAAAATGAATTCAAGAAAAAACAGGAACACTAAAAAATTTATTTCAAAATGCTTAAAATATATGCCTCATTATGAGGTTTGTCTTTGTAAATTTCAATCAGTCGTTAGAGCTTGTGGCTCGATCCAGCGTCCTGTAAATCTTCAACATCACTTTCCTCGGAGTCTTCTTGTTCAGTATCAGTGTTTGCTTCATACACATCAATATTATATTCGTATTCAGTACCACTTTCCACATCAGAATCTAGATCTGGATCGATTTCATTCAGAATAGCTCTTATGTGCTCAATATCTGCCATATCTAAAGAAAATCTCACGATAATTAACTTTAAACATAATTCTTTTTTTAAATCATATAAACTGATCGCTAATTGTCGATTTTCATCTAAAAATTTCCAATTTAGCAAAACCAACTTACCTGTCGAAAATGTGACACTTAACTATAAGTCGGTCTCACAGTCCGTCTGATTAGCAATCACCGGTATAACACTTCAACTCAAACGCACTTGTTACAATAAACGTTGTATAATGAGAAATAATGAAGATGCTGAGAGAATGATGGAGCTGCCACTTTTTGTTTTCGCGAAATTAACACAAAAGTGATTCATCGGTCTCACAGACCGACGAAATGGTCAGGAAGGTTAAAGCTAAATTAAACAAAAAATGCTCAAAATAAAAGAGCTTAGGATTTCAAACAATTTTTTTTTTTATTTTATATTTAACACTTTTTTGTTGCTTAAAACTGACTTTCTACCACTTTGCTTGTATGCTTCATTTTCAGTTCCCGATCTGTCAAAATAACAAGTTCTATAACTTCTCGGCAAATGAAAAATGTTGCCATGCATAATATGAATTTTTGAAATAGATTAATTGCTTGCTCGAATAAAATTAAAATCCGTTTAAATGAATGTACTACCAAGTGAATGTGCTACCAATTTACTTTCACACTCCCAGAAAGTCACTTTCCCATCAAAAAAGCTTCTTTGGTACCAGAATGTCACGTTTTTCTTTACCAAAAATTCATTTTAGATACAAAAAGTGACTTTAATATATTAAAGGCCAATTTTTTTCTTATTCTTTATCTAAAAATTCACTTCTTTTTTTTTTAATGTCAATTTTTATTATTAAAAATTCACTCAAGGCGTCTCTACAAAAATACAACAATACAAGAAAAACATGGCTTTTTATTGCTGCTTTGTAGTTCGAAATGTCAAAAAGTATAGAACAAAATTGACAAAGAGTGTAATTCATTGCTCTCTCTCTCTCTCTTTTTCACTATAAAATTTCTAAACACATACTTTTGTCATGTCGAACTACTAAATCAGCTGGGCGGACGATACTACCTAGTAAGATAAATACACCTTGAATTCATTTTTTTTATTGAAAATTCACTAAAAAAATTCACAAAAAGACACATTTTACCTACAAAATTCACTTTTATTTCTAAAAATATACTATTTCGACTAGAGACACTTTTTCACCAGTAATAAATATTTCTGAAAAATACTGGCCCATTTTCATTAAAAAGTCACAATTTTCTTAAAAAAATTTCTTGTTTTATTAAACAGACTCCGAAAAGTATTTTCTTTTCCCCCAAAAGTCTTATTTGTTTCATAAAATCTGTTTTTACCCAAATTGGTAGGGAGTCCTTTTGTTTAATTTTCATTAAAAATGCTTTTTTTCACGAGTCAAGCTTTTTTTCCAATATATTAGCTTTTCAAATCAATTTTAAATTTATCTTATTAACCCTGTTCTTGATAAACATAAGTTAAAATAAAGCTTTTCCGTATTTTATTGCAGAAGCTTTTATCTAAAAGAAAGCTTAAAGTTAAGTTCACCTTTTGTACGATTGTAAGACAGAGTTGGTAATGTTGGTACTGTTGTTTTTTAAGTTTTGCATGCGAACAGTTGTTATTCGCATTGTTTAAAATTAAACAAATTAATTAAGTAATTATTGTAGTTTTTGACCTTTTTATATTTTTGAATTCTATTTTTTAATAAGCACTAGGTCTTTTTATAAAAATGTTATAATAATTTTTATTTTCTCAATATTTCGCTACACCATTGGGTAGCATCTTCAGGAAATAAAAATAATAATAGTTTTTAATTTTTTTTTTTTTTTTTTTTATAAAAAGACCTAGTGCTTATTAAAAAATAGAATTCAAATTAATTAAGTTCCATAAATAATAAAATTCAATAAAAAAATTAAGGTTAAATGAAGCCAGATGTTCGCGTAGTGTTTCCTGTAACAACGTCACATTTGTAGCAACTTATTCGACTCATATTGTAATGTACAAATTCAAATAAAGTAAATCATGCCACATTATTTAACTGATATACTTTGGTAATAATTATTAGTAAAATTTAGCTACCTAAATCCTAAAACCTACGTACATTATTTTAATGACGATTTATTCAATTGAATACAATCGTACAACTCAAGGTGATTGTATTCAATTGAATCAATTTGCATACATAAAAAGAGTTTTACTTTCTGCCGAAAAATAAAACTGATAAAAAAAGTATTATTTTATTACGGCAAAATAATGTTCTCTTTATAAAAGTTTCATTCGAGCACTTATTCCTACGTTAAAAAATATGGTTTTAAATGGATTTCTTAAAAGTAAAAACTTCTTTAGGCACGTTGAGCACTTTTTGGTTTAAGAAAAATTATTGAACTCAACAATCGTAACCGTCGTCACTATTATCACAACCGTAACCGTGTCACCTAACATTAGTTTCTATACATAGATCTGCTTGTTTTGGTTAAAGAAAAATTATTGAACTCGCTTCATCGTCACCTAGCATTGGTTTCTACACATAGGTCTGCACGTTTTGAATTAAGAAAAATGATTGAACTCGCATCATATTTACCTAACATGGGTTTCTATTATTTCCTAACATAATCATTTAAAAATAAATTATTATAGTTACTTAGTTTTCACTTCTATTGACAGTCCCAACGACTGCATTGTACTTTTTTTTTATTTATTTCTCAAAATAACTGTTATAAAAAAATTATTTGATATCGATAACTCTTATTTACGGTGCCTGGAAAAAATCCTTCAACTTGTATTTAGGGATTAACGTTTAAACCATTTTTTTAAAATTGTTAAAATAAAAGTTATAATTATATGAATTTTATTTGAACTATTTTGAATTAATAAATTAATTATTTAGGCTTAAGTTCTTAATTATAAAGAGATAAAGAATAATTAGATACCAGCAAAGCAGAATGCATTTTCTAGACAGCTACGTCCGTCATCAGTACTCTTTGTATCAATCTACCCGGTAGTTTCAATTGTTATTAATTTTCTATTTAAACAAACTTATCAAAGAAATAGAATCTGAGAAATTTTAATTTTACATTATATTTCATAGAAGATAGAGCTTTTTGAAAATGTTTTACACTTGAAAACTCTATTTATTTTTCATATTATACTACCAAGCAAACATTTTTCTTTATTTTAATTCTCTTTATATATTTTCTTTTATTTGAAAATGGTATATATCTGTCTTGCTATTAGCTATCCTTTGGTTAGAAATTAACAACAATTAGATATTTTTATTTTACAAATGTATATTTTGATTATTAACACAATAGTGTTGAAGTTAACAATGTCAAAGCCGTGCCCGCTCTGTGAAATTATATGAATTTTATTTGAACTATTTTGAGTTAATAAATTAATTATTTAGGCTTAAGTTCTCATCAGTACTCTTTGTACAAAGAGTACTGATGACGGACGTAGCTGTCTAGAAAATGCATTCTGCTTTGCTGGTATCTAATTATTCTTTATCTCTTTATAATTAAGAACTTAAGCCTAAATAATTAATTTATTATAAAAGTTATAACATTTTTATTATAAAAAACAGTTTTATTATAAAAATTGAAAACATTTTTATTATAAAAAATTATAACATTTTTATTATAAAAATTGAAAACATACTTATTTTAAAAACTTAAAACATTTTTATTACAAAACTGTATCTATTTAGTACTACTTGAGTTCGAAAAGTACAATTTAAGAATCCGTTGGCTTTTTTTGAAATATTTAATTTACCATCCCTGCTGTAAGCTTTAAATTAAAAGTTTGCTCAACAGCACATTTTCAATTCCACAACATTCCCTGTTGCAGCAAAGTCGTTTAAATTTTAGTGTAAGCCAAGAGTTTATTTAGTAAAGGTAGTTAGTTGCGATTTAGTAACGGCCGTGTTGAGTTGTGTTTAGTTGTGTCGTGTTGAGTTTTGTCTTTTTTGTTTTGTTGTCATGTTGTATAGAAAACATAAACTTACGTAGGCTTTTTGTTGTTAATGTTGGCATGTCAAAAAAGTGAAGTGAATAAATGAAGTTAATAACAACAACAACAACAAAAAAAAATATGGTAACATGTATGGGCAAAAATGAAACAAAGCAAAATAATAAAATAAAAGTGTGTCTAAAATAAAAAGTATTAAATGGAAAAAAGCGCAGCGCGTGTGCAGCCATATTTAAATTAGGCTTGAGCTTGTACAAATTCAATGCAATTTAAGTTCTCTAAAAAATGTAGAAAGTTCTAACTAGAAAATTAAAGCTAAAAAAAAGATGTTTTGAAAAGTAAAGTGTTTTAGCAAATTGGTTACAATTGAGTGAATTTTGTCTAATACCTACTTGCGTTGCATGATTTCATTTTAAGGAAACTATTGGTTGAGTGATTAAACAACAACAAAAACAACAAACAAACAAAAATATTAAAGTAAAGCCACTTGTTGTTTTTATTTTTATTTCGAAAAAAGTGCATAAATTTACAAGTTTTAATATTTATTTTGCAAAGTATAAATGCTAGTAGGCCCCCTTGTATTATTTTCCTGTTTTCTGGCTGTTTTTTAATGAAATAAATTGTCTATCTACACGTATTGGTAGAATAAATTCAACGCGGCTTAAAAACTCACCTATACATTGAAATATTTTAAAGCATAAAAATAGAAAACAAAAAAAAAGTCGGCTTTAATAAAAATTAAAAAAAACAACAACAAAAACTACTAAAGAGAAGTAAAAAGAAGAAGAAAAAAAAATGAACAGCATTATAAGCAGAAGAAGCTTCTTTTTACAAAACTGAGTTGGAAAAACAATACTAAAGTTCTGTGTGTATTACTCAGAGATGAAATATTTTTGAAATTCCCACACACCTTTTTTTCTTCATATGTATATGACACACACACACACACCAAAACACAGTTTAAAATTCTGGCTGTTTATTAAAACCCGGTTTAAATTAACATAAACAAACTAAAGTAAAAAAGTCAAGAGAGCATTAACTTTGAAAATGAGAGAGCGAGCTTAAATTTGCTGTATTGTATAAATAAAAAGCTTGGTGTTGGTGAATCAGTGTGAAATGAAACATGTAGCGGTTTGGTAATGAGAGCAACAGGTGGAATTGAAACAGATTTTTTTTTTAAATTTAGTATTTAACAAATACTAAAACAATTCATATGCACTCACTCACTCACTCTCTGTGGATCATCATTATTGGATTTAAATATTTATACAAAATAACAGGTAAGTTATCTTTTATATTTTACATAAATTATAAGTTTTAAGCTTTAATTTTAATAATAATAATATTTTGAGTCGAGGGATTAAATTTGATAAATATTAGTGTTTCTATAATTGTACCCTTCACCATGATACCCTTCACTAAGTTTGCCATTCTATTTGTAATTTCTACAATATTCATTTTTGATCCAATACAGTATTTTTTTCCCTTTATTTATTCCACTTGGGAACATAGGGCTTCTACAATCAAATTCCAACTAGTTATATCATTACAAATTAATTTAATTTCATCATTTCGGAGTGCCGACTTCCTTGGGGGTTCCATCATTTCGGAGTGCCGACTTCCTTGGGGGTTCCATTCTAAGGTGCCTCTCGTAACGCTGCCAATAGGCTTACGAAGAGTATCTCCATTTTCTTCTTGTTATTTGGCGAACTATTGGTTCTTCCTTTGTTAGTCTCCAGAGCTACCCCCGAGGGTCCAATTGTCACTGCAGGAATGGCAAATGCTTTGCCATCCGGTTTACTCGGGGAAAATAAGGGCACCAAACGCTAGGGTTCCTAGAGCCTAAATCTGGAAGAAAAGGTCTGCGATAAACATTGCGGGTCCTCTTCGAGGCCCGACCAGTGCCCAATGGACTGGTACCACGGGAATCGGTGGCCCCACAGAGAGCCTATCCTCTCTGTGACCGGTTATTGGTGAGGTCCCCTTCGGGGGTACACGTGGTGGTTGTGGTTTAAGATCGATTTATGTAGGTATGGTGCACGGCCGATCAAGTGTGATGTTGCACTCTCAACAGACGGAGTTTGGATAGTCTCCAAACCCCTAAGCAAGAGGTTATAATGTGGATCTAGGCTTGCCTTGGAAAGGCTTGCCATATTATATCAATTGCTACTCATTGTGACTGTATCACACACAAAAAGCGATTGGTGGCAATCGTAAAGTGTTGTTATACTACACAATGGGGGCGCTAGTCTACGCCTAAGTTTCACTCGGTGGTAAGACTACCGTGAGGTTAGGCCGAGTAGGCAGGTACTCACGTTAATCTTGTTCCACAATTAGTCTCCAGAGCTCTGTTTGTGATTTTATTTGGCCAAAATATTCGACATATTATTCGTAGACACTTGTTTATAAATACTTGGAGTCTTTGTGCTATAGACTTTGTCATCAGCCAAGTTTCGCTGCCATAGAGTAGTGTAGCTTTTACTCAGACATTGAATATGCGGATTTTCGTGGTTTGTACCCAATACATATATGTATTCTGGATTCTTATACATAAGTAGGGAAGCCGATTTAGCGATGTCCCCTTGTCCATCTGTGTTCGTGTTGAAATGGATTTTCTGAAGATCCTAAAAAAACTTTAGAAATTTCTTAGTATATCCATCTATCAGATATATGTTCGAAAATTTTGCAATTTCAATTGAGCAAGATCCGTCATAAAAGGCGATAGCTCTATGTTCCTTATAATTCTTCTATGTTGTTTTCTTTCGTATGTTTGTATTGCTTTTTGCTTTGTTGTATTCTTATATTGGAAACCGGAAATTTAGAAATAATTGGATTCAAATCGATTCAAAATGATTGACAGAAGCGAAAGAAGTTAGAGTCACCTATAAAATGCCTTATTTTTCTTACTAAAATAAGATGGAAAATATGTGGAGAACAAAGGTGCGCTTAAGCTGTGTTGAGAATAAGCCAGAAAGTGGACCTCAAAGCCGCGTATAAATAGAATATTGGGAGATAAATGGGCTTGTTGGGCAATGCATCACTGCGCTGGCAACGCAACTTAAGAAAAAAAATTGTATTATGTAAGGCAACTTTTTTCATAAAGTTATCGATAGTCCCGTTCCACACTTGCAGTTTTTGTTTCTGCAACACATGTATTTGTTGCTGGGAGAGGAAATAAAAATGGCTGCGGTAAAATGTTGCATGTACTTGAAACTCTGCTTCTACTCTCTATTTTTGTTGTTTGTTGCTCTTTTTGTCATGAGGATGACTGTATAAAAGTATGCAGTCGTCAGAAAAACAATTTTTAAAGTATGGACACGAATGCAACTTCAAAAGAGAATATATACAAAATGTTTCAGAAACAAAATTGCAAGTGTGGAACAGGACATAACAAACAAAATACAGAAAAAAATTATTTCATGTCTACAGTTTTGTCCAATGGATTATTTTTAAATTAATATCCAATCTGTTTAAAAAGTCGAAGAGCTGGGACCAGGTGCTGATAAAAGATGAGAACGTACGCCATTTTACCGATTCAGTAGTACTGCAAAGTTGACAGCAGCTTTTAATTTTGAAAGTTGTATATCAACACTATTTACAGAACTTTGCAATAATTTTAGAATTTTATCCAGAGATGGGTACCTCCATAAAATGAAAATACATAAACTATAACTGTAGCGCTATAAAAGTAAGAGTCTTAAAATTTGATGTGGATTACTTTTAAAGCAAATTATTACAAGAACCCTGACGAAGTGGCAGGCACAGCTAGTACAGAATAAGGTGAATGCGGCAACAAACTTAAATCTTGTAATTTTTCATCGAAAATTCACAAGGGTGCATCCCTACCTCAACCTAATAGTGTATCTCTTTTCTTCTTAAATAAATATTTCTAGATTTCTTAGCCCCTATTTTATGCAATGTGGCGCCAAGCTTCTGTGGAACATATGGTTCAAATATAAAACTTAAAGTCAACTGTATCTCTTTCATAGCTGTGTAAAGTCTCAATGAAATCAGATCACCTGGGAGCAAATTACGGCATTCGTTATCGATCGAAATTACAACAGAATATAAATGGGAATTTCGATTGATATCAATTGCCGTGATTTGGCCCCTGTTTAGAAACTACAGATTTAGTTTCATTTCTTAGCCGTATTCCCCCTACTGTGTGGTGTACACTACAGTAGAAACAATTCGAAGTTATGTGGTATTATTTTAATTTATATATTTTTTTTAAATTAATTTTTACTTAAGATAACTTTAATTACATGTATTTGTTTACAGTTTTAATAAATTTCAATTTTATTATCTACAATATTTAAGAGAAACAACACCTTCAAAGTGTTTCAATGAAACAACTGGTTTAAAAACAAGTGTTTTTTTCTTCTTTTATCGATTGCTTGTTTATTGTGTATAAAATACCGTTAAACCTGTCAAAATGTGACAGCTATCTACAAACAACCTAAAAATGCAAATAAAGCAATTAAAAATAAGAGTAATAAAAAAACAGAAAGAAAGGGGGAGGGACAAAGTAATTAAACCAGTTAACGAATTATTGAATTTCGGTTTAAAGAGAAGCTATAAAAATGTTAGAAATACTCGGTTTTTTTTAATGAAAAATTAACTTTAAACAGTGGGCTTTATAATGTTCCTACCATTTCAAATAATTGTGTCAATAATTTGAAAGTAAAAGTACATAAAGTTTTCTAATAAAATATCTTTCTCTAATTTAATTCTGCGTTTTAATAAACTTTTTGGGAAAAATAATCTTTAGAGCAAATTTATAAAGCTTTACTAAAAGATTGTTATTAATTTATCAGCTTAAAATTTATTTTAAAAATTAATTATCTGGTGATTAGTTCAAATTTTGATTTTTTTTAGTTAATAAAGACACGTAAAGTTTTTTTTTTTAATGAAAATATTATACTAAACATATTCTCTTTAATCCTGTAAGGACCCTTTCGTTACCTAGATTAATGTTTCAAATTTACGCTCGGTTTAGTGCTAAAACATCTCAATGTCTCAATAAATTAATTTATTCCTCCTCACAGTCACAGAAAACATTATTTGTCCCAATTAAAGGGTTTAATTAAATTCAGGTACAACTTTAATTATTTTTTATTAAATCAATTATATATTTAATTAGGAAAGAAAAAAACTAATATTTTTATCTATACATATAATAAAATAGTAACTCATTTTCGTCTGTGTGTCCTTCATTGTTTGTGTTCGCATCACGTAAAAACTACTGGATGGATTTTAACAAAATTTTGTGAGGAGGTACCTTAGTATCCTGGTCCCAATATAGGATACTTTTTTTTTTCCACAAAAGTATCTTATTTCCAAGAGAAAGTTGAGAAAAAGCAGTGAAAAATGCAGTTCCCAGATTAAAGATGCTTAAATTTTCGGTTTAAAACTGGGATATTTTCAACACGTTTATATTTTCACCACACACCTTTTTATTTTTGAAAGCGGGATATTTGAGAAACTATTACGCAACAGATGGCGCCAGTTGATTAAAATTTGTATTTTGACTTTGTGGAATTACATTGTTATTAAAATATTTTAAGCACCACTTACAGAGGTGTACAATAATTTTTAGAATTTTAGAATTGTTTATAAATTTTAGAATTTTATGGAGGTATAGGTAACTTTATATAAATTAAACACATAAACCATAACTGAAGCACTATAAAAGTAAGAATCTTTCAATTGGCGTGGAATACTTTCAAAGCAAAACTGAGCAAAATATTGTCAGGACGCCCACGACGTGGCGGGCACAGCTAGTTTAATATACAATTGAATCAATTAAAAATTTAATTAAATTCGTATCTCATACTTAGAGAACAAAGTGTTTTCTGTGATTCTTATACCATCCGACTTTTTTCCTCCTTCTAAAGCATCCAATTTTCTTATATCCAAGATGCACAGCCCCGCCGAGGAGGCCACACAAGAGTTTCAGTTTTCTTGCGAACATACTGCGAATAAAAGAGCATCGAAATGTGTAGATTACCGTTGGTCTGCGTTGTATTAATAATTTCTCGTGGAAATGTTTCCGCCAATCATTTAAGAATATCGTGTAGACCCTCTGTTATTCGCGAACACGCTGTCGGTACTAATTTTTATATCCACTCCGTGGTACCTCAGACAGTAAATCGCTCTTTTTACGGTCGAAATTTTAGCTTAAATAATGCATAGATCTGTCAGCTTTAATTTTATTCTGTATTGATAACCAGACATAAAAATCCCTCCCTCAAATTGAATTTCTGATTTTAAGCCATATATGTATATAGTGTAAGCATAATTTAATATGGCTAAGAAAGAAGATAGTTGATGTAACCGATTGTCATGTCTCAAGTAATGGCAAGGTCTACATATAAATTTTTAGAGTTTATTTGCAGGGTTGCCAATTTTTAACTATTATTTAGATTTATATGTACGTACTTATTTGAATCAATTTGTTGATTACAGACTTGGCAACCTTGTATTGGCCGAACAACGTCATTTAACGGGAAAACATGCGCATAGCGTAATCTTGTCTTCTATAATTCTTGTGCCTTTTCCAAGTAATGTTCCGTATGGTCTTTGACGTATGGAGGTCTTTGACTTATGAAAGCTGAGGTATATAATTTAGTTTTTTATGTACTTTGAAAATGCTGTCGTAAAAAAATCACCCTTTGTATAGGAAGTAAACAAAATACATTCAACATTTAGCCAAAATAACACCATTCAAAACCAAATTTGCTTTTTATTATAATACACACCAATTGACACAATTACAAAAGTGTTTTTGTTTTTTGTTGTAAATAAGTGCGTTTGCCTAAGTATGTACTTATATTGCGTGTTCCAAGTTGCCAAAAAAGGTGGTTAAAAAATTACAAGTCATCAACTCACATACCACCAAAAATATAGGATTGGTCAAGGTTACAAAGCAAGAAACATGTAGTTATTTTTGGGAGCAGTTAAACAGGTAAAAAGGGGAAGTTGATTCCCTTTTAGATAAAGAAAACCTAAAATTTCGTTTTTAACAGCGGGAAAACAAAAACAAACAAAAAAAATATTTTTACATTCAATATCACAATATAAATAGATTTTTTTTTTTTTGCATAAAATGGCCTTTTGGGGTGTAATTCTATTAATATCTTGGTAGACAACAATAACAATAGATTATAATGATAAAATAAATACAATTAAATTAAATAAAATACGTAAGACGACCGATCATGAGGTCATAAGGTGACGTTTTTGTGGCGAGGTGTGTGAATTTAATTTTTAGAACTTTCTTATTGTTTCTTTTGTTTTTGTGTTCTAATTTGTTCCGATATATATCTTGTTGTATTTAAAAACATTGTTTTTCAAAAACACATTCCAATTAAAATTAAAAAAAAAATTAAACTTTAATTATTACTTCTATTCAAACATATAAATACGAGAAAACAAGCGTCTGAAATTCCCATCCCATTGTTATTTTGCACAAACTCTGCTCTCTCTCATGTATACTAAAAAATTATTTAAATTGTGTGTATTTGTATTGTTATTTAAAAATTAAACAAAAGAATATAAATGAAAAAGAAATAAATGAATAAAAAATATAACTACTAAGTTGACATAAAATATAGGAATGGAAAAATATTTATTAGAACGTGGAAACTGATAAATTGTATCTTAAAATTTTTATAAGAAAAAAAAATTTTTTTTCTAAATTTATTTTATAGAAAATCGTTAAAGTGCGACGATTCGAATTTACCCACATAGGGTTTCGACCCACCGTAATATATATAAGTAGAAATAAAATTTTTAATTTTTTCATGTTTTGTTTGGGGTACCTTTTAATTTTATGTTTTTATTAAAATTTTAAATGTCTGCCTTTGACGATTCAAAAGAGAAGCACATTTCCGTCAAAATCACATGTTTCAAGGGACACCCTTTACTTTTTAATTATTTTTATACTTATTATTATAGCGATTTTACAAAAATATCCTGTAAAATTTTAAGTGTCTGCATATAACATTTAAGAGATAAATCCATATTCGTCAAAATCGTGACTTCTAGGGGATCATCCTTTCAGTTTTAATAATTTTATTTTTGATACTTGTTATAGTAGACATGACACACAAAGGGTTCGACCTACCGACAAATATATAACTGTAAAAGTAAAAATTTTAATTTTATTTCATTTCTAGCAGTTTCAAGGGCCATTATCGGACCGCGTTTAATTTTTAATTTTATTTCTTTTAGCAATTATAGCTTAACTTAGTCTACGTAAATTACAAGTATCTGGTGTTCGCAACAATTTCCTATAGGAAATTTTTTTGCATCGCAAAAATTTTCTATTGGCAATTGTATTGTATCGCAACAATTTTGTATGGGAAATTGTTTTGTATCGCAATTATTTTCTGAGGAAAATTGTTTTGTATCCCAACAATTTTCTATAGGAAATTGTTATGTGTCGCAGCATTTTTCTATAGGAAATAGTTTTGTATCGCAACAATTTTCTATAGGAAATTATTTTATATCGCAATAATTTTCTATAGGAAATTGTTTTGTATCGCAACAATTTTCTCTAGGAAATTGTTTTGTATCGCAACAATTTTCTATAGGAAATTGTTTTGTGTCGCAGCAATTTTCTACAGGAAATAGTTTTGTATCGCAACAATTTTCTATAGGAAATTGTTTTATATCTCAACTATTCTCTATAGGGAATTGTTTTGTATCGCAACAATATTCTATACGAATTTGTTTTGTATCGCAACAATTTTTTATAGGAAATTGTTTTGTATCGCAACAATTTTCTATAGGGAATTGTTTTGTATCGCAACAATATTCTATACGAATTTGTTTTGTATCGCAACAATTTTTTATAGGAAATTGTTTTGTATCGCAACAATTTTCTATAGGAAATTGTTTTGTATCGCAACAATTTTCTATAGGAAATTGTTTTGTATCGCAACAATTTTCTATAGGAAATAATTTTGTATCGTAACAATTTTCTATAGGAAATTATTTTATATCGCAATAATTTTCTATAGGAAATTTTTTTGTATCGCAACAATTTTCTATAGGAAATTGTTTTGTATCGCAACAATTTTTTATAGGAAATAGTTTTGTATCGCAACAATTTTCTATAGGAAATTATTTTGTGTCGCAGCAATTTTCTATAGGAAATAGTTTTGTATCGCAACAATTTTCTATAGGAAATTATTTTATATCGCAATAATTTTCTATAGGAAATTTTTTTGTATCGCAACAATTTTCTCTAGGAAATTGTTTTGTATCGCAACAATTTTCTCTAGGAAATTGTTTTGTATCGCAACAATTTTCTATAGGAAATTGTTTTGTATCGCAACAATTTTCTATAGGAAATTGTTTTGTATCGCAATAATTTTCTATAGGAAATTGTTATATATAGCAACAATTCTCAATTTTCTTTGGGATATTATTTGTATCGCAACAATTTGTATGGGTAATTGTTTTGTATCGCTACAATTTTCTATAGGAAATTATTTTGTATCGCAACAATTTTCTATAGGAAATTGGTTTTTATCGCTACAATTTTCTATAGGAAATTGTTTTGTGTCGCATCAATTTTCTATAGGAATTGTTATGTATAGCAACAATTCTCAATTTTCTTTGGGAAATTATTTGTATCGCAACAATTTGCATGGGTAATTGTTTTGTATCGCAACAATTTTCTAAATGAAATTTTTTTGTGTTGCAGCAATTTTCTATAGGAAATAAGTTATTTATAAATTTTTATTTATCGCAATAAATTTCCATAAATTTCGAAATGATTTTTTGGTTTATATTTGAACCCGCAACAATTATTGGAAAAATTTTTTGGAGGTAAAAGTTGTTCAACAATGAAGAGCCGGAATCTGCGATTGATGGCTAAAATCAGTATTGAATTTTATATGTATCAATGATAGAAATATGTAAAATTGATTTGATTTTTGCAAAATTTAGATATTGATTTTTAAATGTTTTTTCTTAAAAGAATTTCATAGTAACAACTGAAAACCGCATTTGTTTATTAAAATCTTCTCCGTAATACTTTGCTGTTTGTCATAATTTATTTAAAAACTTACCACATCTTAAATAAAGTAGAAAAAAGCTTTTAACTTAGAAAAAAAGTGTTTTTGAACTTTTGAGTGGACTGATGACTGCCTGCCTGCCTGCCTGCACAGTATGAGTACTTTAAAAATTACAATATAAAATGTTGTTGTGGATTCTTTCTAAAGCAACAAACAATAGACAGAGATAAGTGGCACTAGGCATATGATTATGTTAATAAATGAATACAATAGACGCTGCCTTTAAAGAAATATTGTGGTTAGGGACAAGAGAGACTTGTGATGCGATTAAATTAAATCAATATTTTAACAAAGACTTCTTTTTTAGGAAAGTGGTTGCAAACCAAACCAAATCAATTATTTACTCGGAATATGCTTAAAAACAACAAGAAGATGATTTTTAATCTTTTGAATTAAAAAAAATTAAAAAAAAAATCAAAATAAATTACTGCTACAAATTTTATTATTCAAATCTAATATTAACGTTGACCATGACTACTACTACTTCGTAAACTATACACGCGGCAGGTCCAACACTTTTTAACCGACTTCAAAAAAAGAAGGAGGTTATCAATTCGTCTGAATGTTGCTTTTTTTTTACGTTTGTGCCCGCAGAACTCAGTCATTTCTGAACCGATTTTAAAAATTTTGCACTATTAGAAAGGTTATGGCTACAGATTGGTCCCATTTTAAAAGAAGTTCAAAATTTTAAAAATTAAAGGGTGTCCCCATACAACATACATGTTTTTTACGTGTATTATGAACATTATAGGTCACCAATTAAAAATTAAAAAAAGTGCGTATCACAGTAGCTCCCAACAACAAAAAGTAAAAATTAAAGGGTGACCCCATAGGTGACTTAATTTCACCTTTATTCTCCTATCTTTTGAACCGTTATAGACAAACACTTGAAAGTTGCACAGAATGTTCGATACTATGTCTGTTATAATAAGTATAAATATTTAAAATTAGAAATTAAAGGGTGTCCCATTAGTTGCTTTATTTTGATATATATATGGCCAAACTTTTGAACCTTTATAGACAGACAGTTGAAATTTACAAAGTACTTGTATTGCTAAGTCCGCTAAAATAACAAGTGTAAAATATGAATTTGGAAATTAAAGGGTGTCCCAATAGTTAATGTAAAAGTAATATATATGGCCAAACTTTTCAACTGTTATAGATAGACAGTTGAAATTTACAAAGAATCTATATTGCTTAGTCCGCTATTAAAACAAGTATAAAACTTGGATCTATAAATTAAAGGGTGTCCCCATTATTGATGTTATTTGACCATTATGTCCTCATCTTTGGAACCGTTATAGACAAACACTTGAAAAATAGACAAAATGTTCACTACTATGTCTCGAATAACAACAAGTATAAATATTTAAAATTGGAAATTATAGGGTGTCCCAATAGTTGATGTAATTTGATGTATATGGACACAAAGTTAAAATTTAAAAAGAATCTGTATTACAAAGTGTTCTTTAAAAAGTATTTATATTAAAATTTGAATTTAAAGGGTGTCCCAATAGGTGACGTTATTTGATATATATGACCCTATCTTTTAAACAGTTATTGATAAACACTGAACAATTAGACAGAATGTCCATTACTATATCTGTTATAATAAGTATAATTATTTAAAATTATAAATTACAGGGTGTCGCAATAGTTTATGTAATTTGATGTATATGATCAAACTTTTAAAACGTTACAGACAGAAGGTTGAAATTTACAACGAACCTGTATTGCTACGATCGCTAAAACTAGTATAAAATTTGAATTCGGAAATTACAGGGTGTCGCAATAGTTACCGTCTTAAAGAAACATGATTTTAAGTTTGTCTGTTTTGAAGTCGGTTTTTTTTTGCAAGAATTATTTAAGAATAGTGTCGTCGGTAACACGTTTTTTGTTTGTTACTTATTACGTTGTAACTCTCTCGGCAACAGGACCATTGTGTTGTGTGTACTAAAGACCCATCCTACTCCAACTGAGCAGCTCACTTAATAGTCTCTAACATAAGAAATTGTGAATCCTAGAAATGGGCCTTTTGACAAATGGAAAATTCTAGAACGGCACCTTTACAGAATTCCATTTTTGTTTTGCCTTCACTGTTCGCCGTTACACCACGTGAAATTATAGAGAGGAGTGTTAAATTGTTGGCTACAGTCTCAGTACCGGTTCTTCGTATCGGCTTCTTCGATTTTCATCTTCGCCAGATGATGCTTGAAGTTTCCATTAGCTAACGCAGTTATCCAGCTTAAGGTATCTCGATTAATCCAAGCAACTTTCTAAACTACATGACAAGTAGCTATTGCCTCAGGAATATTTTCTAAAATTAATCAGCTCTTGCAAGGTATTCTTTTCCATCTCTTCTGGGTTCTTCCATTGGCCAATTCCAACCGGTGTTCCTTCACTACCGTTTTAAGGCTTCTCTGTCCATCTAAAAACTGGAGGTCGACAGAACTGTGGATGTTCGCTCAACTTAATATAGCTAGCCTCCTATCAGAGACACGACCTAAATAGAAGCCTGTTACAAGCCGTTACTGCTTGTTTTGTTTCTGCTGAGGAAGAAGATTTTGAAAGCCATTTTCGCCTGGTAAACGGAGACTTACTCCCCCAAAACACAGACTATAGGACAAGCTCAGCTGAGTATACACCTGCTCTACCGTCCATAAGAGAACCATCAGTAAAAATTCTAATATCGTTCTCCATACACTCGTTGTGTATTACTCCATACGCAATGAGTGTCTGAAGCAGTCTTTCGACTATCTTTCTTCTACTCATGCGTTCTATTGGCATTTCAGCTTCCCTAACCTCCTTACTAACTAGGTCCAGGACGCTCTTATGCCCAATTTTCGGCCCAAAGCTATGCCAAAAGGCAGCGCTCTTCATAGGCAAAGCTGACATTGCAGCACGTTGATCTAATGAAAAAGTCCAACGGCAGCAATCCCAATATTGCCGCAATTGCCTGTGATGGAGCAGTGCATCTATACTCATACAAGCAATCCCTTAAACATCATCTAACGGATGTTTAATTGTAATCTGGGAGGCTTTTAACACCAAAACACCAAATTTATAAATTATTATGAGTCGCACCATCATTGTGTAAATCCAGTATCGAGCCTTTGGTGACATTCCCCACCACTTGCGGGCACAAACTCGTTTACACTGATGCAAAATCCTTTTTGCTTTCCGTATCTTCATTTCAATATGTTCGTTCCAGGTTAGTTCCTTATCCAAAGTAATGCCTAGATAATTAACCTTCCTTGACACATTGATTTCCGATCCGAAAATAATTTAGGATCCAACCTTTATACCCTTCCTCCTTCGAGTGAAGATCATAGCGTCTGATTTGCTAGCATTTATGGTTAGCCCCTGTTCATTGCACCATACCTCGGCCTGCCTCAGACATCCTTGGATGGTATCAATGAACTTTCCATCAACCGTAGTGTCAGATCGTCGGCATACGCAACCGTATGGACGCTTATCGCGTCCAATTTCCAGAGAAGGCCTTCAACAGTGATGTTCCAAAAAAAAGAGGTGAACAATTTCCTCCCTGCGGGCAACAACTGACCACCCTAATCTGGATTCTGCAACGCCCATTTTTGAGATTTATGGGTGTCCCGGTAGACTAGTGTGTAGTGTGCTGGGGGTTGTGAGTTCGATTCCCACTAAAGACTCTGGGTGTTTCACTACAACGAGTGTAGATCTTCGTTACTATGCTCGATAATTTTAATTAGTATATAATTTGCAATTGTATTGTAATTTTTAATAAATAAATAATTTTATTTAATAGCGAGTTCAAGACGTTGCCATATTTTTACAGATTCTTTTCAAAGTCGTTACATTTAAAATTTTAATTGAAAACTACTGAAATAAGAATATTAAAAATTATTATAATAAAACTAACGTGACAAAGAGTAATTTAATTTTCTTATACATAATTACAAGCCTAAATAATAATTTACTTCTGTTTTTATTCTTCTCATTAAAATTAACATTGAATAAATCTTGAGAAAAATCTTTCGATTTGTGAACAGTGAACAGAAACAACGTAAAATGCTGTGCTATAAATTATACAGTAAAAAGAAAGAAATCAAAAAAAAACATCAAAATTGTTTAATAATACAATACTCGTAGAACAAATTTACAACTCTATATTCTTACACGTTAAGTTAGATACCGACATACATATGTATGTATGTATGCATGTGCATAATACGCACACACGTGAGTGAATGCTTGTATTCGTATAAACAATTGTTTTACTTCCGGCTTTAAGAATACACTGGCTTTCTACCCAAGTGAAAAAGGGATGGGATTTAAAATGTAATTTTCAATTTAAGCATGTTTTAACCCTAAAACCTACAGTGGAAAAAATGTATGGTATTTGACTTTGCCAAATAAAGGGAGTCCCAAAATAAAAGTATGATTTATATTATTTTTAAATTAACAGCTTTCTAAACTGCATCATACAGGTAGAAGGAAAGTGCATATATGTGATCGCGAACAGAGAAAGAGACCTCACGGAACCTCACATGAACTCCCGTTAACATTTTCGGTCATAATCGGTAGTTTCAGAGTTAGAACAGGCATATTAACAGCATTTACAGCAATGTTGAAAAAAAAAGGGAAACTGCTCTCCGGATTCCGAGGTATATGTGGGCACCAGAAGCCGGGGTTCCTGGAACCTGAATCTGGGAGAACCTGTCTGTGTATATAGGTCTTTCGAGGCTCGACGAAGAGTCCAAACGACTGGTACCACAGTAGCCGATAGCCGTACAGAGAATCGCCCATCTTTGTGACTGGTTACTTTTGAGGTCCCTTCAAGGTCCTGGCTGCGGTTTGGACCAAGGTTTGTAGAAATGGTACAAGTTTTACCAATCATGCTGTTGCACTCTCAACAGAAGGCATGATTGAATGTCAGGAGCTCAGTGGGCTCCAAACCTATAAAAAAGGGATTAGAATATGAGGCCAGAGGCTTTCTATGTTTTACAGATTACTGTTTATTGCGTTATGTGCACAATAAGGACGCTAGTCTACGCTTAAATTTCACTCAGTGTTAAGATCACCGTAAAGTCCTGACGTACGTAAATATTGACCATATGTATTCCTTTTTCTGTGCGCGGTCACATATGTATGTATAAAATATTTGTATATAGGTAAAATAATGACATGTGACAGATAGAATATGGAGTTCAGTAGTCATTTGTGCCAAAAGTCTACATAAATGGCTTGCCAAACATTTTTCGGTTACACCTACATAAGCTACACAAAAATAACACGTATAAACATACATACATATTGTACATTTATCAGATAACTCAGACGTCGAATGTACTGCGTCAATTTTCTTATTTTAAATACTTTCTTGCATCTAAATACACAAACTTATGTAAACACATATTTTTTTAACTAAAGTCTGTTACTCTGTTCATACAAAAAAAAAAATTCTATAAAAATGTCATGAAAAAATGTTGCAGAAGTATGTGGAAAAACATTGAAATGTTTCTGGCAACATTTTATCAAAGCTGCGAAATAAAGCAAGGGGACATTATTTCATGTGGAATTTTTCTAACAGCAGCTGATCGCTTGGCTTTTGTTAACATTTCTACAACAATGTGGTATACTTAAAAACAATAAAATCGTAAAATTTTTTCAAATCGCGAGATAGACACCACATTTTAAATGTCAAATTTTCCCTGTGAAATAATAAATGTTGCTCAACATTTTTCACAAATTCGAACAGAGTACTAGGCTTAAGATTACTCTTCTTTTTTATAATTTGTGCTGGGGTCTTTTGAATTAACTTCCAATGCGATGGTAAGGATTTACAAATTTTAATAAAATCCGTAAAAAAAGGTCTTCTCCCATTTTCATATTCCGCGTAGTCTGCGCTCTACAAACAATTTGCTTTTATGAAACTATTTGAATTTTTTACATGCACGATTCCAGCGTACATTTTGCCAATCTAGCCGGACATTAGGTCAAAAATTCATTTTGAGAAATGTAAAAATTAAAGTACGCAGCTCGACAGAAAACAAAATTCTGCATCGTATAGTGAATTTTCAAGGCTTTTGCTTGAGATTTGTCATTATGGGGCACTGCTAAGATCTGAAAAGTTGAGTAAATCGCATACGTTTTTATTCACTTTATACGATTTAGAAAGGTTTGCAATATATTTTTGGGCGGCTAAACGAATAAAGATTTTGTATTGATTTTTTTTCTGTGAAAGGCTATATTGGCAGCTAGTTATTTTAATTAATTTTCAGAAAATTTTTATTTTAAATTTTTATGATAAAACATTTCGTTCGAAATTAAAAACATATATTTTTTTGTTCACTTTTTTGTCAAAAAAGAGTGTGATCTCCATCGCGATCTTAAAAATGTTATATATCACTATAAAATTTCCGATCTCTACTTTTATACTGTAGAAAAAACGTTGTGCGTTTTTGCGCGATTTTTTTTCTCCAAATTTTACCTTTTTTCTGTTTCTGCTCCTCTTGCATATGTAGACACGATTAAGAGCCCTTTTCGTCGGACATAAAATGTTTTTGGTTTCTAAAGCCTAGTAGTACTCTGTTCGAATTTGTGGAAAATGTTGAGCAACATCTATTATTTCACAGCGAAAATTTGACATATAAAATGTGGGGTCTATCTCACGATTTGGAAGAATTTTACGATTTTATTGCTTTTGAATATATCACATTGTTTTAAAAAATTTTCCACAAAAAATTTTACAAAAAAATTCCACATGAAATAATGCTCATTTGCTTTATTTTACAGTTTTGATAAAATGTTGCCAGAAACATTTCATGTTTACTTCTGCAACATTTTTTCATGACTTTTTCATACAATTTTTTTTTATGTATGTAGTTTGACAGTATTCCGCATGAAAAACTGAATAGAGTACCAGGCTTAAGTTGTTTTAAATAAATTAATTGTTATTATTTTAAATCAAATTTATTGTTAATAGTGCAAATTATTATTATCTATACATATAATAAAACTGTGATTTTCTGCCTGTCTGTCTGTTTGTGTTCGCATCACGTAAAAACTGCCAAAAGAATTTTAATACAATTTTATGGAGAGCTACCTTAGTATCGTGTTTTAAATATAGGATATTTTTTTCCGTAAAAATATCTCACTAACCAGAAAGAGGAAGAACAAGTATAGAAAGTACGCAATTTTACCGCTTCAATGGTTTTGCCAACTTGACAGCAACTTTCATTTTTGTCAGCGGGTAATTTAAAACACTATTTACACTACTCTACAATAATTTTGGAATTTTATACAAATTTAGATTTTTATATAAAGCCTATGTTTCTGAGTAATTACCCAGGGATGGGTACCTTTATATAAAGTAATTACATAAACCATATTTGAAGCACTATTAAAGTAAGTGTCTTAAAGTGGATTACTTTCAAAGCAAAATAAGGACGCTGACGAAGTGGCGGGCACAGCTAGTTGTGAATAAATTAATTATTTTCAGATAATTTAAATCCTATAAAGTAATAAATTAAAAAATTTACTTCTATTAATAATCTTCTCTTCGTCATAAAAGCTTAAAAATAAATATTTTTTGGAAATTAGCAAAAAAAATTCACTTAGACGTTTCGGGGGGTGTGATTGGAGGGTACTCCTCCCCCTGCCAATAAAAACTTAAAAATGTTATTCTAAGGTATTAAGTATGTAATCCATTTCTTTTAATAATTATTGCAAACAATGCAAACATATTTTATGTCACCGCCCACAAAAGGAGGAGGGGCGAAAAATGACATTTTAGAATCTTCAGGGTCCAAGTTTAAGTTTTTGAACATTTGCTGACTATAAAAGTTGCATTTGCTAAACAAAAGTATGGGAAAACTTAAAAAAAAATTAAATTTTTCAGAGGTAGGATTAGTTCTTCTAAGGGGAACTTTTTCTCTTTGATCCTATTTTTCTTATTTTATAACTTTAACAGCCGATGACCATAAGAGATTTTTCTGCAAGGTTCCTTAATCTAGGGACACTCAGTAAATTTACAGAGCCAATACAAGCTAAAAAAAAGTAATGTCCGTCTAGATTTGCAAAATACCCCTATGTGCAGCGGTTGGACAAACATGAAAATAGTTCTCTAAACTCTACACAAACGGCTTAGTGAAGCGCAAAATTCTGTTCTGTTTGGTAAACAGCTGGAAGGTTTTTTTTTGTCATTTACTTACAAGTATATTTTATATATTTTTGACGTTGTGGTAGCGAAACACACCGGGTATAGCTAGTTATTGTTCAAATTATCACTACTTGCTGTACATTGTTGTCTACATTTTATTCTTTTATATCTACATACATATGTACATATGTAGGTATATTTTCTACTACTTTGTTGTTGTTTTTGGGATGGGTTTCTGCAAGAAAAGTGTAAACAAAACAAATCGAGAAAAAAAAAACGAAGTAGACAACAATAAAAACTTCCAAAAATTATTAACAATACTTTTTTATTTGTTTAGTGAGTTAGTGTTTGTTTGTTTTTGGGTATATACATACATATGTACATGTTTATGTATACATATAACGGTAGAATTTACGTCACCTAAATTATTTCCAAGAAATTTCGTCATTTCTCCATACTTACATATACATAAGTATGTGTGTACATATGTTTGGTGTTGTAGTATTTCAAGTTTAAGTTGTAGCTTTGTGGTTTCCATTTCTAGTCAAGACGTCATTTGTTTTACAAAAAAAACCAAATCTGGTTATTAATTAGTATGTACGTACATACATATGTATGTATTTTGAAAGTGAATTTACACTTAAAGTTGAAAAGTTAAAGGGAATAAGGCGATTTTATGTTACCAGGTGAGAATTCTCCGGCAACAATTACCTACAGTAAAACAAAGATTTTGACAATTTTTTTGCTTGCACATACAAAATAATACACAAAAAAAAAAAATGTAAACTGGTTTCCTTTCGCTTCCTTCTGGCGAATTGTGTTCGCCTTATGGTTGTAGCCAAGGCGAATTGATACCAGGTGATAGCAGTACGGCAACGCAGATAGACGGAAATGAGTTACTATTTTATTATATGTATAGATAATATATTTTTGACAAGACATTAGCAAATAAACTAGAGTAAAAAATAATAAGCGGGGCTATCGTCTCCACCTGGTATAAATACGCATTGGTTATAACTATTCACTATCATACTCAGTCGTTCGATCTGTCAAAAATAACATGTGTTCGATCTGTCAAAAATAACCTAGCGTTTACATTTGACAATACTGTCATGATAATAAAATAAAAATACGTATTAGTTTTCTAAAATCCTGATAAATAATTTACTCCGTAGTACATGCGTCCAGACAATAATTAAGACAATTTATTTAAATTTTTTCATTTTTTCTTTAAGTTATTGTCGGCATACGTCAAAACACTGACCTATTTACTGTCTTCAATATATTCGAGATAGTAGTTCAGATAATTGAAAAATTGTGCAGGTATTAATTATTGTCATAACATCATTGTCAGTTGTAAACGCAATGTAAAAGTGAATGTGTGTGACAGAAATTTTGACAGATCTGCATGATTTGATAAATCGCACACGTTTTCCGTTTAATACAGGTACGAGTACCTACAAGGTACATAAATCCATTTATAAGATAATGGTACTGGCGAATTCATTTTTTTTTTGTTCTGTTGCTGGAAATGTCAAACTCCATTTAAAAAATGTTTATTATTGTTATAAAATGGAGAGTGGTTGTCATATCAAGAAATGTTGCCAATACCTGATACTTGGATTCAACTTTATACCTAAAATATAAAATTTATTTAAAGCTTTAAACGAATAGACAGCGGCTACACCGCTACACGACTACAAATGCCGTTGGCTACAATCGTGGCCATGTAGTCAGCTACTGAATTATGTTGAAGACGACAGCGACATACTTCAAAACTATGAAAATATTGTAAAAATACATATTTAATATAAAAAAATACTTTTATCATATCAAAACAAATAAATATATTTGCTCAAAACCAAGCCACATTCATCAGGTAACCTCACTAAGAAGGAGAAATAATAAGGCGAAAATTTTAAATTTTTTTTTATATGGAGTTTGATAGTTCGACTTTCATTTAAGGGGAAAAATTGTAAGTTTAAGTGTCAAAATCCATATAAAAAAATATTGTTTATTTTCGCCTTAATATTTCCCCTCAGTAGTGAGGCTACCTGATTAATATGCCTTGCTCAAAACCTTTTGATTTTAAATGAATTTGTATTTTTAATTTTGTGAAATTTTTTTTTTGTCTATTGAATAAAATAAAATTGTCGCAAACAAAAATAGAAATTAGCTTAAGTTAGCTACAGCCACAACGGTGGTCGTGTAGCCATGTAGCTATGATGTCGTCAAAGTAATCGTCTTAATATAAACGTGTATATTTTAATTTTGACAGGTTGTAGTCGGTATCCTGCTGTCGTCTATGTGTTTAATGCTTAATGTTTAAAAAATAATTGTCACAGTCCATGTGGAAACTTAATTTAAATCACCCTTTACTTCTATGGGTATATATTTATGTATGTCTATATGTTTCCTTAAAAAAATATTTTGCCTCCAATTATTTTTGTACACAAAATATGGGTCAACAAATTTTAACTTATAAACTCCTTTCGTCGTTCGTTTCTCTCTATCGTTCCCTACGAAAAGCACTCCTTATTGAAGTATTTACTTTTCTATTAAGTTTTTATGTCTAACTACTAATTAGTGCTTTCATATTCAGTTTGTTTTCCTCTTACATTTTTCTACTTTATAATAATGTTTTAGATACAATTTTACAAATTCTTTTTTTGCTCAATTATACGAACTAAATATTCCTTCAATTGCATGCAAATTGCAGTGTTCTGGTTGCTTAAATTCTCTAAGGCTTTGCCGTAAAACAAGTTAATTAAGTCATGCGTATTCGAAAGTGGTCCTTTTAATTTTACTAACAAGTATTAATTTACTAATTTTATTATTTAATAATCCATTTTATTTTTACTACAAAAGAATTACATGCTATGTGACAGGGCTGGATAATTCAACACAATTATATTTGTTGCGGTAGTTTTATTAGACTAAAACAGCACAGTATCCCTGTGGAAAAAATTAAATAAAAGTACTATCAAAAATCTATATCTATATACTCCTATCTAAACATATAATTAAATAGTAACTCATTTCCGTCTGTCTGTGCGCTTTTCGTTTGTGTTCGCATCATGTAAAAACTACTGGATGGATTTTAACAAAATTTTGTGAGGAGGTACCTTACCATCCTGATTCCAATATAGGGTACTTCCTTTCCGCAAAAATATCTCATTTCCAAGAGAAAGTGGAGAAAAAGCAGTGAAAGTATGCAATTTCCGGTTTAAAACTACGATTTTTTCAACACGATTCCGCACCTTTTATTTTTGAAACTACTCTTACAGAGGTTAACAATAATTTTTAGAATTTTAAATAAATTTAAAAATTTTATCCAAGGCTGGGTACCTCTATATATAATGTAAATACGTCTAATAAAATAGTAACTCATTTCCATCTGTCTGTCTGCCTGCCTGCTTTTCGTTTGTGTTGACATCACGTAAAAACTACTGGATGGATTTTAGCAAAATTTTGTGATGACGTTCCTTAGTATCCTGATTCCAATATAGAATAAGTTCTTTCCGCAAGAATATCTCATTTCCAAGAGAAAGTGGAGAAAAAGCAGTGAAAGTATGCAATTTCCGGTTTAAAACTGCGATTTTTTCAACACGGTTCCGCACTTTTTATTTTTGGAACTACTCTTACAGAGGTTAAAAGTAATTTTTAGAATTTTAAATAGATTTAAAAATTTTATCCAAGGCTGGGTACCTCTATATATAATGTAAATACGTCCAATAAAATGGTAACTCATTTCCATCTGACTGTCTGTCTGCTTTTCGTTTGTGTTCGCATCACGTAAAAACTACTGGATGGATTTGAGCAAAATTTTGTGAAGAGGTAGCTTAGCATCCGCATTCAAATATAGGATACTTTTTTTTTCGCAAAAATAACGTATTTCCAAGCGATAATAAAGAGAAAAAGCAGTAAAAGTACCACGACGTTTTTTTTACTGATTTAAAGGTACTGCATACTTTAAGACATCTTTTATCTTTGAAAACGGGATATTTTAAACACGGTTGCGCAACAGATGGCGCTGATTTGAAATAATGACTGTCAAATAGCCAATTGAATAAAACTTGTATCTGATTTGTATTTTGCCTTTGCGGAATTACATTATTATTAAAATATTTTAAACACCTTTTACAGAGATTTGAAATAATTTTTAGAATGTTTTATAAATTGTAGAATTTTATCAGGGATGTGTACCTTTATACTATAAAACACTATAAAAGTAAGAGTCTTAAAATTGATGTGGAATACTTTCAGAGCATAAAATTGTCAGAACTCCCACGACGTGGCGGGCACAGCTAGTGAAATAATATAACAATAATTTCACTTTTTAAAGTGTTAATGAAAGTTGTGCGTTTTTATTTTTATTTTTTTATTGTTAAATGTAGAGATTGTCATGACAATTACACATTTCAGTTACCAAAACTAATTCAAAACAAATCAATGGTGAAAAGTAAACAGCAGTTCAAATTCACATGTCATGTCATATATTTAAGTGCATTCACATAAATTCATATAAATTTTAATATAAAACGTGTTCACCGCAAAATAAATTTTTGTTGGTTGACTGAAGACGATGTGTACTTTGCTGAATGCAGTTGAAAATTACAAATGTTTTTTTTTTGACGAGACTTTATGCAACAAGCTATTGTTTTTCAAAATAAAGATTCACCTTAAGGTGAATTTAATAAAAAAAAAAATTCGTATACTGTGTGACGACAACATTGAAATTTAAAGTCATTGAGTTACTAACGTTTAAGTTTATGAACATTTATTTTTTATTGTCAGCAACGTTAAAAAATAATAAAAAAATAATTGTTATTTTATTATCGTATTTATTTTAATATTTTTCTTTTAACCAACTTTTTGATTAGTTATGGGTGAAAATTCAATAACTGTGTTTATTGTCCATTATACATATGTATCTCCTAAACGTTTTCACTATACATGACTCCTAAACGTTTTCATGTATAAATTAATATAAAAACATTTTTCATTTGTTTAAATAATAACATGTCTCCTTTCTAGGAGACATGTGACCAACTACGTTTGTTTTATTGGTGTTTATTTCTTAATATTCCAATCAGACAATTTAGATATAATGCCGAGATAAGGTTGGCTATAATGTTTTTAAGGTTAAATTTTCCGATTAAAAATATCTCATAGCATGACAAAATTTGCAGTTCTGGCAACTCTGTTATTATTTATGCTCCTTTTATATTTCCGTTTTATTATGAATAGACTATTGCCAGATTATTACTAATGTAGGGGGAATATCAAAGCAGACCATTTCCTTAATGGGTCCCTTTTTCGACCCCTTCCGTTTTCTATGATTATAGACAACTGAAATGTAATTTACGGCAACCTTACTTTCACATTGAGTCAAGTGCTAAAACCAGCCTTTAATCTTGACTTTAGTATTTTCAGACTGTCGACTGGTAATTTTCGGCCTTCTTTGTCATTACGCAGTCTCTAGTAATTGCTAGCATTTGTTCAGATCCCCCATTGCAACCAAATTTAACAAGCTTCTACCCATGGTCCTAAGTCTTATGCTAGCTAGTGCCGAACATTCACATACAATGTGCGCTGCCGTCTCAGCCTCCTCCAAGCACAGTCTGCAAGTATCATCTTCCTTCATTTTCATCTTGTCTAGATGATACTTGAAGTTTCAACGACCTGTCACTAAAGTAGTTATCCAACTTAAGCTACTTCTATTATATCTGAGCACCTCATTGGCCTTCCTGCCAAGGGAGTGTTTGAGCATCATTTGAGCCTCCTTACACATAGTGTCCTCCGTTCATCTTTCCTCTTCCTCTCCTTCTGGGTACTAGTGCACAGAAATGCACTAGTGCACAGAAATACACAGCAGATCCCCCTTTTGCTAATTGGTCTGTTGCTTCATTCCCAGCTGTGCCTATGTGTCGCTTAACCCCCAACAATGTTACCTCATTAACCGAGGCACATCTGTTAAGGTTTAAAACACATTCCAACACTAGTTTGAAGTACACGTTCACCTGCCTCATGCGTTTTATAACCGACTGGTTGTCAAGTGCAATGAGAACCTTTCTTCTCCGCCCCCGACTTTCCAGCAGGTGATCTAATGCATGCAGCAGCCCCCGCATCTCTGACTGTTAAATGGAGACGTACTCCTCTAAACGCAGACTACAGGACAAGTTCAGCTCATCTGAGTATACACCTGCTCCAGCTCTACCGTCCATAAGAGAACAATTAGTAAAAATGCTGATGTCGTTCTCCATACACTCATTGTGTATGACACCTTTCGCAATGTGTGTCCGATGCAGTTTTACACAATCGTACAATTCAATCACAAAAAAACTGATAGAATTCTATCCTACTCACAAAAACTTTTCAAAATGGCATTGTAGATGCGATACTATCATACAAAAAAAAGATATTGCAACTCTGATCGTATGGAAAAATAATATTTTATGAATTTTTTCAAAAGATTATCAAAACGTACAGACCTTTCAAAAATTCTGTCACACACATACGTTTCTAATACACACTATCACACTTTTTTAGCACATATGCTATTTTTGACATATCGTACGACTGAGTATGATAGTGAATCCCTATACCCTTAAGCAAACAAATTGCTAGGTTATTTCACCTTAGATTAATGCTTTTCGCCTGCATAAGGATCTGCAGCCCTACCAATATCCTCTTATAGGAAGTCAGATTGCCCAAATTCAGCTTTTATTATTTAACTTAAAATGAGTTTTGTATGGTACTCCACCACGTACAACTTTTGATTTAAAATATTTTTAGGTTATAGACGATATAAACCCAACAAAAAAGCCTATTTGGATCATCTCCTGAAATCTTTACATTTTTTTAAATCATTTAATTAAGACTATCGACCTAAAAGAAAAGAATCAATCCAAAATAATGTGTAGTTTTTATGTTTTTAAATTTAGTTAATATTTTGATCTGTCAAAGAAATAATTTATGATTTTTTTTCTATTTTACAGGACTAAATTAAAAACTCAACTGGCTTCGAGGTAAATATTACTCACATACACATATTGAAGGAATATTTTAAATTGTCAAGAGTTTTTAAAAGTTATATTTTCCGATAGGGATAATATTGTATAAAAATTGTTGGTAGATCTGGCAGCTCCACACTCATTTGTGCAGAGTCTTATTTCGCCATTTTATAGTGAATGAAACTACATAATAGTAATAGTGCTTGTGTACTAAGTCCCAGTCCAGATGTGCAATTTTTGTTGCTGCTATTTTCTTAAATTCTCGATTGTAGTTGCATTTGTATACTTTTATGCTGTCGCCATCAAGTCGAAAGGAGCGACTAACAGCAAGAGAGAGTCGCAGTAGATGAGTCATTCTAACCGCTGTCAATCGTCTTTCCTCTCTCCCCTATAAACTGAAAAGTTGCAAAACAAAACTTTCAATGTCTGGACGGGGACTAAGCAAATTTCTGTAAACTCCTAGTTAAGCCGTGTGCTACTTCCACTTCACGTCAATCGTCCATCCGAGCGACTTATTTCATTATTCATAATTCGTTTTCGAACTATGTATTCTCTTAATGATAAAACGGCTCCGAAGAATCAATTAGGACTGTAGAGCATAGTATTGAGGGTGATCTAAATGAGACAATTCGGCATCGCTCGCAACTATTAAAGCTATATCCATGCACTTTATAGAAAATTAATATAACAATTTCGCATCAAGATTATATAAGATCCTGCTGGTGCAAGAACTAAAAACGAAAAATCATGGTAAATGCTGCTTCCTTGAATAAAGGGCTATAAATAATAAAAAGGCACTTAACTAACTCTTGCATCGCAATATTCTGCTCAGGAACAATGACATGGTAATATATAAAATTTGGAATAAGAAAAATCCACGAGAGACTTTCCAGACGGCAACATTTTTTTGAACGCTTATTGGTCCGGTGGACTCATTGGCCCTTACTTATTTAATAATTATACTGTCAGGTACCTTGTCGTCAACCTCGAATAGTTGAGTGCCATGATTATCGACTATTTAGGGCCCGGAAAACATGTTCTTCCAACATGAAGTCGTTCAGAAGTTGACCACCAAGATCGGATGATTTAATGGCTTTGGAATACTTTCTCTGGGGTTTCGTAATGTAATGGAGTTATGCAAAGAAAACAATAACTTTGGGCGCATGAGGAGATAATATTGTACGGACCATTGCGAGTTACAGCCTAAAATGGAAAAACTACGAAAATTTGGGTATCGAGAATGCACTACATCCGAACCATCTGCGATGCTTACATGCCCAATATCATATTCAAACACTGATGTCACAATGTTAGCCATATAATAAATCCAATTTTTTGTTTGGAGTTATGCAACACTGATAAATGAAATTAATAAAATTTTAGCAACCGACTTCTAAACTTGTACTTTTTGAACTCAAATGTTGTTGCCAATGATGCAAATGATTTGCTTTTAAAATATTATGAATTTAAGCGTCTAAAATCACTTAAATAAAATTTATTTGAGAAAGTACGCAGCATTACTGACTAACCTAAACAAGGTGGTAAGGCGTAACCAAGGCGAATTCATACCAGGTGTGACCAGTAGAGCAACAACTACAACAAAACAACAACTTTGACATTAGATTAGCAGATATGAAACAATGTATTTTTGACAAGACATTAGCAAAACAACGAGAGCAAAAAACAATCAGCTGGGCTATCAACACCACCTGATATAAATTCGCCTTGGTCGTAACGACTTCTAGCACCTAGCTTTGTACAACCCTAAATAAGAACACAACGTTTTGTAATAAACAGTAACAGTGTTAACATATTTTGTTTAGTAAAGTCTTATAAATTAAGGCGAAAAATAGAGATAAAATCGCTAGATTAAGCAGAAAATAACTAAAATGGCAACACTCTTACACAAAAAAAAAAACAATAAAATTTAGTTTGCACCCAACTTCACTATCTAACGCTATGTCAAAATTGGATTTTCAAATTGCAAAGCGTTGACGCCGCGCTATTTAGGTTTACTTCATACATTTTGTATGTACATGAGAATTTTTGAAAGTTATTTAAAGCCTTACGCCCTTGTTTAGGTTTAGCAGTTAGTATTTCAAGATGTTCAATTGTTTTTTTTTGCGTTCCAGCAACTTTGGACAACTTTGTCAGAGAGTAATTTTGTTTTTACTCTCAATAGTCCGTACTGTTTTGTTATGCACCTGGAGTAGACCGATAATAAAATAATTTTAATTGATTGAAGCTTCATGCATGTATGAAAATTGACATAAATAGATGCTATTATTAACCGACTTCAAAAAAGACGAAGGTTATCAATTCGTCTGAATGTTGCTTTTTTGTATGTATGTAACCGCAGAACTCAGCCATTTCTGAACCGATTTTAAAATTTTTCTTTATTTGAAAGGCTATGCTTTCAGGTTGGTCCCGTTTTAAAAACAGTCCATTATATTAAAAATTAAAGGGGGACACAACATATGTGTTTTTTACGTGTATTAAGAACCGTAAAGGGCACCAAATTAAAATTTAAAAAAATAGCGCATCGCTATAGCTGCCAACAGCAGAAATTAATAAAAAAAAATAAATTTAAAATGTAAAGGGTGTCCCCATAGGTGACGTAATTTGACCTATATAGGCCTATCTTATGAACCGTTATAGACAAAACCTTGAAAATTTGACAGAATGTCGATTACTATGACCAAAAATTTGTTTCTTCAAAATTTTAAATTAAAGGGTGTTCCAATAGTTCATTTAATTTGATGTATATGGCCATACTTTTGAACAGTTGTACACAGACCGCTAGAAATTACAAATAATCTATATTGCTAAGTCCACTATAACAAAAACTATTAAGTTTGAATTTGGAAATAAAAGGGTGTGCCAACAGTTAATGTAATTCCATGTATGTGGCCAAACTTTTGGACTGTTATAGACAGACAGCTGAAATTTACAAGGAACCTGTATTGCAAAGTCCACTTTAGCAAGTATACAATTTGAATTTAGAAATTAAAGGGTGTCCCCATAAATTATGTAATTTGATCTATATGGGCCTATCTTTTGAACCGATAAACACAAACACTTGAAAATTAGGCAGAATGTCCACTACTTTCTCTGGTAAAATAATAAGTATAAATATTTGGAATTATAATGTAAAGGGTGTCGCAATATTATATGTAATTTGATATATATGGCCAAAACTTTTAAACGGTTATAGACAGATAGTTGAAATTTACAAAGAATCCTTGTGGCCAAGTCCTCTATAACAACAGGTCTTCAATTTAAAATTATAAATTAAAGGGTGTCCCAATAGGTGAGGTTATTTGATTTATGTTGCCCTGTCTTTGAAACTGTTATAGACAGAGGCTTGAATGGTGTCCCCATAAAACACGGATGCTGACATTCACATAGTCGTTACTTTTTTTCCCTCTAATTTTGGCGCATATTTTATTTGGTTTAAATCTAATTCTTACAGTTTACTTCTTACATTTTCAGTTTAGAATTCACTATCTGTTTTGAAGTCGGTTATTTTTTTTGCAAGAATTATGTAGAAAATTATTAAAAAGTGTGCATTTCTTTAAACAAATTCAAAAATATGCACATCATACCTTTACCATTCATTTGGTAAGGCGATCACATGATTATTAACTAACAATATTGAATCAAATCAAATGGTCACACACACATACTGCATTTAATTGTTTTTAGATATCGTTGGCATTATAAATGAGTAACTATGTGTCAAAACCAAGCCCACCTCATGTCATACATACCTTCATGTATGGCTGGCATTACGTACAATCATACGCAGTTTGTTATAAAATGTTACGTTGATTTCTATTAATTTGAAAAAGTATTTAATAAAAAATTCAAACCGGTACTAATAAAAAGTTATTCAACGAAATCAAAACTCATATAACAAATAAATAAATACTCGTTAAAAGTATGTGTAAAAAAACAACAAAAATTAAAACTGGCTCTTAGGCCTGCATTCTTGTCATACGATCTGTTATTACATTTAGGTGTGAGTGAGTGAGTGTATGTGAGATCATTTATTGTAAACAAACAAATATTGTTGCCAGATTGCGATAACAAACTGCGAAAAATCAAGGCCTATAAAAAAAGCAAGAAACAAGTTTATTCGTTCCGTTCATTTGTTAAATATTGTCGTTGTTCTTGTTTTTTATCGATTAAAAATGTCTTAGTTGCAATATAATTCTGCTTTTTTTTAAAAGTAAAAAGTGTTCATTTAAAATTCGGTTGCAAAGAATTATAGCCATTCTAGTGTAGAATGCAAAGATGGCAATCAATGAATTAAAAAATAAACATAAAAACATACCATTTTATGAGTTGATTATTATTGAGTTTTAACATAATCTCCGGTTAGTTCGATACAAAGAGCGAACCCCCTTGGCAGGAAGGCCAGTAGAGTGAGCAGATATTATAGAACGACATTAAGCTGCATAACTGCGTTAGTGACAGGCCATTGAAACTTCAAGTGTCATATAGCCACGATGAAAATTGATGATCTTTGCAGACTGAGCCTGAAAGAAGCTGAGAAGGCAGCGAAAATTGTGTGTAAATGTCTAGCACTGGCTGGCTCAGGACCACTGGTAGAAGCTTGTTAAATGTGCATGCCCTGGGGGACCTGAGCCTTGAACAAATGCTAGCAGTCGACAGTCTAAAATCACTTAAGTCAAGAGCAAGGCGAATTCATACCAGGTGAAGGTGATAGGAAATGATACTCCAAATTCAGCTAGGTAAAATTAATAAGAGTTTAATGGTGCTCCTCCTGTGAAGAAAAAAGGCTTGTGTTTAATGGTTCTCCTCCTGTGAAAAAAACTTGAGTTTAATGGTTCTCCTCCAGTTAAAAAAAACTTGAGTTTAATGGTTCTCCTCCAGTGAAAAATTGAGTTTTAATAATGGTGCTTATTATTATTAAATTAAAATTCATAGGCTATACACGATAACCAAAACGATTACACGTGGCTGATTAAAGCTACCACCAATACCAGTACAACAGTACAGCTATTCGAGGAAGCCAATCAGTCAGTGTAAGTGAGATGTAAACCACACGAAGGCCGAGTAAACAAGGATTGCCTGATTGACTTTAAGCGATAATGACAATGATGCGCGCACGTGGTTCCTCAACCCAGAGCTACTTTACGACTGTTATTTTTTATATGTCAAGCTTGCTGTTTTGTTGTAGTTGTTGCCGTAGTGCTCTCACCTGCTATCAATTCGCCTTGAAGAACAACAAATTACCAGAAATGTTAATAGAGTTTCCAGATCTCTAAACTGTCTGACAATTTATCTTCTGTTCAAGGCGAATTCATACCATGTGAAGGTGATAGCCCAGCTGATTGTTTTTTGCTCTCGTTTTTTTTTTGCTAATGTCTTGTCAAAAATACATTGTTTCATATCTGCTATTCTAATGTCAGAGTTGTTGTTTTGTTGTAGTTGTTGCTCTACTGCTCACACCTGGTATAATTTCGCTTTGGTCGAGAGTAAAGGTTGGCGGTAGAAAGTGACTCAATGGAAATAAGGTTGTTTGGACACTGAAAATCGCTTGCTTGTAATTATTGATGATGGATAGGGATCGGAAACGGTCCCATTAAGGATTCGATATATTAATTTTATATTCGATTTACTGCATCCAACCTTTTTAGCTCTTCACACGGTTGCAGAGCAGGCTATATCATTCCACTCGAATATTTTGTAAAGATTCATTTATTTCAATTCGTAGGCAGTAAAAAAGTAGTCTGAGGGCTAATGGTGAAATTTATTAGGAAATCTATTATTTTATATTGTGTTTCATTGACTGTTATGTGCATATTGACATAAAAAATCCGTAATTTTAATGAACAGTTCTTTACCTTTACAGATTTTATTATATATTTTTTTTTTCAGTGTGTTTTTTTCTTTCCATAAAATAAGTCAATGAACCTGTTACGCAAAGCTATTTTTGTATTTATGCAAAGAAATAGTTCTACCACGAAATTAGAAATATGGATGTAAGTCCAATAAAGGATGTGTCAAAACTCACGCAAGATTTGAATTAAATGAAAAAGATTTTTATTATGGATCCAGAATAGGATAAGTCTTTGCTAGCACATACGCGCTCTTGACGAAATTTCCATTACCAATTTGCATAAATTGAACCATGGAAAGGGTTAAACAGAGCCAATATTTTAAAGAGTTGCTGCAACTCTCGCCATGCTCTGCTTGGTAAAATATTAAGAACCTCTAGAACGATTTCGATCAAACTGGTTTTGTTTAACTATTTAATGCCTCACGCAATTGACACTTAAGAGCCCAAAAAAATATTTGATGACAGGGGTTTGTTTTGCTTTTAAATTAAATCTTCTATTAAACTGATTTCGAATTTCATTTATGGAATAGTTACTAAGCAAGTATTAACCAATGTCATATTTTTTATAGAAAAAAACTCCGTATATATCAAGGCAAATTAGTCAGGTAGCCTCACTAAGGAGTGGAAATGTTTATACGAAAATTATAAATTTTTTATATGGATTTTTACAGTTAAATTTATAATTTTCCCCTTAAATGAAAGTTGAACGCCATATAAAAAATATTTAGAAACTTTCGCTTTAATATTTCCCCTTCGTAGTGAGGTTACCTGATGAATGTGCCTTGGTATATATAAAAAAAGGGTTCATTATTGCTAGTTCAATTTTCCAACAGAAGCACGGCGAATTCATATCAGATGTGAACAGTAGAGCAACAACTACAACAAAACAACATCTTTGACATTAGATTAGCAGATATGACACAATGTATTTTTGACAAGACATTAGCAACTCCATCTGGTATGAATGCGCCTTGAACAGAAGTTAAATTGTCAGACAGTTTAGAGATCTGGCAACTCTATTAACATTTCTGGTAATTTGTTGTTCTTCAAGGCGAATTGATAGTAGGTGAGAGCACTACGGCAACAACTACAACAAAACAGCAAGCTTGACATATAAAATATAACAGTCGTAAAGTAGCTCTGGGTTGGGGAAACACGTGCGCACATCATTGTCATTATCGCTTAAAGTCAATCAGGCAGTCCTTGTTTACTCGACCTTCGTGTGGTTTACATCTCACTTACACTGACTGATTGGCTTCCTCGAATAGCTGTACTGTTGTACTGGTATTGGTGGTTGCTTTAATCAGCCACGTGTAATTGTTTTGGTTATCGTGTATAACCTATGAATTTTAATTTAATAATAATAAGCACCATTATTAAAACTCAATTTTTCACTGGAGGAGTACCATTAAACTCAAGTTTTTTTTTCACTGGAGGAGAACCATCAAACTCTTATTAATTTTACCTAGCTGAATTTGGAGTCTCATTTTCTATACAAAGGTAGAGGTCGCACTGCAGATTTTGGAGGAAGCTAAGGCAATCACACCTTGGCGCTTTGGTTTCGTATCTTTACCAATTTTTTTTTTGGTCAGAATCCAAAAAAATATACAAAAAAATGTCTTTTTGACAAGACATTAGCAGAAAAACGAGAGCAAAAAATAATCAGTTGGGCTATCGCCTCCACTTGGTATGAATTCGGCTTGGTTTTTAGGGTTCCGTATCCAAAGGGTGAAAACGTTACCCTACTGATTTTGGTACAATGTCTGTCCGTCTGTCAGCGCCTTTTATCTCTGGAACCGTAATAGGTAGACTCTTGAAATTTTCACATATGATGTTTAACTGTTGCCGCTACAACAACAATATATTAAAACTTATAGGGTGTTCCGATAGAGAGGTGTTATTCACGAATATGTGTTTATTTCTTGAACTGAAGAAGGCATAGACTCAGGATTTACAAACAGTAATTAAAACTTAGTTCGCTGTATAAAAAAAGTATAAAAAAATAAAACTAAAAATTAAAGGGTGTTCCGATAGTGGTGTGATTTGCGTGTATAAGGCCTAAGTTTTAAACCATAATAGGGAGATGCTTCAAATTTTCACAGAAGGTGTATAACTGTGGCTGCTATAGTAGCAAATACTAAAACTTATAGGGTGTTTCGATAGAGAGGTGTTATTCAAGAATATGTGCTTCTTTCTTGAACTGTAGGAGGAATACACTAAAAATATGCAAGCATTAATTAAAACTTAGTTCGTTAATAAACAACTCTAAAAAATAAACCTTAAAATTAAAGGGTGTTCCGATAGTGGCGTAATTTGCATGTATAAGGCCTAATTTTTTAACTATAATAGATAGACTCTTGAAATTTTCACAGAAGGTGTATAGCTGCTGCCGCTATAGCAACAAATACTAAAACTTATAGTTATTTTTTTTGGGCAATACTTTTAGTAAACAGAGGAGACAAAAATCGCATTCCACGCTCCTTAATTAGGAAAACATTTGTAATTAAAATTCATTATATCAAATGACATACAATTAGAAAATGACAAAAAAAAAAATAAAACTGAGTATTTGTGAATGGGACCATTTTTAAATGACATTTTTAATCGTACAACCACAACAATGTGAATGTGATGACGACCCAAGACTGGCGACTACATAAAATATGCATGTAAATATTTATACATGAGTTCTATGTGTTTGTGTGTGTGTGTGTGTATGTTTTTTTCTATTCTTCGCTAGCTCTTCTCTATTGTTGTTGTCTTTCATTACTTTTGTAATATTACGTTAATATGATGACGGGGAAAAATAATATAAAAAATGTGGGTCAATCTTCATGCACATTTGTTGCAGTGGTAAGTTTGGCTGATTGTTGTGCTTGCTTGAGACGTACATATGCATTGACTTACTGACTGACGGGCCAAATTGTATGTTGATTTAGCTGTTTAAAAGAGTTAAATAACAAAGAAGTTAAAAAATAAAAGAAGTATGTCTGTAGATACATATTGCACACTAAATTACAAACAGTCAACTTAAAATCTACAAATGTTCAGGTCATTTGGTGTGTAATTTCTACAATATTCATTTCCGACCCCATAAAGTATATACATATGTGTATATTCTGGATCCTTATTTATATAGAGAAGTTGATTAAGCGATGTCCGTCTGTGTTCGGGATGAAATCAACTTTGCCAAGGCACCAGAAGAGATACAAAAAATTTAAGTCCACCAATCTACCAGGCATAGTTTCGAAATGCAAATCAGCAATATCAAACCATTCCATTAGAGGCTACGAACAAAAAACCACCCCCACCTATACTTTTTCAAGTTGTTTTTATTTTTTTCGGTTGTAATGATTCTCTTTTTTTTTTTTTTTTTTTTGTTAAATAAATATACAGATCTCGAGCGGCGATTTTTTTTAAAGGTTGATAAGGTTTTTCTGCTTTGATTTGTATTAAAGGGGTTTATAGAAATCAATACACATAGAGGTAGCCTGTAGACAAATAGGGTGAACACTGGGAGCCAGGGTCAGTTGATAGATACAATAAGCGATCAATATCAAACAAACACCCCCCCCCCCCCTCCTATGTGCTTTAGTCTGACCATTCTAACGGAATATAGATTACAGCATAGTTCTAACTTAAAAAAAAATTCTAGAAAATAAATTTTTTAGAAAATTTTTACAAAAAAGGTTCTCTAAAATTTTTACAATATATTTTCGATAAAATTTTTACAAAAAATATTCGATAAAATTAAAAAAAATTATATAAAATTAAAAAAAATACGATGAAATGAAAAAAGTTTTCCTTAAAATTTATACAAGAAATTTTTCACAAAATTTTTACAAAAATCTTTCTATAAAATGTTTAAAATTTTCGATCAAATTTATGCAAAAAATTTTTGAAAAAAAAAATTACGATAAAATTTTTACAGAAACTTTTCGATAAAATTTTTACAAAAATCTTTCCATAAAATTTTTACAAAAAATTTTCCTTAAAATTTTTCATAAAATTTTTACAAAAACCTTTTCATAAAATTTTTACAAAAATCTTTCCATAAAATTTTTACAAAAAACTTTCCATAAAATTTTTAAAAACACTTTTCCTTAAATTTTTTCATAAAATTTTTACAAAAACCTTTTCATACAATTTTTACAAAAATCTTTCCATAAAATTTTTACAAAAAGTTTTCCATAAAATTTTTACAAAAACTTTTCCTTAAAATTTATACAAAAAATTTTTCATAAAATTTTTACAAAAATCTATAAATGTTTAAAATTTTCGATCAAATTTTTGATAAAATTTTTGCAAGAAATAAATTTTTACAAAAAATTTTCGATAAAATTTTTACAATAAATTTTCGATATAATTTTTACAAAAATATATTCGATAAAATTTTTACAAAAAAATTTCGATAACATTTTTCCAAAAAAATTTCGATAAAATTTTTACAATAAATTTTTGATAAAATTTTTACAAAAAATATTCGATAAAATTTTTACAAAAAATTTTCCATCAAATTTTTACAAAAAATTTCGATCAAATTTTTACAAAAAATTTTCGATCAAATTTTTACAAGACATTTTCGATAAAATTTTTACAAGACATTTTCGATAAAATTAAAAAAAAAAATTATCTTTATATTGTATTTGTAATAATGAAGTTGAAAATCATAAAAGTAAAACCAGCAAACAACAGAATAAGGAAATATTTCACATAACTGGCGAAGGTTATATAAGATTCGGCATGGCCGCATATAGCAAGCACTCTTACTCGTTTAATAATCGAATTGAGTTCACAGTAACGGTGTTTTTCCAGTTACAGAAAATGCTAACAAAATTTTCGTGATCGTTAGAGGTTTAATACATTTTTAATTGGTGACTGTTTATGATTTAGTGTGCGATATGTTTAAGTTATACTTATAGAGGCTGCAGTTGGACGGTTTTAAATGTTACACTTTTGTGTAACTGTGTTAGTAAGCAAAATAGTTTCTTTTTTCATCAATTTCATTTGGCAGGTAAAGCGAAATATTATCAACGTTGTATTATTTTTCTATTTCTTGTTTCTTTTTTCTAGAAGAGGAATTACAAATCATTTTAAATTTACCACTTTTATTCAAAATACCACACTGTGGTAGTTGGTAGTTGTTTGTTGTTATTGTATACTTAACTCATTAGTGTTGGGGTTTTTGTTGAAAGAAAACATATAACTTTAACAAAAAGCTCTAATTATAATAAAAACAAAAGGTGAAAGTTTTTCTTAGTGTTAATATTTGAACAAATGCACATTTACCATATTTTTCCTGGCTCTAAAGATGGTTTAAAATATTATTAGTTTTCCGGTATTTAACTACAGTAAAAATGCTACCTCATTTTTTATTTCAATTTTGTAAAAAATCTGGTAATATAAGCGGTAAGTGGTTATCGCAAGAAGTAGGTCATACATAGATGTCATCAAAAGCTTATATTATACCAGATATCTGTATGGAGAGTGATATTATCATTTTTTTTGATGGTTGCCTTATATACGGTAGAATAGGAGCAGGTGACTCCTCAGTTGAGCTGAACTTATCCACGCAGAATTGGAAATTCGCGTGCAGAACCCAGGTCCTACAATGGGTAGACTCTTTAAACCTGCAGAAATGGAGAGAAACTACAACATGTAGGCAGGTTCAAATGGCAATCAAAGATCCCCTCCGCCAGGAAGGCTAGATAGGTCCTTCTTTATAATAGGGTTATCTTAAGCTGGATAACTGCGTTAGTGACAGGTCATGAAAACTTCAAGCATCAGCTGGCCAAGATGTGCCTGGAAGACACTAAGACGGTGGCGCACATTGTGTGTGAATGACATGCTCTGGCTAGCATAAGGCTTAGCAACACAGCCAGTCATATGTTACATATGAATGCTATAGGGAGCGGATCTTAGCCTTAGATTAATGCTAGGTAGGTAGAAACATTTAGCATCCTTTAGCTAGCTTTTTTTTTTTGTTTTTTTTTTTTTAAAGAGAAGTAACACGCAGGCAACTAATGCCTACATTAACTGTGTTACTTCCTTTGGAAAGGGATATAAGTAAAGGGTGTTTTTTATAGTGGTATAGAACTTTAAGTTGGGATTACTTTTCAAGATGGCGACCGATTTAACAGCTGTCAAGTGATTTATTCTCAGTTTGGTTTGGCAATTCATCATGAATAGACTCACGCCTGAACAACGCTTGCAAACAGTACAAATAGGGCCCAAAACGAGATTACCGTTGTTCCCGATTTTCATAAGCGAATTTTGTTTAACGATAAAGCGCTCTTCTGGTTGAATGGCTACGTCAACAAACAAAACTGCCGCATATGGAGTGAAGGTAATCCTCAAGTGTATGTCGAAACAGCGTTACATCCAGAAAAACTGACTGTTTTGTGCGCTTTATGGGCTGGTAGAATCATTGGTCCGTACTTTTTCAAGAACGATGGTGGCCAGAACGTTACAGTCAATGGTGATCGGCATAGAGCCATGATTACTAACTTTTTCGTTCCTGAATTGAATAACCATGATGTCCAGGAGATGTGGTTTCAACAAGACGGCGCAACATGTCACACAGCTCGTGCCACAATAGATTTATTGAAAGAGACGTTTGGTGACCGCCTAATTTCACGTTTTGGACCTGTGAATTGGCCTCCAAAATCTTGTGATTTAATACCACTAGACTACTTTCTGTGGGGCTATGTAAAGTCATTGGTCTATGCGGATAAGCCACAAAACAAACGCTTGATCTTTTGGAATACAACATACGCCGTGTTATTGCCGATATACGGCCACAAATGTTGGAAAAAGTCATCGAAAATTGGACGTCCAGATTGGACTACATCCGCGCCAGCCGTGCGGTCATATGCCAGAAATCATATTAAAAAGGTAATGCCACAATATTATCTTTCGGATAAATAAAATTCATGTCAATCCATCGTTGTTTTATTGCAACTTAAAGTTCTATACCTCTATAAAAAACACCCTTTAGATATGACAGATGGTTAGTGTGATAGTAAAGCTTCGTTTAATAGGCAGAAGCTACCAAACAGAGATCTGTGTATTAGGTGACTATTGTCAGGGTTTAAGGGATACCGTACTGTACAGACCAACAGACAACGAAGCGATATTATTAGGATTTGATTAGAAAGCCGTAAAAACATTTAGTCGCCTTTTGCCAGCTTTAATAGGCAGAAGTTAACAAACAGAGATCCGTGTATCAGGTGACTACTCTTACGGTTCAAGAGATACTACTATTACGGTTCAAGAGATACAGTGACAGATGCATAAGAAACTTTTAAATATATGGTTACCAAACACAGATCATTTTATACATTAGTAACTAAAAAAATTAATTTAAATAAAGTTTAATCCCAGTTATAGATGGTTTTAAAAATCTTTTCATTTAAGAAATGTTTAAAACTAAAAAAGAAAAAAACGTAGTTAAATAACAACAAACATAATTGACATAATTAATTCCATAATTTAATAATTTATTCAATAATTTAATTTAAAAAAACATTGAACATAAACTAAAGAATGTCTGCTTTGTAATCTTCTATGGCAGTTATTGCTGTTGTTATGTTTTTAATTAATTAACATAATTAAACTAATGTCAACATACATACATACGTAATTGTCATACGTAATTGCCTTTAATAATTCCGTTTAGCGTAGGAATATTGATCTTAGGTTTATATTAATTGCGAACTTTGTTTATAAAAAATAAATTACATTCATTGGTGGCTCACACGGGTTATTGACATTGAACTTTAAACGGGAATTAGTAAATAAAATTTTTATTTTTCAAATTAAGATGATGAAAAATGTTTTATTACTTAGAAAAAAAGAACACAAAAAAAAAATGTTTTCTATATAGACGTTTCCAATATGAACGGGCAGTTGTTATAATTTATTTATTAATAGAGCCAATAGGAATAATAATTTATGAAGTCATTGGTGTGGAAAGATCATTCCGCTGGCTGCAATGCCTCCTCCAAACTTGCTATATCTCTCCTAGATTTTTAAATATATTATATATTACTTTTCAGCACATGATATTCCTATTAAAATGAGGTTTAACCCCCAAGAAATTTATACACCTACGCTTATGGGTAGGACTACGTGTAGTCTTATACTAAGCTTACGTGTAGTCTTGTACTAAGGCTACGTGTAGTCTTATACTAAGGCTACGTGTAGTCTTATACTAAGGCTACGTGTAGTCTTATACTAAGGCTACGTGTAGTCTTATACTAAGGCTACGTGTAGTCTTATACTAAGGCTACGTGTAGTCTTATACTAAGGCTACGTGTAGTCTTATACTAAGGCTACGTGTAGTCTTATACTAAGGCTACGTATAATCTTATACTATGGCTACGTGTAGTCTTATACTAAGGCTACGTGTAGTCTTATACTAAGGCTACGTGTAGTCTTATACTAAGGCTACGTGTAGTCTTATACTAAGGCTACTTGTAGTCTTATACTAAGGCTACGTGTAGTCTTATACAAAGACCACATGTAGTCTTATACAAAGACTACGTGTAGTCTTATACAAAGAATACGTGTTGTCTTATACAAAGACTACGTGTAGTCTTATACAAAGACTACGTGTAGTCTTATACAAAGACTACTTGTAGTCTTATACAAAGACTACATGTATTCTTACGTGTGGTCATATACAAAGACTACATGTAGTCTTACGCGTAGTCTTATTCAAAAACTACATGTAGTCTTACGCGTAGTCTTATACAAAGACTACATGTAGTCTTACGTGTAGTCTTATACAAAGGGTACATGTAGTCTTACGTGTGGTCTTATACAAAGACTACATGTAGTCTTACGTGTAGCCTTATTCAAAAACTACATGTAGTCTTACGTGTAGCCTTATTCAAAAACTACATGTAGTCTTATACAAAGGCTACATGTAGTCTTATACTAAGGCTACGTGTAGTCTTATACTAAGGCTACGTGTAGTCTTATACTAAGGCTACGTGTAGTCTTATACTAAGGCTACGTGTAGTCTTATACTAAGGCTACGTGTAGTCTTATACTAAGGCTACGTGTAGTCTTATACTAAGGCTACGTGTAGTCTTATACTAAGGCTACGTGTAGTCTTATACTAAGGCTACGTGTAGTCTTATACTAAGGCTACGTGTAGTCTTATACTAAGGCTACGTGTAGTCTTATACTAAGGCTACGTGTAGTCTTATACTAAGGCTACGTGTAGTCTTATACTAAGGCTACGTGTAGTCTTATACTAAGGCTACGTGTAGTCTTATACTAAGGCTACGTGTAGTCTTATACAAAGACCACATATAGTCTTATACAAAGACTACGTGTAGTCTTATACTAAGGCTACGTGTAGTCTTATACTAAGGCTACGTGTAGTCTTATACTAAGGCTACGTGTAGTCTTATACTAAGGCTACGTGTAGTCTTATACTAAGGCTACGTGTAGTCTTATACTAAGGCTACGTGTAGTCTTATACTAAGGCTACGTGTAGTCTTATACTAAGGCTACGTGTAGTCTTATACTAAGGCTACGTGTAGTCTTATACAAAGACCACATGTAGTCTTATACAAAGACTACGTGTAGTCTTATACAAAGACTACGTGTAGTCTTATACAAAGACTACGTGTTGTCTTATACAAAGACTACGTGTAGTCTTATACAAAGACTACGTGTAGTCTTATACAAAAACTACTTGTAGTCTTATACAAAGACTACATGTATTCTTACGTGTGGTCATATACAAAGACTACATGTAGTCTTACGCGTAGTCTTATTCAAAAACTACATGTAGTCTTACGTGTGGTCTTATACAAAGACTACATGTAGTCTTACGTGTAGCCTTATTCAAAAACTACATGTAGTCTTACGTGTAGCCTTATTCAAAAACTACATGTAGTCTTATACAAAGGCTACGTGTAGTCTTATACAAAGGCTACGTGTAGTCTTATACTAAGGCTACGTGTAGTCTTATACTAAGGCTACGTGTAGTCTTATACTAAGGCTACGTGTAGTCTTATACTAAGGCTACGTGTAGTCTTATACTAAGGCTACGTGTAGTCTTATACTAAGGCTACGTGTAGTCTTATACTAAGGCTACGTGTAGTCTTATACAAAGACCACATGTAGTCTTATACTAAGGCTACGTGTAGTCTTATACAAAGACCACATGTAGTCTTATACAAAGACTACGTGTTGTCTTATACAAAGACTACGTGTAGTCTTATACAAAGACTACGTGTAGTCTTATACAAAGACTACTTGTAGTCTTATACAAAGACTACATGTATTCTTACGTGTGGTCATATACAAAGACTACATGTAGTCTTACGCGTAGTCTTATTCAAAAACTACATGTAGTCTTACGCGTAGTCTTATACAAAGACTACATGTAGTCTTACGTGTAGCCTTATTCAAAAACTACATGTAGTCTTACGTGTAGTCTTATACAAAGGGTACATGTAGTCTTACGTGTGGTCTTATACAAAGACTACATGTAGTCTTACGCGTAGTCTTATTCAAAAACTACATGTAGTCTTACGCGTAGTCTTATACAAAGACTACATGTAGTCTTACGTGTAGCCTTATTCAAAAACTACATGTAGTCTTACGTGTGGTTTTATACAAAGACTACATGTAGTCTTACGTGTAGTCTTATACAAAGACTACATGTAGTCTTACGTGTAGTCTTATACAAAGACTACATGTAGTCTTACGTGTAGTCTTATACAAAGACTACATGTAGTCTTACGTGTAGTCTTATACAAAGACTACATGTAGTCTTACATTAAGGCTACGTGTAGTCTTATACGAAGATTGCGTGTATCAGTTAAAATAAATTTAAAGTTAAAAACAATTTTTTTTGGTTTTCTAATATAAATGTTTTAAAATCAATATCTTGTTAATCCTGTGTGTAGTACAAATTTCAGAACCAAGTTAGATTTAACTCTGACAATATATAAAATTAAAAATAAATAAAAATTAAAAATTTCTCGTAGTTTTTTTAGGAATCACAACAAATTTTCAAGTTTAGAAACATTAAAAACTATATTTTGACCTTGATATAACTTTTAACAAAACATCCTCGAAGCCTGAAATTAAAACAAACAAAAAAAAAAAAAAAATGCTGAGACCGGTCCTTAAATGCTTGAGGCAAGAAACAAAACGTTTGTTTTCCACTTCATCAGCGGCGTTAAATCGTGTTACAGTAATCGGTGCGGCTGGTGGTATAGGTCGACATTTGTCTATGCTACTGAAGACCAATAGTTTAATCACCGATTTGGTTTTAATGGATCTCAAAAACACAGCTGGTATTGCAGTAGATATTTCTCACATTGACACCTTTTCGGCTGTTGTGCCATTTACCGGTGCTGAGAAAATGGAAGAGAGTTTGAGATGTTCAAATCTTGTGATAATAGCAGCTGGTTCGGCTCGTTCATCCAACACGTCAACGAAAGCTTTATTTGAGGCTAACAAAGACATGATCTATGATGTGGCCACACTTAAAGCTAAAATATGCCCCAAAGCCCTTTTAGTCGTTCTAACAAATCCGGTTAATTCCTTGGTACCCCTGGCGGCTGAAGCCTTAAAGAAGGCAAATGCTTATGACGCCAAAAAATTGTTTGGCATTTGTAATACAGATATTATGAGGACTCGCACTTTTATTGGCGACTTTATGCTTTTAGATCCAGTCAAAATAACCGTTAATATATGTGGTGGCCATTCGGCAGATACTCTGGTGCCGTTATTATCCTCGGCCAGTCCCGCTTTGAAGGGCGATCCAGACGAATGGCACAAAATTTACGAACGTGTTCGGCAAGCAAGTAATGCTGTGATTAAGGCCAAAGGGGGCACACATTCGGCTCAGCTATCTGTGGCTTATGCGGCATCCTCATTTTGTAACTCTCTTTTAAACGCTATGGATGGTAAAGCTAGTATTACGGATACTGCTTTGATAGAGTCAAAGGTTATACCAGAAGTCACATTTTCCTGTTCAAAAATTGATTTAAGTAAGGAGGGCATAAAAGGATATCATAAGTTGCCGCCATTGAGTAAATTTGAAAAGGATTTATTAGAGAAATCCATACCTAAGCTAAAAGCAGATATAGAAAGGGGCATTGAATATGCTGGGTGTAAAGGTGAGACAAAATAAGAAAATGAGGAGTTTAACAAATATTCCAGTGTAAATTAATTTCTTTTTTGGAATTTTTGTAAAAATGTAATATGAAAACAAAATAAATATCATTTTAATTTGTTTAAAATGGACTGTGGTATAGTTTACCACTAAGACAAAGCTGTAAAGCCTTTAACTCCCGCGGCTACAAGTCCATGAAGTATCCATAGGACTCTCACATATCGTGGAAGACAAATCTGCATGATGTCTTGTCAAAAATAGGATTAAACATCTAAGATGTTATGCGACTACAAAGCGTTCTTTACATTCACATGAATCGTTAGTATGGTGGATCACCATGTAGAAGATATTTGTTGTAGACCATCTGTACAGGTTTCAAAGATAATTTGTGTTATGATTAATATGTTTATCAAAAAAAAAAAAAAAAAATATCGCTTGCGATAAAAAAGTTTGCCCATACATTTAATACGTTATTCTGCACAGATTTTCAGACATTTTTTCTAAAGAAAAATGCTTACGGTTTCCAGACTTTTCCATCTCACGGAATCAAATCTGGTGGAATAGGAAGACAATAGATCATGCTAGCAAACTGTGTTCACACTTTATCCCAAAAGTATTTGTGAACATTTTGTATAACATTTTCCAATTGTTGCTTAGCGAAAATTTCTAGTATATGAGTTCTCTGAGGAAAACAGCCAGTATGTCCAAACTCTATTGTCTTTCTATTCCTATTTCACTAAGTCACATTTTCAAAACGTTATAAAAATGTCCACAAATACTAGATTGCACCTGGATATTAAAGACTTGGGTAGTGACTTTTTTCGAATTAGTAGGTTCCCTCTGACGATATAAAACCTCAATTGAGCCTTAAGCTATTTTAAGGCACTGTTACCTTTAAGGCGGGAATGGAAAATTAATAAAAAGTATACTAGCTGTGCCCATACGCGTTGTGTGCGTTCTGGGGCGATACAGCGTTTTTCGATTCGATAAGGAAATTATTCGAATTTGTATGACTTTAAAAAGAAAGATTTCTTTCGAATAGAAATACGCAGTTGCGTCTGTGACAATATTTTGTTCTATTTTGTTTTGAAAGTAATCCACACTTAATTTTCAGACTCTTACGTATTTACTTTATATAAAGGTACCCATCCCTGGATAAAATTCTAAAATTCTAAAAACTGTTGCAAAGCTGTGTAAAATACAGACAGGAAATGAGTTACTCATTATTTTAAAACAGCGCCATCTGTTGCGCAACATTGCTTAAAATATACTGCTTTCAAAAATAACAGATGCCTGAAAGTATGCAGTGCTTTTAAATCGGTAAAAAAATCGGCGTATTTGTCTCTACTTACTTTGGGAAATAAGATATTTTTGCGGAATAAAGTACCCTATATCGGAATCAGGATACTAAGGTACCTGCTCACAAAATTTTGTTAAAATCCATCCAGTAATTTTTACGTGATGCGAACACAAACAAGAAGGACAGACAGACTGACAGACAGACAGGAAATGAGTTACTATTTTATTATACATATGTATAGATGACTGCAACACCAAAGTATACAATGATGATTCAAAAACGATGTGTGGCTTTGGTTCTAGAGTGGTTTTGTAGTGGAACTCGATTTACGATTCTCATATCATCTTGATTCTATTCGATATCTTGTGTATAGCTAGCAGACATGCATATTCTCAATTACACATTTCAAGCAATTGTAATTTAAATTAGAGACAAAAAAGTCAATTACAACTATTTGTAATTGAAAATTTTCAATTTCATTATACATGAAATTATAATTGGAAATTTTCAATTACAAATTGCAAATAATTGTAATTAGGCAATAAGCATTACCTCCAATTGAACAAAACTCTATTATATTTCTTAAAATTTTCCATTAAATGTAATTAAAATAATTGATATTTTACAATTACATGCAATGTGTAATTGAAAAATCTCAATTACAAATGTAGAATGAAATTGTAATTGAAAAATTCCAATTACACTAACATATAATTGTGTAATTGCATGTGTAATTAATTACCGACTGTAATTGACATTCTCCCTCAAGTCTGATAGCTAGCAAGCTGCCACGTAAAGTAACCATCGCAAAGGTCACTAGAAACGATTTATTTGGCCCCAGTATTTGTACTAATTTCGGTTTCAACATCCCAATAATTGTGAGAAAGAAAGAATCAATGTCAAAACTATTTTTTTATTGGAGAATAATATATAATATAATTTTTAAAATTTCTGGGGTGGGGCAACAGCAAGTCTGGAGGGGGCATTGTACCCTTAAAAATGCCCTTTATACGACTATGCTAATAATTCAGGGGCCTAATCGCCGCATTCGATATTGAATAAACTATCGTATCGAATAACAAATTCGATACGAGTCGAGTAAGCTAATGATATGCCATTCGACATGTATCGAATCGTTATTTATCATTTATCAAATTGTTGTAGATTAATAATAAGTCAACAAGTGAACAAGAAAACACGGTTTAAAAACATTTCCTTTGGAATGAAATTACGATACTTTTTATTCGATATCGAGTGCGAGAATACCAAAATGAAAACTTACGAGAGATTTTACTCGATATCGAATGCGGTGATTAGACCCCAGTTTAGGTAGACAAAAAAGATCAATTTCTATTGTAGTTTCCGATGCAATTTGTATCAACGAAATTCTACTTATCAACTTTAGCTATTGGGATGTTTTTTTTTTATTTTCTGGACTCCGGTCTAATTTTTTTCGATTTGTACGTTTTCATAAACTCCTTGGCTTTGTCAATATTCCGTTGTATATCTTCAACCGATTTCCAATACAACTGCATTTCATAGGGTGACAGCTCTGGTATGGGGTGACACTTCGTAATGCCCTTACTGTTCAGTGAAAAGCGGCAGGCAAAAAAATCCAAATCATTAACATCTGCCGGCACATATGCCACCTCAACCACATCTTTATGACCATGTATAGCTCGTCTTATTGAGTCACAAAATCTCGCTATAGCACAACTTGTCGACAAGAACGAGCCACGTTTTTCTTTCGTAGCATTTGCTACTTCGTAAGCACCTAAAATAACACGATCTTCAACACTCTGGATTTGTTTGTCACTTAATGGAAATTTTGGTTTACTCTGTGACACCATAGGCGTGATACTTTGAGTCGAATGGCCACCGTATACAGGTACCATAATTTTTGCAGGATCATATTTCACTAAGTGTCCGAGAAAAGTGCGAGCCCTCATGGAATCTATTGAAGTAGAACCACTCAGTTTACGAGGATCATAACAGCCAATTGTTTTTAAGTATTCAGCACATACGGGAACCAAAGTATTGACGGGATTTGTTACAATATGAATGAACGGCATATTGTGATGGCAAGCTGTGGCTATGGCTTTCATAAAATTAATCATTATATCAGCGTTGGCATCAAACATGGCTTCTCTGCTAGTAAATTTTGGAGAATGAGCCTGACCGGCTACTATCGCCACAACATCGCTACATTTCAAAGATTCAATTAATGTCCCTTCTTCACCAGAATACCCATGTACTCTGGCAGCAGTATCGATGTGCGATAAATCCTCTCTTATACCTGCCGTGCTAGTGATATCCCAAAGGGCCACATCGCTGACATTTTTGTTTCGTTTAAGATGAAGTGCCAAAGATTGCCCAATGCCACCATTGGCTCCCAGTATGCAAACTTTAAACTTTTTTATATCACCGGACCAACGAGATAGACCGCGCACAAATTTTAACATTTTTTTCTCGAAAATTTTGTAAAAAAAGAGAAATTTGGTTGATTTTTTTTGTGTAAACAAAAGAAAAAAAGCGAGTTTGAATATTTTTTTTAGTTTTTGAATGAAATTATTTATTGTATTCAAAACAAAAACAAAAAAAAGAAAATAAATAAGAATAATGGCAGAGGTACAAAACGATAGCGCCAGGGTATGTTATCTTTAGCTTCCGCCAAAATCTGCAGAGCGACCTTTACTTTTGTATAGGAAGTAAGACTCCAAATTCAGCTAGGTTAAATTGAAATGAGTTTAATGGTTCTCCTCCAGTGAAAAAATTGAGTTGAATGGTGCTCTTCCAGCATAAAAAAGAGTTAAAATGGTACTCCACCAATGAATAAAACCTAGTATGTTATACACGATAACCAAAACGATTACACTTCGTTGATTAACGCAACCAGCAATAAAGTACCGCAGTTCACCTATTCGAGGAAGCCAATCAGGCAGTGTGTGAATAAAATTAATTAAAAACTAAACTAAAAAAATTATGTAAATTGAAACGAATGCATGAGACATAAATTTACTAACATTAACTTTAACATTATGTTAATGTTAGGTATAGAATTAAGTTTATGTTTTTTCATGCTTTAACGAGGGCAATTTGATAATTCAAAAATATTTTGTTCGGCAAAAGAGCGTTTTGTTTTTCAATTACCCTCTAAAATATAAGATTTCTGAAGTTACTCAAACTAGGAGTCTTCGTTTGACCCAAATATCGTAACACCGAGCCGTTTCGTTAAATTTAGAAACAGGAAATAGTCGTATGGGGATAAATCTGTAGATTATGCTGAATCTAATGGCAGTTCAATTCATAGATTTTTGCCGACCAATGCCTAGATTGCAACACTGCGCGAATAAATTTTCCATATCGAAATATTCTTGCAAACTCTGCTGTACCGATTGCAACACTGCGCGAATAAATTTTTCATATCGAAATATTCTAGCAAACTCTGCTGTACCAGCTTGATTGAGAAGTCTGTAGCCTCAACACCCTCACGCACTTGTTCAAAATATCATTCAATGGATTTTCCGACTATTTTTGGCGTGACAACCTGTTTGGAACGTTTTGCGTTAATTTTGATGATACCACCACAACGTAAAACATAATATTGAATTAGAACACGAAATTCACTCTATTTTATTTTTTGTTAAAACATTCGAGTTAAAACTTTTAATGCGTTAAGCGCGTCAATGCGTTATTGTCTTCCTTTGAAAAAAGTTTAAATAGAGTGTTCCCGGTAGGTAAAGGTACATAAAAAGTTAACAACGCCTTTGAAGCATAACAGTCCAACTTAAATTATCGCATTAGACTCTAACTAACTGTCAAAAATTCTGCGCTGCGTTAACGATTTGAACACGAAATTCTCTCTATTCCATTTTTTTTTTAATTTTCCAGATTGTCTGGCTTTAATTACTGTCATCGCATTAAGCGTGTCAATGGATTATTGTCTTCTTTTTAAAAAAGTTAAAATTGAGTGTTCCCGATATGTACAAAAGTTTGCAACGCCTTTGACGCATAACAGTTCAACTTATCTTAGCGCATTAAAATCTAAATAACTGTCAAAAATTCTGCGCTGCGTTAAGGATTTGCACACGAAATTTTCTCTATTACATTTTTTATTTTCGAGCTTGTCTGGCTGTAATAGCTGTCATCGCGTTAAACGCATCAATGCGTTATTGTCTTCTTTTCCAAAAAATTAAAATAGAGTGTTCAAGGTTGAAATAAATGACGCATAACAGTACAAATTAAATTAGCCTAATAAACTCTAACTAACTATCTGTCAAAATTTCTCATGCATTAAGCAAACCTAAATATCGCTGCGTCAACACTTTGTACACGAAATTCACTTCGTTCCATTTTCGTTGATATTTGCAAGCTTGTCTGGCTTTAACTGTCATCGCGTTAAGCGCGTCAATGCGTTTTTGTCTTCTTTAAAAAAAAAAGTTAAAATAGAGTGTCCAAGGTTCACAAAAAGTTAAAATATAGAGTTCCCGGAAGTTTAAGGTGCAGAAAAAAGTTTACAACGCCTTTGACGCATAACAGTGCAACTTAAATTAGCGCATTAAACTGTCAAAAATTCTCATGCGCATACAAAATGTATGAAGCAAATCTAAATATCGCTGGGTCATCGCTTTACAATTGGATAAACCGACGATGACAGACCAATTTTTGATTCATTGTTTGCTGTGGTGGAAAAGTAATAATTTTAGTTAGGTTAGATTAAGAAGAAAAGGCAGACAGGAAATGAGTTACTCTTTATTTTAAAACAGCGGCATCTGTTGCGCAACATTGCTTAAAATATACTGCTTTCAAAAATAAAAAATGCCTGATACTTTCATGCCTGCAGTACTTTTAAATCGGTAAAAAATATCGGCGTATTTGTCTCTACTTCCTTTGGGAAATAAGATATTTTTGCGAAAAAAGTACCCTATATTGGAATCAGGATACTGAGGTACCTCCTCACAAAATTTTGTTAAAATCCATCCAGTAATATATACATATGTGTTTAGTCAACTATACACATATGTATAGTTGACTGCAACACCAAAGTATACAATGACGATTCGAAAATGATGCGTGGCTTTGGTTCCAGAGTGGTTTTGTAGTGGAACTCGCTTTACGATTCTCATATCAACTTGATTCAACTGGATATCTTGTCTATAGCTAGCAGACATGTAATTGCATATTCTCAATTACACATTTCAAGTAATTGTAATTTAAATTAGGGACAAAAAAAGTCAATTACGACTATTTGTAATTGAAAATTTTCAATTTAATATTACATGAAATTATAATTGGAAATTTTCAATTACAAATTGCAAGTAATTGTAATTAGGCAATAAGCATTACCTCCAATTGAACAAAACTCTATTATATTTCTTAAAATTTTCCATTAAATGTAATTAAAATAATTGATATTTTACAATTACAATTACATGCAATGTGTAATTGAGAAATCTCAATTACAAATGTAGAATGTAATTATAATTGAAAAATTCCAATTACACTAACATATAATTGCGTAATTGCATGTGTAATTAATTACCAACTGTAATTGACATCCTCCCTCAAGTCTGATAGCTAGCAAGCTGCCACGTAAAGTAACCATCGAAAAGGTCACTAGAAACGATTTATTTGGCCCCAGTATTTGTACGAATTTCGGTTTCAACATCCTAATAATTGTGAGAAATAAAGAATCAATGTCAAAACTATTTTTATTGAAGAATAATATTCTGAATACAAATATATAGTACAATTTTTAAAATTCCTGGGGGGTGGGGCAACATTGGCATTGTACCCTCAAAATGCCCTATCTACGACAATGCTAATAATTCAGGGGCCTAATCACCGCATTCGATATCGAGTAAACTATCGAGTAAGCTACTTATATGTCAATCGACATGTCAACACGTGAAAAAGAAAACACGCAAGGTATATTTATCTTACTAGGTAGTGTCGTCCGCCCAGCTGATTTAGTAGTTCGACATGTCAAAAGTTGTATATGTTCAGAAATTTTATAGTGTAGAAGTGAGAAGGCAATAAAACACACACACGCCTTCTCAATTTTCTTTTATGTTTTTTGACATTTCGAACTACAAAGCAACAACAAAATGACATGCAAGGTATATTTATTTTACTAGGTAGTGGCGTCCCTACAACAAATACAACAATACAAGAACAACATGGCATTTTGTTGTTGCTTTGTAGTTCGAAATGTCAAAAAACATAGGAGAAAATTGAGAAGGCCTGTATGTGTTTTATTGCCTTTTCACTTCTACACTATAAATTTCTGAACACATACAACTTTTGACATGTCGAACTACTAAATCAGCTGGGCGGACGACACTACCTAGTAAGATAAATATACCTTGATGCCATGTTGTTCTTGCATTGTTGTATTTGTTGTAGGGATGCCACTACCTAGTAAAATAAATATACCTTGAAAACACGGTTTAAAAACATTTCTTTTCGAATGAAATTACGATGCTTTTTAATCGATAACGAGTGCGAGAATACCAAAATGATTTTATTCGATATCGAATGCGGTGATTAGACCCCAGCTTAGGTAGTCGAAAAAGATCAATTTCTATGGTAGTTTCGGATGCAATTTGTATCAACGAAATTCTACTTATCTCTCCTTAAAATTATAACTTTAGCTATTGGGAGGTTTTTTTCTATTTTCTGGATTCCGGTCTAATTTTTTTCGATTTGTACGTTTTCATAAACTCCTTGGCTTTGTCAATATTCCGTTGTATATCTTCAACCGATTTCCAATACAACTCCATTTCATAGGGCGACAGCTCTGGTATGGGGTGACACTTCGTAATGCCCTTACTGTTCAGTGAAAAGCGGCAGGCAAAAAAATCCAAATCATTAACATCTGCCGGCACATATGCCACCTCAACCACATCTTTATGACCATGTATAGCTCGTCTTATTGAGTCACAAAATCTCGCTATCGCACAACTTGTCGACAAGAAAGGGCCACGTTTTTCTTTCGTAGCATTTGCTACTTCGAAAGCACCTAAAATAACACGATCTTCAACACTCTGCATTTGTTTGTCACTTAATGGAAACTTTGGTTTACTCTGTGACACGATAGGTGTGATACTTTGAGTCGAATGGCCACCGTATACAGGTACCATAATTTTTGCAGGATCACATTTCACTAAGTGTCCGAGAAAAGTGCGAGCCCTCATGGAATCTATTGAAGTAGAACCACTCATTTTACGAGGATCATAATAGCCAATTGTTTTTAAGTATTTAGCACATAAGGGAACCAAAGTATTGACGGGATTTGTTACAATATGAATGAACGGCATATTGTGATGGCAAGCTGTGGCTATGGCTTTCATAAAATTAATCATTATTTCAGCATTGGCATCAAACATGGCTTCTCTGGTATTAAATTTTGGAGAATGAGCCTGGCCTGCTACTATCGCCACAACATCGCTACATTTCAAAGATTCAATTAATGTCCCTTCTTCACCAGAATACCCATGTACTCTGGTAGCAGTATCGATGTGCGATAAATCCTCTCTTATACCTGCCGTGCTAGTGATATCCCAAAGGGCCACATCGCTGACATTTTTGTTTCGTTTAAGATGAAGTGCCAAAGATTGCCCAATGCCACCATTGGCTCCCAGTATGCAAACTTTAAACTTTTTTATATCACCGGACCAACGAGATAGACCGCGCACAAATTTTAACATTTTTTTCTCGAAAATTTTGTAAAAAAAGAGAAATTTGGTTGATTTTTTTTGTGTAAACAAAAGAAAAAAAGCGAGTTTGAATATTTTTTTTAGTTTTTGAATGAAATTATTTATTGTATTCAAAACAAAAACAAAAAAAAGAAAATAAATAATAATAATGGCAGAGGTACAAAACGATAGCGCCAGGGTATGTTATCTTTAGCTTCCGCCAAAATCTGCAGAGCGACCTTTACTTTTGTATAGGAAGTAAGACTCCAAATTCAGCTAGGTTAAATTGAAATGAGTTTAATGGTACTCCTCCAGTGAAAAACTTGAGTTTAATGGTGCTCTTCCAGTAAAAAAAAGAGTTAGAAATGGTACTCCACCAATGTACGACTTATTGAATAAAACCTACTAGGTTATACAAGATAACCAAAACGATTACACGTCGTTGATTAACGCAACCAGCAATAACAGTACCGCAGTTCAGCTATTCGAGGAAGCCACTCAGCCAGTGTGTGAGAAAAATTAATTAAAAACCAAACTAAAAATAATCTAAATTCAAACAAATTTGTCGTCTACACGAGACATAAACTAACATTAATTTTAACATTATGTTAATGTTAACTTAATTCTACAAGTTTATGTTTTTGCAAGCTTTAACATAATTGCTGAATTGCTTAGTATAATGGTTTTTAAACGAGTGCAATTTGATAATTTCTCGACGAAAGATATTTTGTTCGACAAAAGAGCGTTTTGTTTTTCAATTAACTATCCTTTAAGCTCGATAGTCCAGTGTCTTTTAACGCCCTCTGAGTTATAAGATTTCTGAAGTTACCCAAACTAGGAGTCTTCGTTTGACCCAAATATCTTTACATCCAGCCATTTCGTTAAATTTAGAAACAGGAAATAGTCGTATGGGGATATATCTGGATAGTATGCTGAATGTGGTGGCAGTTCATAGCTCAATGCAGGGAATTTTGCCATTGTGACTACAATCATGCGTAGCCGACCAATGTCTGGATTGCAACACTGCGCGAATAAATTTTCCATATCGAAATATTCTTGCAAACTCTGCTGTACCAGCTCGGTTGAGAAGTCTGAAGCCTCAACACCCTCACGCACTTGTTCAAAATATCATTCAATGGATTTTCCGACTATTTTTGGCGTGACAACCTGTTTGGAACGTTTTGCGTCAATTTTGCTGCTACCATCACAACGGAAATCAGTAAACCACCCTTTGACCATTGGATTTGGTTATGGCGATTTTGTTTTTACGTAAAACATGATGTTTAATTAGAACACGAAATTCACTCTATTTTATTTTTTAAAACTTTCGAGTTTGTCTGGCTGTCAATGCGTTAAGCGCGTCAATGCGTTATTGTCTTTCTTTGAAAAAAGTTTAAATTGAGTGTTCCGGGTAGGTAAAGGTATATAAAAAAGTTTACAACGCCTTTGAAGCATAACAGTCCAACTTTCAAAAAAATTCTGCGCTGCGTTAACGATTTGAACACGAAATTCTCTCTATTCCATTTTTTTTTTAATTTTCGAGCTTGTCTGGATGTAATAGCTGTCATCGCGTTAACCGCGTCAATGCGTTATTGTCTTCTTTTCAAAAAAGTTAAAATAGAGTGTTCCCGATAGGTATAAAAGTATGGAACGCCTTTGACGCATAACAGTCCAACTTAAATTAGCGCATTGAAATCTTAATAACTGTCAAAAATTATGCGCTGGGACAACGCGTTGCACAAGAAATTCACTCTATTCCATTTTCGTTACAATTTCTGAGCTTGTCTGGCTTTGATAGCTATTATCGCGTTAAGCGCGTCAATGCGTTATTGTTTTGTTTTTTCAAAAAAGTTAAAATACAGTGCTCAAGGTTGAAATAAATTTAAAATATATTGTTCACAATAGTGCAAGGCACATAAAAAAGTTTACAACGCCTTTGACGCATAACAGTCCAAATTTAATTAGCCTAATAAACTCTAACTAACTATCTGTCAAAATTTATCATGCATTAAGCAAACCTAAATATCGCTGCGTCAACACTTTGCATACGAAATTCACTCTATTTCATTTTCGTTAAAATTTTCAAGCTTGTCTGGCTTTATTAACTGTCATCGCGTTAAGCGCGTCAATGCGTTTTTGTCTTCTTTTTTAAAAAAAGTTAAAATAGAGTGTCCAAGGTTCAAAAAAAGTTAAAATATAGAGTTCCCTGAAGTTTAAGGTGCAGAAAAAAGTTTACAACGCCTTCGACGCATAACAGTGCAACTTTAATTAGCGCATTAAACTGTCAAAAATTTTCATGCGCATACAAAATGTATGAAGCAAATCTATATATCGCTGGGTCATCGCTTTACAATTGGATAAACCGACGATGACCGACCAATTTTTGATTCATTGTTTGCTGTGGTGTGTTGAAAAGTAATGACATTTTAGTTAGGTTAGATTAAGAAGGGTTGTGCCAGAAATGGCACATCCCCACGGAGACCCGGAGGGTCTATTGTAATTCCCTTCAGCTAACTAAAACTAAGAAAAATAAAAGGAGAAAGGGAGGACCTATTATGCATGCTGCTGCCTATCACTCAGCCACCCGATTTCCTTGATGAAGTCGACGCCTTGACACTATGTCTTTTCAAGGCTTTAAGTGCAGCTTGGCTGTCGACGTACAGAGTGACCTCTTCCCCTTCTCAAAACTTATCCAGACACCAGCTCTGTGGCTTTCATAACCCCCAACACCTCTGCCTGGAACACACTACACTCAGCTGGTAGTCTGTACGACATGTGTGTTCTAGTTCCCAGAATGTGGACACCAGCACCGGTGCCCGCTTCCATCTTTGAACCATCTGTGAACACCGCAACCCCGTCGTACAGTTTACCACACCCCAACCATTCTTCCGTTTTTGGGAATACAACCAAGGGTATTCGACTGAAATCAATCAAACTTAGTGCTCATAAAGTGCCGTTAGTCCAGGGGTTAATGGAAGCGGTCTGTTGAATTCGACCTCAAGTAGAATCTCTGTGTGTCCTATGTTACTCGACCTCACCAACCCTCATTCAAAAAAAGTCTGAGCAAACTTCTCGTCGCCATTCCGACCACAAACCCCTCGATGAGGAAACGACATTTTAGTTACTTTCATGCCTGTCTCACTTTGTTATCTCTATTTGTTATTTCTATTTAAAAGGATAGGTTCAAGATTTCTGTTCATAACAGATCGTTACGCTTTTATTTAAGTTTGTTATTGCAGCGTTAAAGCTGGGCGCTAGACAACGTTGCATTTAGCGCCCTAATTTAAGTTTAACTCTAAAGCTGGGCAACTTTCAAGTTTTCGCGCGTTGTGTATATGAAAATTAATATAAAACTCCATTTTACAGCTGACTATAAGAAAAGCCTATAAGGAACATAGTGTAAGCATAAAACGCGTTGACGCTTCGAATGCGTGTTATGTGTTTTCACCTTAAAAGATGCGCTACTGCATTGGAAAGTGAATTTGCACGCATAAAAAGAAATGCGATTAACTTAAGTAACACTTAGATTTTTTTTAAGTTTTTTAACAACCCACATTGTTACGACTTTGAATCTTCCACCAGACAGTTTGAATGACTTCATGGCATGGAATCACTGATTGTTGAGATGTACTATAGAGACCGAGGGCCTTTTCCCTCAGAAGCTTCATCGCGAACAGTCTTCAAAATAAACGACATCTAATCCAGGTTTTGCATTACTGTCATCGGAAAATGTGACAATCTTAGGGTGGCCATTTTGCTGATTTTTAGTAAATAAGCCCAAATTGAATGATTTAAGTCTTTTGACATGTCTTTTGACATTACCAACATTTTGAGGTCATATTTTTCTAGATAATATTTTTCAAACAGCGACTTGTGAAATCCAACAAGTTACTTACTTGTCACTTAAAGTTATTCTTTGAAAAATTTTCAAAATTTTGCGTTTTTCATAAAAAAAAGTGATTGTCTGTCATGCAAATAAATTAAAATGATATGCCAACGGTATTAAGTTTCTTTCTAACTAGACACTTTGAAATAGACAGTTACATGTATTCATACTTAGAAAATAGAAGAAAAAACTAGTTACTGGCTTAAAGCCGGCTTAACTATCTACACGCTGCTATAAACTTAAAATACTCAGTAACGAACAGTGACGAACAAAATGCTAGCAAAAAAAAAAAAAAATAAAAAAACAAATCCGCGTAAAATAAAAATCTCAAAATTAGGCCAATGCCCATTCAAATAATTCGGCTCTTAAAAGTACGCGAATAAAAATGAGCATCAAATTTTTGCTTGGTATAATAAAATTATAGTGATAGGTATTGGACCCAGCAAGAACTAGGTTGTCATTTTAGTTGCAAAAGTATATTTATAACTCGAATGATAATCAACTATATACCCGATCCGTGTGTGGTGAAGGGTATGAATATTATTTTGTAAGCATATGAATGATATTTGATTCGAACAGGCCAGAACTACTTACCAAACAGCTGATGCCACTTTAAAATTTCTTAACATCTAATGGCCACGGTTCACTATCATACTCAGTCATCCGATCTGACCAATAATAACATGTGTGCTCATGTTAAAATGGTTTTATACGGCGTGTGTTTGTCATATGACTTGTCAGTTTGATAACCCATATGTAATTTCATGTGTTTGCCAAAATAGGCATTTTACATACGGTTTATAATTTTTGCTTTCAAACGTACATGTGTAATTACATCTCACATAACCTATAATATATAATTTTTCCGCCACACAGTTTTGTATTGCCAACTACAGCTGATGCAAATGTGCAAACGTAGTACTTTTGCCACGCTTTTAGTGCTTTTGGTACCACAAAAAACCTAAAATAGCAAAATATCAAGTTGGCATTACAGGATGTCAGATGCTTTGTCACATCAAAATAGAACACGTTCTAAATGAAAAATGTCATATGTATTGTACACATGGTAAATACACATGTTATGTTTGAAATGGTTTACACGACGTGTATAGAATTTACACATGGAAAAGTGACAATAAATATATGAAATACACGCCGTGTAAAAGCCCTTTTACTGATTTATGTTATGTTATGGTTCAGTTTATGATAAAAGCGTGATAAATATGGGAATACTCATATTTAAAAGCACATAATTTTGAACGTAATAATTATATGGAGGTGAATCATTTTTTATTTGATAGAAAATTGCATCATTTATATTCATATATGTGTCGAATCCAGATAAAAGGGACCTACTGATAAAAAATGATTTTTGGAGAAAAACGATTTTGAAGTTAACAAGTCAATTTTGAGACGCCTGAATGTTTTAATAGCTCGAAACCCGTCATAAGGGGATCGCTGATTACGAATCTGGTATTGGATTTTGAAAACTCAAAATGGCGGGTCCAATATAGGGGAATATATTTTGTAATGTTATTGGATTTGTTTAAAACAAGTGGATTTTGATACGCCTGAAGGTTTTTATGGCTTTAAACTCTTTACCTGGTTGTTTTTGGGGTCGAAAGTAACGAGTCTGGTATTACATTTTGAAAAATCAAAATGGCGGATTCAATATAGTGGTGGACTTTGTTTTAAGTTTAAAGAGTTAGTTTTGACACTGATCTGAACACTTTTATGGTTTGAAACTTATCATAACATATCATAACGTTAGCTTTTGAGGTTGAAGATTATGAATCTGCTATTACATTTTGAAAATTAAAAATAGCCAATCCAATCTGGCAGACTGTTTTTTCTAAAGTTAACAATTTCGCTGTGATACGTCTGAGCTCTTTCATATCTTAGAGTTTTTTACTCGGAGGTTTTCAGAGTCGTAGATTGCGAATCTGATATTAGATTTTGAAAATTCAAAATAGCGGATTCAATATGACGGATTCTTTTTTACAACATTATTGTAAAGGGTGTTTTTTATAGAGGTATAGAACTTTAAGTTGCAATAAAACAACGATGGATTATTCGATTGACAGGAATTTTAGCTATCCGAAAGATAATCTTGTGGCATTACATTTTAAATATGATTTCTGGCATATGACCGCCACGACTGGCGCGGATGTAGTCCAATCTGAACGTCCAATTTTCGATGACTTTTTCCAACATTTGTGGCCATATATCGGCAATAACACGGCGAACGTTGTCTTCCAAGCGTTTGTGGCTTATTCGCATAGACCAATGACTTTACATAGCCACACAGAAAATAGTCTAGCGGTGTTAAATCACAAGATCTTGGAGGCCAATTCACAGGTCAAAAACGTGAAATTAGGCGGTCACCAAACGTCTCTTTCAATAAATCTATTATGGCACGAGCTGTGTGACATGTTGCGCCGTCTTGTTGAAACCACATCTCCTGGACATCATGGTTATTCAATTCAGTAATGAAAAAGTTAGTAATCATGGCTCTATGCCGATCACCATTGACTGTAACGTTCTGGCCACCATCGTTTTTGAAAAAGTACGGACCAATGATTCCACCAGCCCATAAAAAGCACCAAACAGTCATTTTTTCTGGATGTAACGGTGTTTTGACATACACTTGAGGATTACCTTCACTCCAAATGCGGCAGTTTTGTTTGTTGACATAGCCATTCAACCAGAAGTGCGCTTCATCGCTAAATAAAATTCGTTTATGAAAATCGGGAACAACGGTAATCTCGTTTTGGGCTCTATTTGCAAGCGTTGTTCAGGCGTGAGTCTATTCATGATGAATTGCCAAACCAAACTGAGAATAAATCACTTGACAGCTGTTAAATCGGTCGCCATCTTGAAAAGTAATGCCAACTTAAAGTTCTATACCTCTATAAAAACACCGTTTATTTGCTTGCGGTTATATGGGCCACTGATTACGAAACTGTTATCGACTTGCTAACTTTACAAAATAATCTACGCCATATTGGATTTTGAATTTTCAAAATCTAATACCAGATTCGTAATTGCCGGTCCCGAAAAAACCAGAAAAGTGAGCCTTAAGTAAATTAGATCAACTACAAAAATTTTTTTTACAACGGGTTTAGTTTTTTTCTTTTCTTATCAAAGGTGTATTTTAAAGCTCGCTAAGGACAAAAGTAATCCAATTAGAAAACTGGGGTTTGCTGCATTAGAAAGAGCATTTTGTCTATCTTAAGAATTACCAAAAAAGTGAAAATCGTTTTTTTTTTTTTCATCAATAGCTCCCTTTTAACTGTATTCGACACATACATATAAAAAAATTAAATTGTACCCAATATTTTGAAAAAACTGGACCAGGGTAGCAAAAAATTAAAAATTTTATTTCCTAAAATGCTAATAACTCAATCATTTTAAATTATTATTTGCAAATTTAGATACCATTTTGTAGGTATTGACAAGACCTTTAAGACCACGTATAAAAAAATCAGAATAAAACTGAAGAAATGACAAGCTGTAAAAGAATTTTCAGGGGCGAGGTTCCCAACTTTGAGACCACATAGCGCCACCTCTAGAGGGTGTATGGTACCCACCTTTAAAAGCTAAGTTCAGATACTCCTCAGTTATGCTCAGGATCAATCGGCCTAGCCGTTTATTAATGACTATTTCCAAAATATTTTGATACTGCCCCACTGTGCATTGTATTTATACATTTTATGGAAGTCAGCCGAAATTAAAAGATTTTTAAATTTGTCCTGTGATGAATAAAATAAATATATTTTTCTCTATACCACTCTTAAGTTGGCTACAGCAACAAGGGCATTTTAGGTAGCGGTCTGTAGTAGCCTGCTGTCGTTTATGTGTTTAATGCATAATATTTTTCTTTTCTAATTTTTCGATCTCTGCTGTAGGTACTAGTACAAGAAATTAAAACTATTGCCATAACCATCAACATTTTGTATTAAAACGACACGTTACACGGTTGTTTTTGTTGTTGTTGTTATCATTGTTGTTGTGTAGTTCTTGATATTCTATGTTTATAATACATATTTGCCGGTTGAGAAAACATTCATGTTGCAAGTACACTTACTCAGTCACTTACTTATCTTTATACCGCTCCAACAAACTCACAATCAAAATAAAAATAATAATAAAAAAGCTTTAAATGTATTCACTTGTATGACCAAGATTGCATGACCAAAATACAATCCAACACACAAACTACACAGACTCCAAATTTGAATTAATAGTTTGCAAAATTGCAAAATGAAAAGAATAAAAAATAAAAAAAATGAAAAATGAAAAAAATATGCAAACCACCAATAAATAGAATTGAGTTCATGAGTTGATTTCCCAACTTAAACAAAACTTGTACCGTTACAACCAACTTAAATAATTGTTGGGAAGCAACATTACTCTGTTCACAAACCCAAATATTTTTCTTTCTAAAAGATTTGGCAAAAGAGAACTTATCTTTGTCGTTCGGGTTCACAATGAGTAGGTGTCGGTGGTTTTCAAACAGGTTGTCGTTTTTAATAAAATGAAACAAATAAATTGCATAAATTTGTTAGAATTGCATTGCATTTTTGCCTTTAATGCCGATGAAATAAATAAGCCCACTAGTTTAGTTTAACATGATTTGTATACCAGATGTTTCAAATTAAATGATACAATAGAAAAACAATAGATTTGCATTGAGTATATTAACCTTGAATTGTTATAATAAAATGCAAGAGTATCATACTTAGCTACATAATTATGTGCATATGAGTTAATAGTAGAGTTGCGAGCAAAAAAAAAAAAAAAAAATGCAACGCTGGTGGAACACGTCAGGCCATCCTTGTGGCTCGAGCTTCGAGTGAACAGACGGACAGGCGGACATGAACTTTCCTATGTATGTATAAGGATCTAGAATATATATACTTTATATATATACTTTATATATTCTGGATCCTTATTTAGTATATATATTCCTGATCTTTATACATAGAAAAGTTATGCCCGTCGTTCCATGTTCGGGTAGTAATGTCGTTTGCCAAGGCACCAGACGAGATACAGAAGATTTAAGCCCACCACTCTACCAGGCATAGTTTCGAAAATTATGGGATTGTAATTCAACAACATCAGATCATTCCTTTGGAGGCTGCGGGCAAAAAACTACACCCGCCTATATTTTTCCCGTCTTTTTTCGGTTTTAATCATTTTTTTGCTTTTCTTTGTTAAATAAATTATAGACCGCGACAGGTAGATCGCAAGGAGTGAAAACAGATCTCGGAGGATCAATAACCCCCTGCGAGGTTCGGTTTTGTGTTTATTTTTGGATTGGTAGGGTTTTTCTGCTTTGATTTGTATTAAAGAACTTTATAGAAAGAGCAATACATATAGAGGTAATTAATAGACTCACAGGGTGCCCACTGATAACCAGAAGCAGTCAATAGGCATATTAGAGGGGGGGTCTATTTAACTATTTTTTGCCTTAGTCTGACCATTCTAACGCAATATAGACTGCAAGAAGTTCAAATTTAATTTTTAAAAAAATTAAAAAAAAAATGTTTACAAACAATTTCTAAAAAATTAAAAAAAAAATTTACAAAATTTTTTAAAAACATTTTACTAAAAATTTTTCAAAAAATATTTACTAAAAATTTTTCAAAAAATATTTGCAAAAATTTAATAAACAATTTCAAAAAAATTAAAAAAAAGGTATAAAAAATTTTTCCTAAAAATATTTGCAAAAATTAAAAAAAAAATTACAAACAATTTCCAAAAAATATTTAAAAAAAATTTTACAAAAAATTTTTAAAAAATTTTTACTAAAAATTTTCCAAAAAATATTTGAAAAAATTAAAAAAAAAATTACAAACAATTTCAAAAAAAAATTTACAAACATTTTAAAAACAAATTTTACTAAAAATATTCCAAAAAATATTTGCAAAAATTTAAAAATTTACAAACAATTTCAAAAAAATTAAAAAAAACTTACAAAAATTATCCAAAAAATTTTTACAAAAAAATTCTAATTTTTTTGTAAAAATTGCTAATTTGTAAAAATTGCTAATTTTTACAAAAAAAAAAAAAATTTACTAAAATTTTTCCAAAAAATATTTACAACAAATTTTTACAATAAAATTTCTAAAAAAATAAAAAGAAAAAAATTTCTAAGAAAATTAAGAGGGTAACACCATTCTAACAATGGTGAAGGGTATATAAGATTCGGCATGGTCGAATATAGTAGCACTGTTACTTGTTTTTAATAATTTTTTATTCAAGGTAACATTGGGACATTTTAGTTAAAATTTTATTTATGAGGAAATTTTTTTAAGGATATTTTTGCCTTAGTCGGACCATTCCAACGCGTTATTATAGACTGCAGGAAGTTGGAAATTATTACAAAAATTTTTTTTTAATTTTTTTTAAATTTTTAAAAATTAAAAAAATTTTTATTTTAAATTTATAAAAATTAAAAAAAAAAAATACAAACAATTTTTAAAAAATTAAAAAAAAATTACAAACAATTTTTAAAAAATTTTTACTAAAAATTTTCCAAAAAATATATGCAAAAATTTTTACAAAAAAATTCTAAAAAGTTCCTTTTACAAAAAAATAATAAATTTAAATTTTTTAAATTTACAAAAAATTTCTAAAAAAAATTTTACTAAATATTTTTCAAAAAATATTTACGTTAAAATTTCTAAAAAATAAAAAAAAATTGAAATTGGTGAAGGGTATTTAAGATTCGGCATGTTCGAATATATCACTCTTACTTATTTTTAATAATTTTTAATTTTCAACGTAACATTAGGACATTTTGGGTAAAATTAATTTTTTTTGTGGATTTACTCTGACTGTAATGGCATCTTTCATCTAACATCTAGCAGATTAATTGATCAAGAGGTTTCAGAAGTTATCCATTTTAAAACGAACCCTTAAACGACTCTCGTTTGCTATAGGGATCAAGAATATATACATATATTTGCTAGGGTCACAATTAAAGGTTGCAGAAATTACGAGGGGAGGGACAAACTTATATTTACTCGTTGCATCTGTGGTCAAGGGTATAATAACAAACAATGCGCACTGTGTGAATATTTGAATTTTAATATTTTTTTTAAATATTTTAAATAATTGTTTATTTTTTATAACACAATACTATGAAATTAAATTTGAATCTTTATTTACAAAGGAAAAAAGAAGTATCGTTAATTAGCAATATTACTCATAGTAATTAAATATTCTCAAAGTGTTGTTGGTTTATTGTTTGTGCAATAAAATATATTTTGTATGCATTTCATGATTCGATTTTTTCCCTCTTCTACAATTCAAAATCTTTAACAAAACATTGTTTTGACAGGCGAAAAAAATAATACAAATTGGAAATCTTTAAATGATTGCCAATATTGGCTGGATATCAAAAAAAAAAAAAAAATGTTTAATGATACCAGTGAGCATTTTTCGCCTAAGTGATTGAGTAAGCAAGTGAGTAAGTAAGTGTAATCACACAGTGATTTACTGCTATGCCTTTCAAATAGCACTCAAGTGAGTCATTTGTATTAAAGCTTAATAACATAACAAACTGTGGAAGTAAATGTGACAGCCAGTAAGATATCGTATGTGTTAGAAAACAGTTACATATATAAAGTGTTGTATACTCTTTTTGAACATAAAAAAAGAAAAAATAAAAAATTAAAAGAGTTTAATTATTTTACAGCCATAAACCTTTACTGAAAATTAAAAAATTGAAAAATATTAATTTCCAAGAGTAAATATATGTATATTAAATAGTGAAAGTACGCAATTTTACCGATCTAATGGTACTCAAAACTTGGCAGCACCTTTTAGCGTTTTTAATGCCATCTTACGTCTTGAGTACTTTCCCACAGAGTGGAAGGTCTCTTTGATAACTATGATTCCTAAACCAGGAAAAGACCACACAAAAGTAGAAGCATACAGACCTATAAGCCTTTTATCTAACGTGTCAAAGTTATTTGAGAGAATATTAATAACTAAGCTGAATCCAATACTTAGCGCGAAAGGATGCATTCCGAACCATCAATTCGGCTTCAGAAAACAACATAGTACGATCCAACAAACACACAGATTAGTAAATGTAATTAAAACGACCTTTGAAGAAAAAAAATACTGCTCTGCGCTCTTTATCGACGTTTCTCAAGCATTCGATAAGGTTTGGCACGAAGGCCTAATATTTAAGCTAAAGCTGAACTTGCCCGAAAACTTGTATAAGCTTTTAAAAGATTATTTAACGAATCGCAAGTTTTTACTAAAAGAAGGTGACTTTTTAAGCTCGCTACAGCTCATTGAAGCCGGAGTTCCCCAAGGTAGTATTTTGGGACCAATTTTATATTTACTGTACACATCGGATATGCCAATTAGCACCCTAGTCCACACATCAACTTTTGCAGATGACACAGCTTTCTTAAGTATTCATGAAAGTGCCCAAGAAGCATCACAAATTTTACAAGACCACATACTCAATTTGGAAAAATGGCTAGAAAAATGGAGAATAAAAGTGAATGAACAAAAATGTTCTCACATAACTTTCACACTGCGTAGGGACTCATGCCCTCCTATTCGCATAAATAACCAAATGATACCACAGCTTTCAGACGTTAAATACCTGGGTATACATCTTGACCGTCGCCTTACTTGGAAAAGCCACATTGACTTTAAGTTAACACAAATGAAACTAAAAGTAGTACAACTAAATTGGCTTATTGGCAGAAACTCCACCCTGAGCTTAGATTGTAAACTTCTACTGTACAAGTCGGTCCTCAAACCAATTTGGTGCTATGGGGCACTGCCTCAGCTAGCAATGTAGAAAAAATTCAAAGGCGCCAAAATAAGATTTTACGTATTATTACATCTGCTCCCTGGTATATAAAAAATTCAAACATCCACAAAGACCTAAACATGCTATCAGTTAAAGCAGAAATAGCGAAACATGCAGTCACATATCTAAAGAGGCTTGAATCTCATCCAAACCCTTTGGCGCGTAACATGCTGAATGAACCTGGTTACATTCAACTAAAAAGAAGAGACACTGCTTTTCTTGGCCGTACATTAGAGGGATGACCCGCAAATGATTTCAAAATCCGTGAAACAAACATTATTTTTGTCTAGCACTGGCTGGACTTATTTTATTTTATTTTAGACTTAAGATACGAGTAATTATTGTTAGTTCAAAAATATTGAAGATACAATAAATAAATTATGAAAAAAAAAACCTTTTAGCGGGAAATTTTAGATTCTATTTACAGAACTGTCCAATAATTTTAGAATATTATACCTATAAATTTTAGAATTTTATATAAAGGGTACCTCTATATAAATTAAATACATAAATCATATCTGCGGCACTATAAAAGTAAGTCTTAAAATATAAATTACTTTCAAAACTAATTCTTTAGACAACGAGATGGACACTACTACTAAATAAATAAATTGACAAAAATAATGCTTTAAATATTATATAGGGTGTTTTTTTGCTGTATGAGAACTTAAAATGATAATACAAGATAGAAATATTGCTGGAAAGAAAATATTTTTTTAATAATCTGGTAGATAATTTCATGTCATTTATTCTTTAATATGATTTCCGATATACATATGTTCGCCGCGATTATGTGTTACATGGTCCATTCGATCAGTCCAATTTTTGACTCCTCTTTGCTATAAATAAATGGTGGCTTGAATATTGGCTTTCAAAGCTTCAAGAGTTCCTGGGTTGTCGACATAAATCAATGACTTAACATATAGCCCCGTAAGAAATAATCCAGAGGCTTTAAGTCGTACGAATAAGGAGGCCACCAAACATGACCATTTCTGTAAATGAAGTTGTCACGAAATAGATTTCGCAATAAATTGATTGTTAAGCGCGATACATGACAAGTTGTTGGCACAAATTGTCGAAAATGTTAGCTAATTAAGTTTTGAAAACAAAAATTTAGTAAGCACGAATCAACAACTGCAGGAATTGCTTGCTCACTAGGCCGATTATGCAGACTGTAAAATGAACGAAGTTCTCTATGATCGTCTCGAACAGATTAATTTTCATTTTAGCAAAAGTACTGGCGTTAAACGATTCGTGATGACTTGTCAAATCTTACTACACCGAAATATTAACACAGCTGCTAAACCATAGTTATCGATATTGATAGTTCTCATGCAGCTAAAGAAACATCCATTAAATTAAAATTCACAGTTACCAGTCAAAATTTGTACAAAATTGTCAAATTCTGAAACAAAAAAAAAAATTTCAAAACTTTAATAAATATATCACGCGTTATGATCCATTTCAAGGTGCCCTACTTAAAAAAAAAACGCAGTAAATTAAAATTTAATGGCATTTATTTTTTGAAGATTATGTCTATCAAATGATGGCCGTTGCTACGTCGCAGATGGTCCATCCGTTGAGTCTAATTTTCGATAACTCGTTCAAGCATTTCGACTGGTAACGCGAATGACACGCGTGATGTTTTCCTCCAAGGTCTGAATCGAAGCAGGTTTGTCCGCATAATCTTTAGACCTTAAAAATCCCCACAGGAAAAAGTCAAACGGTCACACGATCTTGGTGGCCAATCGACCGGCCTAAAACGTGAACTTATGTGCTTACCGAAATGTTCTCTCAATAAATCTATTGATTGATGAGATGTGTGAAAAGTGTCGCCGAGATCACGTGCTTCAATTTCAGACATCAAATAGTCGGTTATAATGACACAATAATGGTTGCCATTGACGGTTACGTTCGCACCGGCATCATTTTTAAAGAATTATGGACCGATGATTCCACCGGTTCACAATTTACATCAAACCGTTGTTTCTTCAGGATGAAGTGGCAGCTATTGAATCTCTTCAGGTTGCTCTGCGTCCCAAATGCGGCAATTTTGTTTGTTTACATACAAATTGAGCCAGCGATGTCGCTTGGGAAGGTCGAGCGGCTTCAGATGTTGCACAAGCTGTATTAAATAGCTACCGCCGCTATATTTTCTTCACAGCGTGCTAGACGTGGTCTATTACGTTGAATATTACCCAATAATGAATGCTGAGTGTCACAATGGGTGATGGTGTTGCGAATAGAACGCTCAGTAGGCCGATTATGTTGACCATAAGTTGAGCGAAGTTCACGAAACACATTCCTCACAGAACGTGAATTTTCGTAATAAAGTTGAACGATTTGTAAACATTGTTCAGACGTAAGTCTTTCCATTACACGCAGTCTTGACGAGCCATTGATTTGTTCAACCATTGAACAAATTCATGTGCTCACATTAAAACCTCTCGTGAAGACCATCGTTGTCGATGTCATGTTCTTGTTTAAACAGCATTGTTCGAACATTTGTTCGCACAACGATGTCTGCCATCAAATGTTGTTTTTAGTAGGAAAGTTTGACTTTTAAAGAACGCCATCTGTTGATCCAGCGTGCAAAACCTATTTGCAGTGCTATAAGTATTCAAACAACATTGACGACAAACAGAAAATTATGTTTAGTCGGAACATGCACATCGTACGTTTTCTCCACACAGAAAAAAGTAAACAAATTATTGTTCCTTATTCTGCCGACGCTTTGTTCATGTGCAAACAAATCCATGGCTCGTCAAGACGTAGTGTTATGAAATGCCTTACAATACTAAACAAAAAAAAAAAAAAAACATGACAGCATGACACGATCACACGTAATCTGTCATAAAAAAACTATTGAATCACCCATTTTATTTCTCTGACGGAAATAGCAACTTTGTCTAAATCCTGCCATATCAGGAAATCAAACCTGCTGGAATAATATGACATGTTTATGAAGTGATCACAAAGTCATCACCGCCTTATATAATAGTGGCAAATATTTTTAATTACTACTGTGAAGCGTATACAGATTTGACTTAGCCGAATGAAGCACAGTTCCTTTTAATTTTAATATTACTGCTGCCTTTATCCCCAGTCTACATCATTAGACATAAAATGATAAACATTAACTCTAACATCATGTTAGTATTAAGCGTAGACTGCCCACACCAGTGACCCGATATTTCTGAAATTTTCACAGTTTGTTATATGATATACGGTTGGTAAAATAGGGTACATATTTTTTGATAGATACAAGCTTGCAGCTTTGCACGAGTAACTACTATGCTAATGCACATAGTATACCAAAATTGGGGCAGTGGGCGTGGTACCTCCCATACAAAGTGACAAATTATTATCCTGTATCTAGGTAACTGCATTAGGTAGCGCCTTGGAATTTCGCACCAGTCACCATCATATTAACGTACATAGTTTAGCTAAACACAGACTGAATTGGAATAGTGGGCGTGGTACCTCCCATATTAAGTGAAAAAATATTATCGTGTTTCTGGCGAACTACAATAGATGGCGCCTTGAGACTTTGCATGGGTAAACCTCTTGCAAATGCTTAAAATCTACCAAAATACAGAATGAGTTGGGACAGTGAGCGTGGTACCTCCCGTACAAAGTGAAAAATTATTATCGTTTACATAGAGTACTACAATAGGTATGGTCTTGAAAGTAGGTCAAAGTAACCCTCATATCCTCATATCCATGTCAATCTAGAGTATTCATGGCTGATTGGCTGGATTGGGACAGTGATCGTGGTACCCTCATACAAAGTGAAAAAATATTAAACTGTATTTAGAGAACTGAATTAGATAGCAAATGGAATTTCGCACCAGTAAATAGTCGAGCTAAACAGAGGGTGAATTGGTATAGCGGGCGTGGTACCTCCCATATAAAGTGACAAATTATTATCGTGTTCCTGGCGAACTACAATAGATAAAGCTTTGCATGAGTAACCCCTATGCTAATGCGCACAGTCTACCAAAATACAAACTGGATTTGGGCAGTGGGCGTGGTACCTCCTATACAATGTGAAAAATTATTATCGTGTACCTGGATAAGGGCAAAAGGTAGAGTCTTGAAACTTGGCACAAGTAACCATATAAAGTGTTTATTGCATTTTTTGTGAAGGAAGGGTGTACGGAAGCGCACCGCGGATAGCTAGTGTTTGTTATAAAAACTCTTTTATAACATGACAATGATGTTGTTGTTAGATTTTAATTTTATTTACAAACAGCGCCATCTGTTGCCCAACCGTACTACTACTATTTGCTGTGGATTAAGTATTCAGACAACATTGTTGAAAATCCGAAAATTATGTTCAATTAGAAATTGACATAAACATTCGAGACCTCATGTTTTGTTCAAATTGATGACTAGTGAAGACGGCCTCTTAAGTTATATAAAAATCAGTTAGAAATCGCAAATAAATTAATTCTTTAGCTGCTCTGCCACAACGTGTGTCTGTTGTGAATGTACAATAAAAACATCAATTGTAATAAATTATCATTTGCAAACAGACTAAAAAAATATAAAAAAAAAATAAATAAACGCACATAAACACATAAATGGAGTGAAATAAAAGCCAAGACTGAATTTTTCCTATTAACACAGACACAAATACATACATACATATGTAGGTATATACATATGTACATACTCGTATTTGCATTCATACATCCAAACAAAACCAATTACCAAATGTAATAAAAAAACTAAAAGATTAGTAAATAAATTAAAAGAAATAATAAACAAAAAGTAAATAAATAAAAAACAAATTAAGATTGTTAGATGCAGAAAAAAAAGTAGGAAAGGAAACATCACACATTTAAAGCTTAAAAAATGATTTACAACTGACTTTTAAATTAGATTAAATCAGAAAGTCATTTATTATTGGTTTAGCAACACTTTACGCACAAACCAACAAAAAATAAATCAGTCAAGTGCGAGTTAGTCTCACACACGTAGGGTTCCGTACTATGTTTAGTGCGACTTTAAAAACTCAAGTTGTTAATTTTTTCATGTCTTATGAGGCACCCTTTTCTTTTTAAAATCAAAGATATATTCGCGAAAATTTCATCGCTATTGGAACACCCTTTAAATTTTAGGAATTGTTGTTATAACGGCTATGGTAATACACTTTCTATAAAAATATCAGGCCTACCTATTGTGGTTCAAGAAATAAGGTAATATACGTAAAAAACATGTAACTGATGGATCACCCTTTAGTAATTAGTAATTGTTACAGCGGCTGAAATACAACATCTAGTGTAAACAATTCAAGAGTCTACCTATTACGGTTCAAAAAATAAGGCTATTTAGGTAAAAATCATGTCTCTGTCGGAACACCCTTTAATTTTTATTATTTGTTATAGTTTCCATAGTAATAAACCTCTTGTAAAAACATTAAGCGTCTACTTATTATCGTTCGAAACTTAGGCCATATACACGCAAAGCACGTCGCTCTCCGAACACCCTTTAATTTTAAGGTTTAATTTAATAGAAAGCGAACATAGAGTTAATTACTGTCTGCAAATTTTAAGTGGTTGCCTCCTATAGCTCAAGAAATAAAGACATAAAGGTAAATAACACCTCACTTTCGGAACACCCTATAAGTTTTAGTATTTGTTACTATAGCGGCCACTGCTATACACCTTCTGTGAAAATTTCAAGCGTCTTTCTATTATGGTTCAAAACTTAGACCTTATACATGTAAATCACGCTACTATCGGAAAACCCTTTAACTTTTAGGTTTATTTTTTTAGACTTGTTTATAAAGCGAACTAAGTTTTAATTACTGTTTGTAAATATTTAGTGTATGCCTCCTACAGTTCAGGAAATAAACACATATTCGTGAATAACACCTCTCTATCGGAACACCCTATAAGTTTTAGTATTTGTTACTATAGCGGCCACTGCTATACACCTTCTGTGAAAATTTCAAGCGTCTTCCTATTATGGTTAAAAACTTAGGCTTTATACATTCAAATCACACCACTATCTGAACACCCTTTAATTTTTAGGTTTATTTTTTTAGACTTGTTTATATAGCGAACTAAGTTTTAATTACTGTTTTTAAATCTTGAGTCCATTGCTCCTACAGTTCACGAATTAGGCACATATTCGTGAATAACACCTCTCTATCGGAACACCCTATAAGTTTTAGTATTTGTTGCTATAGCGGTAACAGCTATATATCATCTGTCAAAATTTCAAGTCTACCTATTACGGTTCCAGAGATAAAAGGCGCTGACAGATATTGTAGCGAAAACAATAGGGTTACGTTTTTACACTTTGTGTACGGAACCCTAAAAAAAGAAAACAATTGGCCGCCATTTGTAAGGTCGCCGTTGTAATGTCGGTGACATACTGACACACTGAAATTAATTCAATACATTACAGAACATAAATTTCATGTCAACAATTAACAACAAAAAATTCTTTAAAGTTGTACAAAAGAATTTTTAAGGGTTCTCTAATAGACTTAATAAAAAAAAAAATACAACAACAACGACAAGAATTAATTTTTATTAAAAAATAATAATAATCAATTGTTAAAACAACAATAACAAATTAGAATACAACAAAAAAAAATCACTGCTATTTGACACGCAATAGACCTTTATCACTCTAGAGCTAGAAAAAAGTTAAGTTTTTTTTCAAAATTTAAATGAAAACTTTTTTTGTTGTTTTATAAACACGATACTCGTTCGTGGCTAATGTTTATCTATCACTTAATTTGACCCTCGTTAATTGTATAAAGACAAATTATAATTTTGCACTTGAATTACTTCAAAGAACGTTTCAAATTAAACCAAATGTTCGTAATACAAATGTGATGAAATATTTTACATACATATGTATGTATATACTAGCTGTGCCCGCCACTTCGTGAGCGTCATTGCAATATTTTATTCGAGTTTGCTTTAAAAACAATCCACACCAAAAACCCTTACTTTTTTTTCTTAGTGCCGCCTTAAACTAGGCTTCAGTTATGGTTATGTATTTACTTTATAATACAGCGCCATCTGTTAGTAGTTAGTGCTTCATATATGGTTTATGTATTTACTTTACTACTAAATTTAGAAACTGCATACTTTCACTGTTTTTTCTCCACTTTCTCTTGGAAGTAAGATATTTTTTGCGGAAAAAAAGTATCCTATATTGGAATCAGGATACTAAGGTACCTTTTTACAAAATTTTGCTAAAATCCATTTAGTAGTTTTGACGTGATGCAAACACAAAAGAGTAGACAGATAGACGGAAATGAGTTACTATTTTATTATATTTAGATGTAAGTATATATATGACTGTATATTTATATACAAATATACATACATATGTATATATCCAAAGAATTGTTCCCAAATTATAAAATGGAAAGAAATTGAGGTAAACCATAGACCATTTTTTGTTTTTTTAAGAATCTATACTTATAATAAAACAGTAACTAATTTCCTGTCTGTCTGTTTGTGCCAGCGCCATCTGTTAGTAGTTAGTGCTTCATATATGGTTTATGTATTTACTTTACTACTAAATTTAGAAACTGCGTACTTTCACTGTTTTTTGTCTCCACTTTCTCTTGGAATTAAGATATTTTTGGGGAAAAAAAGTATCCTATATTGGAATCAGGATACTAAGGTACCTCCTCACAAAATTTTGTTAAAATCCATTTAGTAGTTTTGACGTGATGCAAACACAAAAGAGTAGACAGATAGACGGAAATGAGTTACTATTTTATTATAAAGGGTGTTTTTTATAAAGGTATAGAACTTTAAGTTACAATAAAACAACGATGGATTATTCGATTGACATGAATTTTATTTATCCGAAAGATAATCTTGTGGCATTACATTTTATATATGATTTCTGGCATATGACCGCCACGGCTGGCGCGGATATAGTCCAATCTGGACGTCCAATTTTCGATGACTTTTTCCAACATTTGTGGCCGTATATCGGCAATAACACGGCGAATGTTGTCTTCCAAATTGTCAAGCGTTTGTGGCTTATCCACATAGACCAATGACTTTATATAGGCCAACAGAAAGTAGTCTATCGGTGTTAAATCAGAAGATCTTGGAGGCCAATTCAAAGGTCCAAAACGTGAAATTAGGCGGTCACCAAACGTCTCTTTCAATAAATCTATTGTGGCACAAGCTGTGTGACATGTTGCGCCGTCTTGTTGAAACCACATCTCCTGGACATCATGGTTATTCAATTCAGGAATGAAAAAGTTAGTAATCATGGCTCTATATCGTTCACCATTGACTGTAACGTTCTGGCCACCATCGTTTTTGAAAAGTACGGACCAATGATTCCACCAGCCCCTAAAGCGCACCAAACAGTCAGTTTTTCTGGATGTAACGGTGTTTCGACATACACTTGAGGATTATAAAATGGAAAGAAATTGAGGTAAACGATAGACCATTTTTTGTTTTTTAAGAATCTATACTTATAATAAAACAGTAACTAATTTCCTGTCTGTCTGTTTGTGTTCGCATCACGTAAAAACTACGGGATGGATTTTAACAAAATTTTGTGACAAGGTATCTTAGTATCCTGATTCCAATATAGGGTACTTTTTTTCCGCAAAAATTTCTTATTTCCAAAAGAATGTGGAGAAAAAGCAGTACGCCGATTTTTTTTGACGATTTAAAGGTACTGCATACTTTAAGGCATTTTTTATTTTTAAAAGCGGGATATATTAAACAAGGTTGCGCAACAGATGGCGGTGTTTTAAAATAATGAGAAAATATGAATTGAAAGCGGGATATTTTAAACCCGGTTGCTCAACAGATGGCGCTGTTTTGAAATAATGACAAAATATGAATTACTTATTGCCAAATAGCCAATTGAATAAAATTTGTATTTAATTTTTATTTAAGATTGCTTGGTGGATCAATATTAAACCTTGTTTGCCAAGAGTTTTTCCTAGATTATTACCTACCTATTCCTTTCAAAAAGAAAAAAAGAACTTAAACATAAACCTTATTCAGCTAACGATTTTTGTGTTGCATAAAAAATTCCCTTTCTAAATAATAAAAGCAGTTTAGTTATGGTATGAGAAATCATATTCAGCCGACAAAATTTTAAATTCAGCTAAAAAGAAAACTTTTTATGAAAATAGTATATGTATGTATATAAATATATTTTTAATAAACTTACAAAATATAAAGTAGAAATAATTTGCATATTGATGCAAAATGACGTTTTGTAATAGCTAAATACCTATTGAATAGAGTTTTTATTCTGAATAACTAATTATAATTATAAACCATATTCAACTAGATTTTTTACCTATTTGTTAAAAAAAAACTCGAACATAACCCTATTCAGCAAATTTTTTTTTATTGCATACAGAAATTCCTTTTCTAAATAATAAAAGCAGTTTAATTATGGTATGAGAAATCGTATTCAGCTGACAAAATATTAATTCAGCCAAGAAAAAATTTCATCAAACTATTTATGAAAATAGTATATATCTATAGATATATATTTTAAATAAGCTTACAAAGTATAAAGTCAGCAAAAAGTTTTTTTTGTTATTTACTTTTAATGGCTTTTTTTATAAAAAGCAAAAATATATATATATAGCTAACATGTTCGCGGACGTGTAGTGAATGCTATAGCATTCATTTCCATAATGATGAGAAATGACGTGAATGTTATTCAGCTATTAGTTATAATAATAGTTGAATAGCATTCTCATATTCGGCCAATTTCAAGCGATGGTCTTTTGGCTTCAATTCTAGCACGAGCTGTATTTTATAGAAACGTAAGCCAAGACCGTTGAGAAAGACAACGAATCGATACATTTTGGTGTTTTCTTCAATACTTCGCCCTACATCATCAATATTTTCTTCTTTGCGCCTATTTCTTTGTCTTGTTGATGAGTTTAAATGGAGAAGAGTAAAATTGGTGCGAAAACTACTGCAATAACTGCACGAATTGCTTGCTCACTAGGCCGTGCTGTAGAAACTTCGCTAACGGATTTATTTTTGTTTTAGAGTAAATTTCCACAATTTAGAAGTGTCGTTGTGGCGTTAAACGATTCATGAAAACTTGCCAAACATTACTGAACTGAAATGTCAAGACAGTTTGACATTCTGCGCTGTCAAACCATAGTTATCGATATCGATAGTTAGTATGCAGCTAAAACAACGCGCGATACATAAAAGCTAAACACAAACAAGCGCGTAAGGCGTAACGACGTCTAGCCTCTAGCTTTGAACAAACCTAAATAAGAGCGCACCGCCCTGTAATAAACAGTAATGTTAACATATTTTATTTAGTAAAATCTAATAAATTTAAACGCCAAATAGAAATAAAATCGCTAGATTAAGCAGAAAGGAGCTAAAATGACACAACTCTTACACAAAAACAATACAATAACAGTTTGGTTGCACCCAACTTCACTACCTAAAGCTCTGTCAAAATTGGATTTTCCTATTACCCGCTGTTTAGGTTTGCTTCATATATTTTGACAGTTGTTTTACGCCATATGTACTTGGTTAGGTTAAGCTGTAAGTGATTGAAAGTACTTTTTTTTTTTTTTTAAGTCTTAAATACTTGGTAGCTTCAGCTCCGTTTTTCGGTTTATATTGTGGTGTCAAAACACTATTTAAAAATGTGAAAGTGTGAAGTAGTAAAAAAAAAGATAAGCTATTTTTGCTAAAAAAAATATGAAAAACTAAGTTTCTTTTAACGCATGTAGTGCTTTTTTAATGTCTGATTTAAAAATAATTTATTACCAGCCAAATTGCTGGAAATTCAGGTTAATAAATCTTAGGTTTTTTTCTGTGTTTTCCCTCCATTAAAAAAAATTTCTGGAATTATATTTTTTTATTATTTAACATTTTAAACTATTAGTGTTTTTTTGTCATTAGTTTAACAAATTAGAAAAAAATGGTGAGAAAAAGCTAATTTTCCCTTATAATTATAAAATTTCAAAAAAAAAAATAAATAAATAAAAGATAAGAAAAGCAATTTGCAATTTTAAGTTATTTTCTACACAAACAAAATTGCTTTAGCCACTGCAAAGTGAATTAAAAAAAAAAAATATGTAGGTAAAAGTTAAATAAACTTTTATAATCAAGAACACGAAAACCCCCTAATAAACGCCCCTTGTGGTTTTTGTTTTGTTTTCAAAAAATACAAAAAGAGAAAGTGAGACACAACCAAAGAGTGAACGAGAGGTTAAAGGAAGCAGGGTTGATTTTTACTGCTAAGTAAGTGTTACATATTGATACCCGCATTGTTTGATACCCAAGTGTTTGAAAGTTTTTTTTTGTTGTTGTCTGTTTGTAAATGCTATGGTAACAAGTGCATTTTCCACTACTACTAATGTTAGTACTATACAGGGTGATTTTTTCAGTATTATTCTTTAAACCTAAAATATTATATACAATGTTGTGAGAAGGTACCTTAGTATCTTGTTCCAAATATAGGATACTTTCTTCCGCAAAAAACTATCTCATTACCAAGAGAAAATAGAGAAAAAGTAGTGAAAGTAGGCAATTTTACCGATTTTAATTTAACTGCAAACTTGGCAACACCTTTTATTTTTAAAAGCGGGATATTTTAAATACTATTGTTAGAACTCTACAATAATTTACGAATTTTATATAAATTTTAAAATAATAAATAATAAATATAATAATAAAGAAAATATATAAACCATAACTCAAGTGTCCTATAAAAGTAACAACTAAACCTAAACAAGTGCGTAACTGACTAAACTAAACAAGGGCGTAAGACGTAACAGCATCTAGCGGCTAGCTTTGAACAAACTCAAATAAGAGCGAACGCTCTGTAATAAACAGTAATGTTGACATATTTTGTTTAGTAAAATCTAATAAATTTAATCGCAAAATAGAGATAAAATCGCTAGATAAAGCAGAAAATAGCTAAAATGGCACCACTGTTACAAAAAAAAAAAACAATAACGTTTTGTTGGCACCCATATTCACTAGCTATGTATGTTTGCTTCATACATTTTGTAAGTGTATGAGAATTTTTGACAGTTATTTTACGCCTTACGCTCTTGTTGATTTTACGCCTTACTGCTTAGGCATATAATCACTGTCAAAAAGTCTCATATACATACATGTATGTAATGTAGGGGGAATATCGAAGCAGACCACTTCCATAATGGATCTCTTTTCGACCCCCTTTCGTCCTCTATGATTACAGGCAACCGAAATGTAATTTACGGCAACCTACTTATATTGAGTCATGAGCTACAATCAGCCTTTAATCTTGACTTTTTTTGTGATTTCAGACTGTCGACTGGTAACTGTCGACCTTCTTTCTCATCACGCAGTCTCTTATGTACATACATAATGTATGAAGCAAACCTAAATAGCGGTGTCAACACTTGACAATTGGAGAATCCAATTTCGACAGAGCGTTAAGTAGCGAAGTTGGGTGCAAACAAACTGTTATTGTTTCTTTTTTTGTGTAAGAGTGGTGCCATTTTAGCTAGTTTTTGCTTTATTTTATCTCTATTTTGCGCCTTAATTTATTAGATTTTACTAAACAAAATATATTAACATTACTGTTTATTACAGAGCTGTGCACTCTTATTTAGGTTTGTTCAAACCTAGGCGCTTGACATCGTTACGCCTTACGCTCTTGTTTAAGTTAGACAGTAAGAGTCTTAAAATTTGGGGCGAAATACTTTCAAAGCAAAATTGAACAAAATTTTGTCAGGAAGCCCACGGTATGGCGGGCAGAGCTAGTTTAAAATATAATTTCGATTTATTGTTAGCCATCATTTCATTCTAAGGGTTTTGTAACACTTTTTTCGCACCATAGGCGAGTGACTTTACGAAATTCCACTACAAATAAGACCCCACTGCAATCATGCATGCATGCATGACATAAATTGCTTACCATATTACTTAGAACATCAAATTGTATAGGATTTTCAATTTTTTGGTCTCGAAAGTCAGCGTAAACCAAACGAATCTGTGGTTGTGGAAATAACCATTTTAATTTCATCGCTGGACTATAAAAAGTGCCCCAAAATTTACCAAAGATCAGATATAAACAGAAAATACTTTTTTTCCCTTAGATTATCATTGTTTTATTGTATCTTTAGCTGTGTCCTCACACGTTGTGTGCGTTCTTACAATATCGTATCGCCTACGCTACTATTGTGTTTGTAGCGTTTAATATATGTATTTACTTTGAAGATGCTAACTCTAACCATTTTTACTTACAAAGATTCACAAATCAGAAAGGATATGTTACAAAAAATCACCCTATATAAGAAGGCAAACGGTAAAGTAGTAACAACTAAAAAACAAAATTTGCTGGTATGTTTTACGCCCTGCTTATTATAGATTTTAAAATAGTTTTGAAAAGAAAATAGTTTTTGACTTTTCTTTTAAAACTTTAGAACTTTTAAAATAACCCTCGTCTAACGACCAAAAAATTGTTTATAATGAAAATCGATACTACCAACTAAGGTTTTGTTATTACTATTGTAATTGTTGGTTGTTGTTGCTGTTGCTTTTAAACATTTATTCGAATTACTATGAATAAGAAATTCGAGTACATAAATACAATTTTGCCATGTACAAGGTTGTACATATGTGTTTGTGTGTTAGATAAAAGTGTGGCAACTTGGCTGTAAATAAAATTTAAGTGACACACGTGCTTTTTGTGCTTTTTGCATTGATAACTGTAAAAGACGACGGCAATCTGAAATGTTTTCTGGGAAACTAAAAATAAATCGATAAGCAACAGCAAAGGGTTTTTTTTTGTAAAGTTACTAAATTTGACAGATTTTTATAAAAAATGGAAACTTTAAAAATCAGGAATAATTTCACTTTATAAAGGGTGATTCAGGCTGAGCTTGCACGGGGAAGTGGTGCCTGTATATGGTTTTACAAAAATTAAATTAAGTATCATTAAAAAAAGTGAATTTTATATTCTAGATATCATAAAAGCAGTTAGTCATGCAGCAAAATACGAGGAACGTGTTCGAATAACGAAAGCTTTATAAAAATGGGCGCTCGAAATAATACATATCGACCTTCTAAGTACACGGTTTGGCATTTGAAATTCGAATGAACAGGTTATATATGTAGAAACACCTCAGCCTGCTTGGCCGGGTCCTTCGGATGAGACTATTAACAGAGTTCGTAAAAGTGTGGCCGATTAACAAGCAAAGTCGATTCGCGGCAAATGGGACTTCCGTATTCTACTGCTGATGAATTTTGACAAAGAATTAGCAATAAGAGGCTGCAGGATCCAAATCATTAAAGAAATTAAGTTCAGTAAGTGTCAACAGGGTCGTGTGTTTGTCGAATAGATGCGTAAACAAGAAGTTGATTCTTGAAAAAAATTTTGTTCAGTGATGTGGATTTATTTACAAGTAAAATCGAGGTATTTGGAGATCGCAAACCCTTCACCAAAGGAAAATGCATCCATCCATATGCTTCCCCAATGTTTAGTGTGCCTTGTCGTATATAGTTGTAACTTGTATATAATTTTTTAACGGCAAGTTGAAAAACATTGTAACAGTTCATGGGTTCGCTATCGGATTCTATGGAAAGGTGTGAATATCAGCGAACTTTGATGATGGTGTCATTTGAAATTAGCAGAAAGAAACGCCAGCGAAATTTATCAATCCATGATTTGCGCTATTGGAACATAGAACCGAACTTTTTGGGGACCAGTGGTTTCAATAAGACGTTATCACCTGTCATCAGCAAAAAATAAACTAGCTCCAAATTTCCGACCTGCATTTTTCCTTGCATTACGATTACTATATTCTACCTTCCACATCGTATTGTTAAACAACTTATGATTTCAGTGTTTGAGCCATTTAAAGATTGAAGTATATGAGGCTTTGCAGAACCGAAACAAAAGTTACGATACAAGACTAAGTCTGCGCTCAACAGATAAGTCATCGATTTACGTCGCATGTGTCAGCGAGGCCTGGGGGGCAACTTACGGCACTCGATATCGATCGAATTTTCATTTAAATTCTTGTGAAATTTCGATCGATATCAAATGCTGTAATTTGCCCCCTGATGTGATACATATTTACGTCAATACCTGGCATGTTGGATTAACCGTAGGAGTTGGAGACCATTCAAAATTCTGGCACTCGATTGGTGCTTAAGTTAAAGACTAAATTGCCCTTCCTGCGTTTTAGCCAAAACATTACACCCCGAAAGCCCTCCAATAACCGGTAACAAGGATTAGGGAAAATTTTGGGGGGCTCCCGTGGTACCAATCATTTGGGTACTTATCACAACTCGAAGGTTCTTATCTATCAGTTTCAGGCCCCGTGTAAGACCAGGGGACTAGTGCCGTTATATACCGCGGAAGTATTGGCGTCAAGGTGTTTGAAATCAACACATATACATCTATACATAAAATAAAATAGTAACTCATTTCCGTCTGTCTGAACGTCTGTCTGTCTGCTTTTCTTTTGCGTTCGCATCACGTAAAATCTACTGGATGGATTTTAACAAAATATTGTGAGGAGGTACCTTAGTATCCTGATTCCAATATAGAATACTTTTTTTCCGCAAAAATATCTTATTTCCAAGAGAAAGTAAAGACCAACCATTGAAAGTTATTTTAGTAGTATTGTAAATACATAAACCATAACTGAAGCACTAACCACTAACAGATGGCGCTGTTTTATAAAGTAAGCGTTGCAATAAATACATATGTATCAGACTTGGGGGATTCAATTACATTTCAATTATAATTAAAATTACAAATAATATGTAATTGAATATTCTCAATTACACATTACAAGTCAATTGTCAATTATAAAATTACATATAATTGTAAATTTTCAACTACAAATTACAGCTAATTATAATTGGGCAATAATCAATACTTAAAATTGAACAAAATTTTAAACAATTTTTCATTACATGTAATTATAATTGATTTTGTTCAATTACAATTACATATAATTGTAATTGGAATGTGTTAAATACAAATTGCAAGTAATTGTAATTTTTCAATTACAAATTACATGTAATGTGTAATTGAATAAATCTCAATTACAAATATTTGAATGTATGTAATTGTACATATAATTGCGTAATTGCATGTGTACTTAATTACAAACTGTAATTGACATACTCCAAGTCTAAAATGTATAATGGGACTAGGACAAGGCGGGGGCATTACATTCGGCGTTTTCAGTGTTAATAATTTGTTTATGTCTAAATTGAAGTATCTATTATAGGCCTAGTGCATTTTTTATTAAAAAAAAATCTTTTAAGAGTGACCTCGCATAAAATATTTTTCACTATTAAATGTTTTGGCCTAGATTTCGGCTAAAATAAAAGTCATTGTTACATTTATCAATGTTTACCTTTAAGAGGTTTTTCTTGTAGAAATAACCTTTGATTTCTAAAAAAACTTACAAGAATTGCGTGATTTATAGCAAAAAACCAAAAATAAAAAATAAAAAAAATATTTAGTAACGGTTTATTTTTAACAACAAATGCTTTATGGAATCTATTAAAAAGAAAAAGAAAAAAATCACAGAGTTTAATTTTAAACACCATTTGCAAATGACATTTAAACATGCTCATTTTCAGATTTTTTCATTGCAGAACTTGTAAAACGAGATGTTTAAAGCTCTCAGATTAATGGCAGATATAAAGAAATAGCAAAGAAGAAAAACCATAAAATATAGAAATAGTTTTACATTTACCTACTTTGAGCGGCTTTATAACATTCTCTTCATTATTTATAAGATTTTATTAGCACTTCTTCATCATGTCTGTCGTCTTAACTTTGTTGCCCGGTGAATGGAATAATAAAAAAAATTATTAATAAGAATGATATTAAATTAAAGAGAAACAAAAACGAAGAAGTTAACGAATTTCAAATGCCCTTTTATATTAAAATTAAAAGCATTGAAGCTTTACAGTCAAACATAAAAAAGCGCGATTAGTGCTGCTAACTAACTGTCAAAAATTCTCATGCACATGCAAAATGTATAAAGCAAACCTAAATAGAGCGGCGTCAACGCTTCATAATTTCAAAATCCCATTTTGACAGAGTTTTAAGTAGTGAAGTTGGCTGCAACCAAACTGTTATGGTTTTTTGTTTTGTAGAAAAGTATGACATTTTAGTTAATTTCAGCTTTATCCAGCGATTTTATCTGTATTTTCCAATAGATATCTCCAATAGATTTTATTAAACAAAATAAGTAAACGTTCATGACCGTTCATGACCGGTGCGCTTGCTCTTATTGCAGCGTCAAAACTAGGCACTAGACAGCCTTACGCTTTGCGCGCTTATTTAGGTTTGTCTCTTCCTCTAAATAATCAAGTTCGATCAACATTTGTAAAACATCCGGAACACACAAGTGATCCCAAGACCTCACTAAAAAATTCAATCAATAGTAGCGTCGGGCGATGTGTACAAAGGGCACTGACTTAATCTTAAAAAAAATTTAAGCTACTTCCAGACTAGCGACCGATAACTGTGGCGTTTTTTTTCTCAATACAGAGTCTCCAGAAACATTTTTAAATATGTTGAAGCCAGTGTGCTGCACAACGCACAGCCGTTTTCGAGTCTGCTTACATCTGTTCAAGATGAAAATCGTCTTTTTCGATACTTTAGGCTTCCATTACTTGTCACTAACGCAGTTATTCATCTTAAGGTATATCGACTATATCCAAGCAACGTTGGTTAGCACGTTGACTACTAAAGCATCGTATAATAATGCACAGCGCCCTCCTTCGCCGTTATTACCACATAGAATTAAATCGTCAGCGAAGTAAAATATGTAACTATAAATTGGCTATGATAGCTTCAAATTAATATGCCTACATAACAGCAGAGGGAGGCACTGCAACACTGCAATTGCAGTGTTGCCATAAGTAAAGCTTTACTATCACACTAAGCATCTGTCTTATCTACTCCTATCTCTTTCCAAAGGAAGTGACACAGTTAATATAAGCATTAGTTGCCTGAGTGTGACTTCTGTTTAAAAACAAAGAAACTGATCTTTCCACCTCTTGCAAGACTACGTTTTTTGTAACTCTGTTGGATTCTCACGATCCTGTTTAGTCATAGACGATGCGACGAGTTGTACAACCAATTCTAGGAATCAGTTATATGCGTTCCACATACGATACAATTTAGTGTGCGATTTAAGGAACAACTTCATTTAACAACTCAGCTCTCTTAAAGTAAGATGGCGTTAAATATTCTCGCGTATGCTGCAATGTTAACCGTAAGGTGGTCATAACATTACTAATACTACATAAAATCGTATGCAAGAGACACACAAACGTTGCGACTGGACAAAAAATCAAAATCTTTTGATCTTTCGCACGATCTACACACAACTTTAATACAATCAGCCCATAAACCATACAACTCGCATACAACTTACTGATTCCTGGAATTGGTTTTACAACTCGTCGCATCGTCTATGGCTTGCTTAATAAGATAATAATTATTTAAATTAACAGAGCTCCATATGGGCAGATTAGTCTTTATATATTAAAGCTGAAAGTCGACAGTTTTCCAGATTTTTTTCGACTTAAGAAACAAGATCTAATTAGGAACCTGTTACCGGCCGCCATGAGCTCAGCTTTAGCCTTACTAAAGCTGAGCTTACTAAGCTTTGAGTCTTAACTTTAAGGAAAGGACGTGCAATCATTTTAAGTTTTACGTTTTTTTTTACAGCGAAGCTTTTAGCTTGCCGGCAGAAAACACCCAGATTCTTTTGGCTAGAATCAAACCCACAACCCCCAGATAGACTAGACTAGCACACTACCAATCAGTCTATCGAGGCATTAAAAAAACTTTTAAGCTCAAATTGTACTAAAGTCTACATTTTGGCTGATATAAAGAGAACCTAAAGCTTTAAGCATTTGGAACAGTAAAAGCAATTTAAAAATTTAAAGTTTTATGCTCTTTCTTTTATAAATATTCTAGCTTAAACTATAACTAAGCTAAAAGCTTATGAAACACTAATACCGTTAAAAATTGATTTTGCTTAGGCTTTGACTTTTGTTAAGCTTAGTAGCTTGAGCTTTATCAAAGTTTGGCGATTAGCTAACTAAGTTTTTATCTTGAGCTTAGCTATACTTACACTTAAAGCTTATTTTATTGTTACTTTTTGTATTGAGCTTTAGTTATTTAGCTTTATTACTATAATATATAGTAAGAAAAGTTTTATAAGCTTTAGTTGTTATAAGCTTTACACTAACACCATTATACGTAATAAATACAACTTTATTATAATGTATTTTAGAACAAATTTTGTATGGGACATTTTTTTCTAAAATAGCTTTTTAATATTTTTTATTTTTTATGAATATAGGTGTTAGAAGCTTTAATATTCCAGCAATTTTAAGCTCTATTTGGTATAAAGTTTTTATTTGTTTTATAATTGAGATTTTAGGTCTTGCGCTATTTAAGCTTTAAGACTTGCTATAATAAAACCGAAAGCTTTAGTTATACTTTAGTTGCAGACAGTAATGCCCATATTCATAGTAAAAAAAAACTTACTTGAAAACTATTTTAGAACAAACTTTGTACGAAAAATTTGTTCTAAATTTGAAGCATATTTTATTTATTACTAGCGCGTAATAAGACGATATTATTTTACTTTTTATGCGAGGTACAACTCCCAATATTCTAATCGCCAGTCTGTATTTTGCATAATCTAGACATTAATCTGAGGCTCTACATATTTTAGTTCTCTAGGTACACAATAATAATTATTCATTTTGTATGGGAGTGAGCTATCACGCCCACTGTCCCAATCCCGTCTGTATTTTGCTAGACTATGCACACTAGTATGACGGTTACTTGTACAAAGTTGCAAGACTCTACCTATTATAGTTTTCTAGGTACAAGATAATTTTTATTCACTTTGTATGGGAGGTACGACGCCCACTATTCCTTTCCAGCCTGTGTTTCGCTAAACTATGTATATTAATAAGGGGGTTACTGGTTCAAAATTTGCATAGTTCTACCTTGTATAGTTCTCAAGCTACTTACAAAGTGGGCGTGGTCAATTTTTCTTTCCTTAAAAATTTCAGTTGGATTATGATGAAGATTAACAAAAAAATCGGTGCAGCCGTTCTTAAGTGATGGGATTACCAACGCACGAAATATGTATATAGAAAGAATTATTATGGCTATAAAGCTTTAAGTTCGTATTCGTTCGTATATTCGTAAAAGTTCGTAAAACATATTTTTGTTTTACAAAAAGATGTTTTACCAAAAATTCTATGGATGTTTTCTAAAAAAAGTGTTGTATCTATATTATATTGAAACTTTAAGCTTTGCTATAATAAATCTTAAAGCTTAAGTTTTTGGCCTTAAGTAATTTAGGCCAGATTAAAGCTTTATTTATTCTTATTTTAGAAACTATTCCTTGTAGTGGATGTACTAAAGTTTTCATAGGTTTTTACAAAAGTTTTACAAAAGCATAGATGGTGCATGCTTAATTATATAAAGCCGTAAGCTTAAGATATATATATAAGCTTTAAGTTTAACTTAAACTAAGCTTTTACACAAAGTTATAAAGTTTAACTTAAGTTTAATTAACATGTAAGCCAATTAATTCTTCTACGATAAACTAAAAATACCTACTCTTTTATGCTCCCCACGGTGAAGGGTGTTGGAATAAATCGTAAAGAAAAGAAATTGTGATCAGTTGGGCGCAACCATCATAACTGTTCCACATATAAGTAGGTACATATCTACATACATACATATATGATATGTATAAGTATGAATTGTTTTCTGTAACACGTATTACCTCAATAATTATAATTTTCAATCGTCTTAATTTATTATTCTTTATTTATGCTGTTGTATTGTGCTAGAAATTGTTCTCGTTCTTGTGAAAGTATTTCGTGTGGAAAGATGAGACGATTGAGGCGAAAACGTAAAAAAGGTTAGTCGTACAACTGGTGAATGGATACTTTTTTTAGAAAGGTTACTAAACTATCACACGCACACCACAACTAGAACTAGAACCAGCATAAATTTTAAAGTATAACACAATTAGTTTTTATTTTTCTATTAAATTAATAAATAAAATTAAAAACGAATTGATTTAAAACCGTCTTGGGTGGTAAGAAAAATGGGAAAAATCCATTTAAGAACTTTGAAGAGAAAAAAATGTTTAGTTGTGATAAATGTTTAGGCGTGAGAATATAAAAGATATTTTCAAAAAAGTTTTTGGAAAAATATTAAATTATTTTTGTAAATTTTTGTTCAATTCACAACCTATTGTAGGTGTACTAAGTCGTAAGATTCTACAACAGTTAATGTATATACATGTAAAGCTTTGATACAACACCTACAACATTTTTCCATATGATTATTGAATGTCGTAAAAAGGCTTCGGAAATGCATACATATTTTGTATATCACTTATAATCTACAATATAAAGAAATAGTATCATTGTAGAGTTTGTATTTAATACAACTACGGTAGTTGTGTACAATATATTGTAAATAATTGTAAAAAATTTTACTGATAATTTTCAAAGTTTAATGAATTCGAAATATTTTAATATAATTTTCCATTTGTGTAATTGGTTTCGATTAAAATCTTACAGTGGGTGACATAACAGTGAAAGCTTTTCTCATAATACCTTATGATTATATGTATACCCTTCACCACAGATGGAAAGGGTATATATAAGTTTGTTATTCCGTGTGTATTTTCTACAATAATTTCTACAATATTTATTTTCGTCTCCATAAAGTATATATATTGTTAATCCTTATACATATAGAAGTTGATTAAGCCATGTCCGTCTGTCCGTACGTCCGTATGATCGTCTGTGTTCAGGTTGAAATCAACTTTGTCAAGGCAGCAGAAAAGATACAGAATATTTAAGCCCACTAATCTGCCAGGCATAGTTTTGAAAATTTGGGTAATGGAATTCAGCAACATCCGACCATTTCATTCGAGGCTTTGGGCTTTAGTCTGATCATTATACCGCAGTATAGATTGCAAGAAAGTCCTAATTTTTATAAAAAACGTTTCTAAAAAATTTTCACAAGAAAAATGCAAAAAAATTTAAAAAAATTTTTTACAAGAAATCTTCCAAAAAAATTTACATAAAATTAAAAAAAAAAATACAAAAAAAATTTACAAAAAATTTCAAAAAAATTTATAGAAATTTTCACAAAAAGTTTTAAATTTAATTTTTAATTATTAAAACAAATTTTTACAAAAATATTAATTAATAATATATAATAGAAAATTTGTATTAAATTAAATTTCTTTTAAAAATATTAAAAGAAATTATATATGAATTTTATTTGAACTATTTTTAAAAGAATAAATTAATTATTTTGTGTCTAATTTTTTCTTTATCTCTTTATACTGAAGAACTTAAGCCTAAGTCATTAATTTAATCATTAAAAGAAATTTTTCACAAAAATTTTTTGAAACACAAAAAAAATTTTCTAAATTTTTACAAAAAATTCCCCATAAATTTTTACAAAAAATTTCCTATAAATTTTTATAAAAAAATTTCCTATAAATAATTACAAAAAATTTCCTATAAATTTTTACAAAATTTTCTCAAAAATTTTTACAAAAAATTTCCCTATAATTTTTACAAAAATTTTGCTATAAATTTCTACAATTTTGCTATAAATTTTTACAAAAACCTTCCAATATATTTTTACAAAAAATCTCCTATAAATTTTGAAATAGAATTTCCAAAAAATTTTTTTAAAAATATTTCCTATAAATTTTTTACAAAAAAATTTCCTATAAATTTTTTATAATTTTTATAATTTTTTACAAAAAAATTTCCTATAATTTTTTTACAAAAAAATTTCCTATAAATTTTTTACAAAAAAATTTCCTATAAATTTTTTACAAAAAAATTTCCTAAAAATTTTTTACAAAAAAATTTCCTAAAAATTTTTTACAAAAAAATTTCCTAAAAATTTTTTACAAAAAATTTCCTAAAAATTTTTTACAAAAAAATTTTCTACAAATTTTTTACAAAAAAATTTTCTATAAATTTTTTACAAAAAAAAATTTCTTTAAATTTTTTACAAAAAAATTTCCTAATATTTTTTACAAAAAAAATTCCTTTAAATTTTTTACAAAAAAATTTCTTTTAAATTTTTTACAAAAAAATTTCCTTTAAATTTTTTACAAAAAAATTTCCTATAAATTTTTTACAAAAAAAATTCCTTAAAATTTCCCATAATTTTTTAAAAAATATATAGTTTTTACAAAAAATTTCCTATACATTTTTTACAAAAAAATTTCCTATAAATATATTACGAAAAAATATCCTGTAAATTTTTCAAAAAAAATTTCCTATAAAATTTTAAAAAAAAATTTACATGGTTAGACATTTCCGGTCGATAGAATTGAAGAATATTTCTTTTTTTTAATACGTTTGCTCTTAAATAGATGGCTTTGTCAAATGAGAGATAAATTGGGCTTGCAAGATATGGTAATTTCTACCAAAACGTGATTTTAAAACTTACGCGTATTTAGCGTTTTAATTTTTGAGATGGCCAGATAGCTATTTTTCATTGAACATTTCATTTCATTGTGTTTTTTATATTATTATTTGTTTGTTTTTATATTTATATATGTGTACATATACTTATACCGATATACATGTCTGTATAAATAAAATCACCGTGGTGTAGGGTGTAGAAGATTACTTGTTTTATATTATTTGATTAGGAAGCTTTAGGCAAAACTATGGAAAATTTTACCACAGTCAAATAATTTTTAATTTTCCAGTTTTTATTATTATCCATCATATTTCATTAAATTTTCTATAATATCCTTAAGGATTCTATGGGATCAATATTGTCTGTGTTATTGGGGGCTTTCAAATCAAATGATTAAACGGGTCACTTTCAAAAAGTGAAGTGAAATTTATTATAGGGTGTTGGGAAACCCTTTGTTTTAGAGCCGCCTTTTTACTATAAAGCTTTAAAAATAACGACTTTATGATTACGTTAATTTTTTAAAAGTCAATTGTATTTACCCTCAGTCTACATAAAACATTAAATCATAAACATTAACACTAACACTAACATCATGTTCATGTTAAGTGCAGACTATCCATGTTAATGTTTTTTCCAAGTCTTAACATGGTTGTTAAAACATTTATTATCCCCCGTCTCCATTAGACATTAAGACATGTTAATGACTAATGTAGACGGGGGTCTATAAAAACTCTATTATAACATGACAATGACGTTGTTGTTGTATTTTAGTTTGACAGTATTATTTGCAAACAGCGCCATTTTTTGATCAACTGTACTACTACTATATGCTGTTAAATAAGCATTCAGACAACATTGTTGGAAAACAGAAAATGACATAAACACGTATTCGCCACCTGCACAAAATAATTCCATTGCTCTGCTGGCGCCATGTTTTGTTCAAATTGATGGATAGTAGACTCCCCATCTACATTAGTCATTAACATGGCTTAACAATAGTCAAACTTCATACAAAAACATATTATTTTTAATACTGGTTTTTAGGGTTCCGTATCCAAAGGGTAAAAACTTAACCCTTGAAATTTTTACAGAAGTTGTATAACTGTTGCCGCTATAGCAACAAATACAAAACTTATAGGGTGTTCGGAAAGTGATGTGTTATTTACTTTTATGTCTTTATTTTTTGAGCTGTACGAGGCAACCACTTAAAATTTGCACAGTAATTTAATTTATGTTCGCTTTATAAGCAAGTATCCAATATTAAACCTAAAAATTAAAGGGTTTTCCGATAGTGACGTGATAATGTATATGGCCTAAGTTTTGAACGATAGACTCTTAAAGTTTTTACAGGAGGCGTATTACTATGGCCACTATAACAAATAGTAAAAATTAAAGGGTCTGCCGACAGTGACGTGATTTGCATAAATATGGCCTAATTTTTTAACCATAAAATTTTCACAAATGGTGTATTACTATGATCCCTATAAAAAGAGTAAAAATTTAAGGGTTTGCCGACAGTAACGTGTTTTAAATGTAAAACGCCTTGTTTTTGAACCGTAAAAGACTCTTCCAATTTGTACGGAAGATATGTTGCCACGGCCGCTAGGACAATTACTAAAAATTAAAGGATGTTCCGACAGTGACATGTTTTTCATGTATAGTGACTTATTTTTTTAATAGTAATAGGTAGACTGTTGATATTTTCATAGAAAGAGAATTACCATGGCCGCTATAACAAATAAGAAAATTAAAGGGTGTTTCGACCCAGACATGATTCGTAAATTGCCTTATTTTTTAAACCATAATAGGCAGAATCTTGAAATGTAGATGTTGTAAGTCGGTCGCTGTAATAATTAAAAAATATCTAATGGGTGTTCCATCAGTGACATGCATTTTAAGTCCATATATTACCATATTTTTTAAACCACAATAGGTAGTCGCCTGATATTTTTTATAGAAAGTGTATTACCGTGGCCGCTATAGAAACAATTACTAAAATTTAAAGGGTATTCAAACAGTGATGCAATTTTGGCAAAATTGTATTTAATTTTAAAATTAAACAGTGACACATAAGACATGAAAAAATGAACAACTTAAATTTTTAAAGTTGTACTAAACATAGTACGGAACGCTACGTGTGTGACTCTAACTCGCGCTTGACTGATTTAATTATATGACAGATTAATGGCTAATGTAGACGGTTTCTTGAAACTCTCCAAAAAGTGTTGCAAACATTCAATATAAACTGATATCCTTTCAGAGATGGAAATTTGATTTAAATTAGAATTAAACATTATTTATTTAAAAATTGTTAAATTTTTTCTATTGTTTGTGCGAATTGAGCAAATATTTCTTTGATTTAATAATTATTTAGTATACAATTTCTTGATTTTAAACTTGACTAATATGACTTGATTATTTTCAATTACTTAAATGCATTTAATGGCAGTCAGTGTAAACCCTTTTTGCTGTCTTTATCCCAAATTGTAACTTTAACAACTTAACCTCGCCTTAAGCTTGCGTTGGCATTTTACCTATTAATCTTTCAAAACTGAAAACTTTTTTTGTTCTCCTTTAGGCCTTAAGGCAGGCGACTTAATAAATCATTTAAATCTTTATTTTGTTTATAAATTCTCTAAGTGTTTGATTTTGGGGCCAAATTGCTTTTATTTCTGTAGATCTACATTAGATCTACTCTTGTGTCTTGTTTGGTTTTTTTATAAAGAAATAACTTAATATTCTTAGAATTTTTCTAGCCATTTCCATTAATGTTAATAACTTTTCTTTTATGCCACCTTTAACTCACGTTTTTCTTTCTTTCAAATTATTTTTTATTTTTTTTTTTAACTAAACGCTAGAGTTTGTAGGTCTTTAGTTTAAAGTCTGTTTGGCAAAAACTTAAAAGTTTTTAAAGCACTGGGGGAGGGTCTGCTCCCACATAACACTTTTTATTCAATCAACCGGCAACAACTACAACTATTAATATCGTTTGTTGTTGCTGTGTAACTGTGTAAGGTTTTGTGTCTTAAATATCTAGTCGTGACAATGAAAAAAGTGGTTTAAAAATTTGAGAGGAAAAAAAAACGTTAAAAAAATTTAGGCGATAAAGAACTTTCGTCAATTAATATGTTAAAGGAGTTAAATAAAATGATGACAAACATTTTAGAAAGAGAAGCATTTAGAAATGACCTAAATTTTCTAAGTAATTAAACAGAATTATAGCGTTAAACGACAGGCGACAAAAAGAAATATGTGAAAATATAATAAAATTTTGTTTTAACGTTTTTAATTTTGTAGAAAAAATTAAGCTAGACTTAATTAAGTTTAAGTTTCTAGAATAAATAATAAAAATTTAGCTTTCAGAAAGGTAGCCCTGGTTTTATTCTTAAATCATAGTATTCTGTTCAGTTTTTCATGCGAAATGCTGTCAAACTAAATACATAAAAAAATTGTAGGAAAAAGTCATGAAAAAATGTTGCAGTAGTAGTGATCTGTTTTTTCTGGGGAAAAACATTGAAATGTTGCTGGAAACATTTTATCAAAGCTGTGAAATAAAGCAAATGTGCATTATTTCATGTGGAATTTTTTGTAAAATTTTTTCTGGACAATTTTGTAAAACAATGTGGATAATTTAAAAGCAATATAATCGTAAAATTCCTACAAATCGCGAGATAGACTCCACATTTTAAATTTTCCTTGTGAAATAATAAATGTTGCTCAACATTTTTCACAAATTTGAACAGAGTACTAGCTTTAAGTATTTAATAGAAATTTTTTTGGTATCTTTTAAGGGGGAGTTAAGTAATTAACACCCCAATTTTGAAAACGCTGTACAGGTCATACCGTTTGACATATCAAAATAATATTCAGTATGTGCCTTTAGTATATGGAGAAGAAGAACTTTTATTCTATATATCCATAAAAATATCTGTTTCCATTAGGTATGATAAAGTTGAGTGTAGGCCACTCCAGATTTTATTCTGTATTTTATAAAATTTTCCGTTTAAAACTAATATTTTCTTCCCCATTAAGAAAAAAGAAATATAAACTGGATCGTGACTGAACTAAAAATTGTTCATTGAGATATAATTTGTAAATATTGTAAATAGTTTTTTTTTATATATTTATATTATTCATTAAAAATTTTTATTTTAATAAATATGTACAGTGAGGTGCACAAATGAGTACAAGTTTGTACTTTGAGCACTTTTTATGTCATTTTAATTTGTTTAGTTTATTTAGTATTAGGTACTTAACAAAACAGTGTAAAATTCAAAACTTAAAGTATTAATTTCTAGAAAAAAAAAGTTACAAATAAAGACAGAACATCAAGGCCTTTGCACTTGCCTAGAGGTGTTCCTCAAGGGTCTATACTTGGTCCATTATTGTATTCATTATATGCAAATGATTTACCTGAGCAAATCCAACACTGTCGAATTCGTATGTATGCAGACGATGTTCAAATTTACCTCAGTAGTCCCAAGGATCTTATTCATGAAAAAGTTAACGAACTCAATCAAGATCTTAATAGAGTTATTACCTGGGCGTCTGCCAATGGTTTACGATTAAATCCAAAGAAATCAAAATGTATTATCATTTGCAAAAAATCCGTATCATTCAGTGATGACATGCATATCTACCTGGGAGAGACCAAAATTGATATTGTAACCACTATAAATAACCTTGGAGTCACATTCAATCGGTCGCTTAACTGGTCCGATCATATTACACAAGCCTGTGGACATATGGTATGCTCAGAAGTCTATGGCCAAGTCATAACTACACACCACCGAAAATAAAGATGATGTTAGCAAAGACGTTCCTTATACATACCTACACTGCTGTATTCATCAGAAATTTTTGCAAGTTGTAATCTCAACGAAAAAAGAAAGATTAACACTACTATTGACAATATTACTACTTTTAACAATATGTTTATGGCCTAACACGATTTGAAAATTTATCTTCATTCTCAAAACGTATATTTGGAATTACACTCGATAACTACCTGGAACTAAAAAATCTAACTTTTCTACATAAAATTATCACTACGAAGGAACCTTACCATCTTCATAACAAATTGACCTTTACCACATCACTTAGGAATAATTCAATTAGGACCTTCCAATATCGTGATACAGCATCCTACCATAAATTCTTCATCTTCACCATATATCTCTGGAACCGTCTTCCCTCATACCTACAATTCACCAGCAACGCATATAAATTTAAAAAACTTTTGTTCCAATATTACAATGGTAACAATTAAAATGAACACTAAAATTTTCTTTTCTTTAATATTGTCAAAATTGTTCGTATATATATTTATATCTATTTTGTACACAAGCATATATCTGTTTATTTGTCTTAATTAATTTGATTATAACTTAACTGATTCTAATACTGTAAATTAAAAGATGTTGCATCTTGTTGTATTAGAAAATCACTCAATAAAAAAAATACAAATACAAAATACAAACGAAGCAATTCCAATGTACTCAATTTTGCACCGTTGAATAATCTTGCGTAATACGAATATTTTTAATACTTAGTCCAAAGTCCTTTATTTTGTAAGACATCATTTACGCGATTTGGCATACTCTCCACCAATGTCTGTACAATTTCTTTTGGAATATTCCAATCAGCTTAGCATTAATTGAAAATTTTGCTTACTAAGCCATTCTTTCACGATTTCAGACGTGTGTTTTGGATCAATATCCTGCTGAAAATAACTACTTCTGCAGGATAGGCTCTCTTATCTACAAAATCGGGAACATGAGTCTGCAAAATCCTAAAATAGTCTTCTTTCTTCATTATATTATCAATTTTTTTTTGCAGTGGTCAAAGGCCCACCACGTATAGCAACTCCATACCATGACGTTTCCAGTCGTTCAGATCACACGTTTCCAGTCGTTCACTATCCAAGTTTTGTGCTCTTTGGGAAATTTTTTCCGATAATTCAGGTTTTTGTTTTTTTTACTGCTGCAATATACGACTTTACATGCGGTCCACCGATAAACGTATTTTCCGATTGCTAACGAAGCATATTTTGGTGTTAAAACCTTATCTCTTTTCATGTCTCTTATCATGAGACGTGCTTCCGAATTAGTTAGTTTTTTACTCTCTCTCTAACTTGAGGCTTGGGAAGAACGGAATACCGTTGTTGTACCCTTATGACTACTGATTGACTCATTTTATGTTCTTTTGCAATTTCCCGGGTAGAACAGACTCTTTCAATCATGGCCCGGATGCTCTCCTCGGTGGATTTTGAAAGTTTCTTCATTATTTTTTGTTAGTAGGTATTTATTAGATTTTTTTCAAAAATTTGCACAATGTTTTTACCACATGCGATTTTAATAATGGCGAGCTTATGACTTCTTAAAAAAACAAATAAAAAGCAAAAAGATTGAAAAATAATGTTACTTTTTCATTTATTTTTAACAGACTTCAAAAAAAGAAGGCGGTTATCAATTCGTCTGAATGTTGCTTTTTTTATGTTTGTGCCCGCAGAACTCAGTCATTTCTGAAGCGATTTTAAAAATTTTTTCTTTATTAGAAAGGAAATGCTTACAGATTGGTCCCATTTTAAAAGAAGTTCAGAATTTTGAAAATTAAAGGGTGTCCCCATACAACATACGTGTTTTTTACGTGTATTATGAACCGTAAAGGGCACACTTTTAAAATTTTAACAAAATGCTTATCACTATAGCTGCCAATAACAGAAATTAATAAAAAAAAATAAACTTAAAAATTAAAGGGTGTCCCCATATGTGACGTGAATTTAAATATATGAGCCATTTGAACCATTGTAGACAATCACTTGAAAATTGGACAGAATGTCCAATATTTATAATCAGAAATTAAATATTTATAATTAGAAGTTAAAGGGTGTCCCAATAGTTGATGTAATTTGATGTATATTGCAAAACATTTGAACCGTAACAGAGAGACGGTTGAAATTTACACAGAACCTGTATATCTAAGTCCTTTATAACATGAAGTATATAATTTAAATTTGGAAACTAAAGGGTGTCCCCATAATTGATATAATTTAACCTATCTAGCCCTAATTTTTGAACCGATATAGACAAACATATGAAAATTAGACAGAATCTCCACTACTATGTCCCGTATAATAACATTAATAAATATTTAAAATTTTAAAGGGTGTCTCAATAGTTGATGTAAATTGATGCATATGGCCAAACTTTTGAACCGTTTTAGACAGACATTTGAAATTAACAAAGAATCTGTCCTTTAAAATAAGTGTTTAATTTAAAATTGTACATTAAAGGGTGTCCCCTAGGTGATATTGTTTAAGCTATATGGCCATATCTTTGGAACCTTTACTTTTCATTACTCTGTCAGTAATAATAACTGTAAAAAAATAAAGGGTGTCCTCATATCTGAAGTAATTTGTCGTTATGGATATATATTTGAATGTACAGAACGTATATTACTTGTCCGTTAGAGCAAAAAGTATAGAAGTATTTGATTTGATTACTATTTCTTACAGATTACTTACTTCATTTTAAATCTTTAGTTTAGAATTGATGCACATATATTTGTTTTGTAGTCGGTTTTTTTTGCAAGAATTATCTTCATATTCTTCATAAAATGCAGAGGTGCAAAATTGAGTACATAAGGGTTATTTTGGTTTTTTTCGTTTTTTTCTTGGTGCTTGATGCATTTTGTTACAAATTTTATACAATTTTATTAAGTACCAGATACTAAATGAACGACAATAAAAATTTTTGGATTTGCTTTGTTACTTTTATATTTATAAAACAAAAAGTGCTCAAACATGTATGTATATATGTATTTATATATATGTAAATTGACCTAAATTTTGATGACAGCAAATTTCTACAACTTCTCTTTTACCCATTTCTTTATTTAATTCTATTAATTCGCAAATACAAAAACTTTAATTAAACAATTTCAAACATAAAATAATCCAACAAACACTTAAATATTATTTGCAATGACAGACAACAATTATTTATTAACTTGCTTGCACTTGGATTAACGCACAAAGTGTCATTTGTCATATACCGTATGTGACACTGACACTGACATTGACATTCATTTAAAATTCTTAAGAAACTAGTGTTTAAAGAAAGTAATCGTAAAGAGAATTAAATATGCGTACATACATACATATGTATGTATGTGACGAATATATTAAACAAATTTTATATTAAACTAAAAGAAAATTGCCAACATTTCATATAATTTTTCTTTTCATTACAGTTCTTGAACACAATCTTTGATTCTAAACACAGGTGCATTTCCCGTGAACCTTGTCTTTAAGCCTGATTTTGCGGTAGTTTTGTCACTACTATGCTGATGTTAAAACAATGGCCAAATCGAAAATTGCTCTTTATGCTGCTGGCGTAACTTGTTTGGGTTTTATATGTTTTGCTTTAGCTTCTGCCGCCATTGGCATACCCATATGGGGTTATTATGACTCACCTTCGGGAGGCTATGATTTCGATCATGGCTACTTTAGTCCCTTCAAGGTGTGCAAACAGTTAGCCTATAACAGAGAGAAATGTGGTTCTGATGTGTCCAAATTTAGATTGTCATGTAAGTTGGTCTCTTTATAATTAACACAGCCTTTGTATATCTCTTTTTATTTTTCTCTTCTTTTTTTAGCTGTCATTTTTTTCAGTGGCATCTTTGCTATTTTAAGTTCTGCTGTTTTTGGTTTATTTTGCATTTTGTCTGTTATACAAATTGCCATGATCTCATCGAGAGAAAAAGTGGTCATGTCCTATACATCTCTGGTGATGACTAAAATGGTTTTATCCTTAATTGGAGGTGAGTTTTTTAATTAAAATTTCCAACTCTTTTTTTCTAATAGTTTTTTAATGTTTTTTTGTTCAGGCATGCTGGCGTTGGTAGCAACTGCTATGTTCGCTCTACAAATCGATGATTCTGAAAAATATGGTTTTCGTGTATCACGAGGAATATCGTTTTATTTACAGGTAAATAAACTATAGCAATTTAAGTTCGAAAATATATTTAGTGAAAAAATAATATAAAATAGAAATTAATAAAGGTTTAACAAATACTTTTTTTTTAATAAATTAATAAAAATAGAAAGAATATATTACTTTGCTCATTGAAAGTTAAACCTTTTTTTTTAAATTCAAGAAATTTAATAAAAAGAAAACTTTTTTTTCAAAAATTACACAAATTATCTGGGTATCAATCTATGTATGTTATGTAAATTATATATAATAAACAAATTATATTTATTTTTTGTTACAAAAGTTTTTTATGTACAACCGAAATTAAATTATTCAAAAATATTTTGAAGCTTTTTGTGCAAGGAATTTTTTTTTATTACGCAAAAAATCTATTTTAAGGTCCCATTGACTACAAAACATATTATTTTTATGCGTAATTGCAAAAAAAATTTACTTTGAGGGCATTTTCGAAATTTCGAACATAATTTCGAATTTTCGAAATTAACACAAATACAAATTTTTAAGTCTAGATTTAACAAAATAATATATTTTATGCGAAAACTACAGCATTTGTAAGTTTTACTTAATTCGAAGATTATAAAAAACATCCAAAATTACCAAAAAGTTCGTTTTATGGTCTAAACATGATTTCTTAATTTTAATTTTATATAAAAAATATGAAAATTATAAAGATTTGTGAATTTTCAGAAATTCGAATTAAATTTCAATTCCTAGTTTTACTAGATTTGAAGATTAAAAAAAAGTTAAAAAATTAGCAAAAAGTTCGTTTTATAATCTAAACATAATGACTTCATTTCAATTTAATATAAAAAATCTCAAAATTATATAGATTTGTTAATTTTCAGGAATTCTAAATTAATAAAATTGAACTTTCTATATTTTTTTAATATTTACTTTTTAATTTCATAAATTATTCTTAAAAAATTCGAAGAAAGCCTTTTTAAAAGCATTTAAGGGACATTTGGTGTTTTTAATTTTGGTAGAATACAAATTTGAATTATTTTGTAAACTTCGAAATTAATTTCGAAATTGAAAACTATTTTCGAGTTTCTGATTTCCTAAAAAAAATTTTACTTTATATATTTATTTAATTTTAAATTATTAAAAAAAAAAATTCCAAAAAGTCCTAAAAGTAATTAAGGGGCATTTAATTTTGGTAGAATACAAATTTGAAATATTTTGTAAATTTCGAAACTTCCTAATTAATTTAGAAATTCAAAACTATTTCCGAGTTTCTGATTTACTGAAAAATTTTAAACTTTTTAAATTTCTTTAATAATTAATTTTATAAACTATTTTGAAAATATTCTAAAAAATAGACTAAAAAATTTAAACTTTCTATATTTTTTTAATATTTACTTTTAATTTTATAAAATTATTTTTAAAAAATTCTAAAACAGGCCTTTTAAATAGCATGTCCCTTCATTGGGTATTTTTAATTTCAGTAGAATACAAAATGGAAATATTATGTAATTTTCGAAAATTCGAAATTATTTTCGAAATTCAAAACTATTTTCGAGTTTCTGATTTATACTCAAAAATTAGTGGTTCTTAGTGCTTATTACATAAAAAGAAAAAAAAACATCTTTTCTTCTTAAATTTTGCCTGTTTGGCAATATTCGAAAATGTAGAAAATTATAAAAATTAAAATTTATGATTTTAATATTTATTTTGTTTTTTTTTAACTTACCCATTGTTGTTATTATTCTTTGACATTTGGTATTTTTAATATATGTAAGTAGAATACAAATTTAATATATTTTGTAAACTTCGAAAATTCGAAATTCAACTAATTTCGAGTTCCTGATTTATACTCGAAAATGTGTCTTTCTTAGTGCTTATGGCATAAAAAGAAAAAATATGAAGTTTTCTTCTTAAATTTTGCCTGTTAGGCAATATTCGAAAATTAGAAAAATTGTATTTTAAGATTTAAAAATATTCATTTTGGTTTTTTTTTAGAATTTCGAGTTCCTGATTTATACTCGAAAATTAGTCGTTCTTAGTGCTTATGGCATAAAAAGAAAAAATATGAAGTTTTCTTCTTAAATTTTGCCTGTTAGGCAATATTCGAAAATTAGAAAAATTGTATTTTAAGATTTAAAAATATTCATTTTGTTTTTTTTTTCTGACCTTACAGATTGTTGTTATTATTCTTAGTATACCTCTATTTGTTTTGGCTTTATACGACGTTTTGTATTCGAAAAAGGCTGGTGGGGATCCCACTATGATGATTGATGCCGCCTTACCATCATCAGCGACAACGATAAATAATCCCGGCTTCAAAGAACCCAGAACTAAGAATGGTAAGAAATAGTAGATTTAAATGCATCAACAAATGCAATTTGTTATTAAATTTTCTGTTTTAACAGGCATTTCTGTGACGGATGCCTCGGGTAAACCTTATGCTGGCATACGCAATGGCTCGGGCAGTGTGGCTTCTATGAGTACAATGGTCACAAGTGTTTCAAATGGTTCCACAGTTGAGTCTGTTACACGCTCACCTTTAAGATCCAGCTTAAAGAAACCGCGACCTAGACCAGAAAATGCTTTGGGTATACAAAATCCTGGCTACTCGGGATCGGGCAATTCGCCGCCCATGCGCAGAAATGGTAGTGTTAAGAAAGTACGCATACAAACGCACAGCACGGAAGTTTAGTGCAGTGATGATGGCAGTAGGAAAGATGTATACTTTTTTCTTTCATTATAATTTCGAAAACAAATAAAGACTGTGTACAGATGAAGCTTCACTTGTTCGAAAGGAAATACAATTTTCGTTTCTGCAGTTAATTTTTTAAAGCCTAAAATAATATTTCTTTTTTTAACTTAAAGAAAACACATATTTATTTGTTTATTTAATGTATGTTGTGTCTTCCAAATTATTTATTTATTTTTTGTCAAAAGAAAATCAAACATCACAGTATTTAGAAAAATATTTAAAAAAATATTGTTGAATCCGTCCTTTAAAACAATGATTAAAAATTTTTTTTTAAAACTTAAAGGCAAATGTATTTAATGTTACCATATTTAAAATCCTTAATTTCAATTAACTACGAGCCAACCACAAATCTAATTTTTTCATATAAAATTATTGCAATATTTTCTTAGAGAAAATAAATTGACAGAGTTTAATAAATTTTAGCTACATATAATATTTTTAAATGTATAATTATCGGTAGTAAATAAAGTATAAGCTTGCACAAACCAGATCTTATTTATTTTTAGGATTTATTTTTAATGTTTAAAAATTAATATTAATAATTGTTAGATTTTTATAATAAAAAATAAACCGAACATGTGTAATATTTTATATATAAAAATTATGTTTAAAATAAAACTAAATTTATTTCGTTCTTAATTTAAAAATATAAAATTAAATAAATATTTTAAGATTTTGTGTAATTTTTAATTTTTTTTTTTTATAGATTTATTATAAAAATTTAAAAATAAGAACTTAAAAGTTATTGTTAAAAATTATTTAAGTAATAAATAAGTTAAAAAAATGAAATAATAAAAAATTATTAAATAATTTTATTAAAATACTTCAAGAAAAAATCAATTATTTAACTTAATAAAATTACCCTCCCGTAATAATCAATTTTAGAGAATTTATAATTTGGGTTAATTAAATTATTAATTAAATTAAAATTGAAGCAGAATTTTAATATTCAAAATATAAATTATTAACGGCCAATTTCACAATGTATGATTATAAATTAACATGAACATTAACCTCAGGTTAGGTTAAATTGTATTTCACAAAGTATGATTAACTCAAGATTTCAAAATATTTATTTGAAACCAATTTAATTTTCACAAAACAAAAAAAAAAAATATTTGTAATTGTAAAAAATATGGATGTAAGAACACGCTTTTAATTATACCTGGGTAACTGTGATACAGGTGTTAGTATCCTAATCCCATGACAACATCAATCATTGGCACTGATGTGGTCGAACGAAAGGTATCTTAAATGCACCCACGCTAAACCATGTTTTGCTAGAGACCGTTAACCCTTCTACGGAATCTAAGCCCTGATCACGTAATTTAACTTCAACGAGTGTAGTGCCAGCATCAATGGCATTCTCAGCCAATTCTTTAACAGCCACCGCCAAACTTAAAACCACCTTTTGGAAAAGAAAATTGTGATTTTGAATGTGAACAAAAAATATTTTTTTTATTATACGCACCTGTCCTGAACATATTTTATGAACAGTATCCTTGTTAATGGCTTTAATTGACTTTGATTCTTCTTTTGTTGCTTCTGGTATAAATATTTCCATAATTTATTTGAATTGTATATATTTTGCTGTGTTTTTCCATGCCGCCAAAAAATCCTATAAATTAATTTTTTCAGTTAAGAAAAATTTGCCAATCCTGTTCTAATAACTTAACAACTCTGTATTGCAGAGTTGTCGAGTCTAGTCAATAGTCTATGCTCTAAATAACCTAAGATACATTCAGTTCATCCAGTTCGAAATCATGTACATATACTTATTTGATTTAAAAAAAGCAATTTTGGAAATTCAATCTTCCATTACATTATTTTTCGTAAACAAATGAACACCACATTGCCATACTTTTTCTAATATTCTCTTGTTAAGTAACTGTATGATGGTGAAACCCAAGTACGTACGCGTCGGTTATTCAGTGCATGTTAACCAAACCGACAGTTAGTTAATTTTAAATTAAAAATAAAATAATCATACATTGTGAAAAGGGCCGTAAAATTGCTTTGTTTTGATTTGTTTAAAAATATTTATTTTGAGGTTATGTGTACATAATTATTTATTAATAGACTTTTTTTTAGAAAATCTTAAATATTTCTTTAAAATAATTACTTCAGGCTTTATGCTTTCAGTATTTGAAAATATCCAGCGTACAGTAATTTTACATCTGAAAATAAAAAAAATTGTAAATAAAATTTCTACCAACAAAATACAACATGTATTTTTGTATTGTTGTACGATTTGTTGTAATGCAATTTGTTGTAATGTAAATTTGTTGTAATGCAAAAATATTGTACCAATATTGTAACGGTATAAATATCTGTAGTCGTATTCTGCTGTTATTCGGTATCGGTCTAATCACCAGCACTTTGTTATTACTGCGTCCGCATATAACGTTACCGAATTCCGGTATATATACATCAATGCGAATTGTTGGAAAATAAAAATTTAATTACTGCCTGTCCCACGATGTAAATGTAATGTAATTGTGAGAACGAACGTTATCGAGCGACATCATGTGACAGGCAATTAAACTGAAAAAATAAAAATTTACAATATTTTGCAACCATGAAGGCTAAAATTTGTTCTATATTTAAACAAATGGCAAAATACTCCTCTGTGCGATGTGGCGGGCATAGCTAGTAGTAAATAAATTTTTTACTTTTAATTTATTGCTATTCTCTTCTGTTGAATAAATTAAAATTGTCGCTTGCAAAAATAAAACTTGTGCATTAAACACATACATAGATAACATCAGGCTACCGGCTACAAAATGTCAAAAATAAAATGCAAACGTTTAGAGGAAAACGATTATTTTGACGACATTATAGCTACATGGCTACATGACCACCGTTGTGGCTGTAGCCAACTTAGGCTAATGCATTAAACACATATGTAGACGACAGCCGCTACACCGCTACAAGACTACAAATATCGTTGGCTACAATTGTCGACATGTAGTCAGCTACTGAATTATATTGAAGACGACAGCTACATACATCAAAACTATGAAAATGTAAATGTAAAAAGACATATTTTTCTTTTAAAAAACAATAATTTTTTAAATAATTCTTTTATCATATCCAAACAAATAAATATATTTGCTCAAAGCCTTTTGATTGTAAATAAATTTGTATTTTTAATTTTGGGACATTTTCTTTTATTGAATAAAATAAAATTGTCGCAAACAAGTATAGAATTTAGCATAAGATGGCTACAGCCAAGAACGGTGGTCGTGTAGCCCTGTAGTTATGATGTCGTCAAAATAATCGTTTTCCTGTAAACGTTTTTGTGCTTGATGTTATCTAAAGCTGGATTCACCCATTTTGTCCGGACAAATTTTTTGTGAGAACAAATATTTTTTTTCAGAGCGTTTTCTTCAAAAAAAAAAAAAAAATATTGCGGACAAACAAAGCTGCCATATGAGTCCATAAATAAACAAGTCATATTAATTTTACAAACGTGTCAACAAAGCAGCAAGTGATTAAAAATAAAATCTTGGTGTGAAATTGCATATTTTTATTATTTTAAAGAAAATTGCTTCTATTAATGGCTGTTATAAAAAAATGTTATAAAAAAATGCAAAAAAGAATTGCAGTAAAAGAAATATTAAAGCCTTAGAACAGCAATGGACTACTATCACGCCTTGGTGGCTGAGATGCGCTTAAAGGCCTGGATTCACTATCCTACACAATCGTACGATTTAATCACAAAAAAAGTCTGACAGAATTCTGTTCTACTAAAAAATTCGTTTCAAAATGGCGTTGTAGATGCCACACTATCATACAAAACAAGATCTTGCAATGATCTTTAAGGCCATGATTCACTGTACTTAGTCACACGATTTGTCAAAAATTTGCATGTTGCATGCTCAAAAAGTACGATAGTCTGGATTAAAAGAGTATGTGTGTGACAGACTTTTTGACAGTCTGTATGATTTTATAATCTTTTGAAAAAACCATAAAATAGTATTTTTCCATGCGATCAGAGTTGCAAAATCTTTTTTTTTTTTTTTTGTGATGGTGTGGGATCTACATCGCCATTTTGAAACGATTTTTTGAGTAGGACAGAATTCTGTCAGATTTTTTTTTGTGACTAAATCGTACGATTGTGTAGGATAGTGAATCCTGGCCTTAAATGATGTAAAATCTTTTATTAATTTTTATCGTTTGCTACCTATGGACCTGAACAGGGGAAAAAAGGTAAAAAAAATTGAATTTTTTAAAGTTTTTTGCGATTTTGACCTTGAAGATGAAGTTTTTTTAATTTTATATGTTCACAATTTTTGTTCTTTATGACAAGAGCTACAACTTTGCCTCAGAGACTATATCAAAATTCCATACGGTTTGCAAAATATGAGCTTGAGTAAATGAGCATTTTTTTGCAAAAATGACATCGAGGCCCCACATCTTTGAGGGCCCATAAAAAAACCTGGAGGACTTTGGGCAAAACTGGGAGACAGGGGTCTTTTTTTTGGTCTTTTATCACGTAGTGGTGTCCGTATATGGTTATTTTTTTCCGTGTTGCACTGTGTTATTGTCGTCCAAATGCTTTGCTTTGCATGATTATTTTTATATGAGGTATTGCTCATGTTCGTACATGCATTCTCTTCTGGGCTTTTTCATTTCCATTATAAGCAAGCTTGAGGGCAACTGCTTCATTCAACTCCATTTTCATAAAATAATTTTTTTTTATGGCAAAGTATTTCTTTGTTGATAAACAACACAAACAAAACAAATGCCAAAACTTCATAATATGCAAACACTATATAATGGCAACACACTTCAGCTTTTTCCAAAAAAAAAAAAAACTTTTTAGTGGCAACTCATTCCAATTTTGTTTGGAAAAAAATTAAAATTAAACCAAATCCAGCTGAGAGTTGTCTGGACAAAGTCACTTCTCTCACAATTCTTTTACTCTCTCAGAGAAATGTGAAACTACATATAAAAAAAAATTGTTGTCCTAACAAAAATTTTGTCCAGACAAAATGCGTGAATCCAGCTTAAGTGTTTAATGCATGGTTGCATATTTACAAATGTGTATCAAGTGTATGCATATTTTGTTAGTGTATTGTAAAAAATATGATATACAGTCTTCCCCCTTATAACACGGTGGATTGGTTCCGCGTTAAAGGAAAGCGCGTTATACGAGTATTCTCGTATAACTAGTTTTTTTTTACTATACAAAAACTGGGAACACAACTTTCATAAAATAATTTAATTTTATAGCAACACAATTAACACAATGTGCAAAATTACTTATCATTCTAGATGTTATAGTACAGAAATATAATGTGAAAATCCCCGCGTTATATGGTGGAATAGCCGCGTTGTAAAAGAGACTGAAATCGCGTAATATGAAAATGTGTTGTAAGAGCACCGTGTTATAAGGGGGTCTACTGTACATACATAGGTAACATTTTGCAAATGCTATGATGCAAGATCATTTCCACAAGATTGTGAAATTTACACACAAATTTTAAATGCCTTACAGCAGTTACAAGTTTTTTAAAGAAAATATTTCCCCGTGTTTGAAATATGGGCGGTATTGTTTTAAATTCATTTTCAGTTGCTGTTGTAAACTATAATTCTATAATTCTATCTACAGTGTTTTTCAATAATAGCGATTTCTTAAAAAAAAATTAAAAATCATAATAAAGAGTTTTGTCAGTTGCCGTTGTGTATTTTCATTTCCTGCTAAAGGTGGTTGTCTTTACTAAATGTTGGCAACACAACCGAGTGTATAAAAAACACAGCCATGAAGCCAAACAACCCACCAAACCAAAGCTTTCTATTTTTTCTAAAATCAGTCTTGTCGTAACGAATTCGTTAAGACATTTCGGTAGTTTGTCTGAAAACGGAAAACTAACGAAATTGTTAAGACATTTTGGTCGTTTGTCTGAACAAATAAAAAAAAATATATAAAACTTTGATTTATATGTAAGAAAATAAAAATCACAATTGTATTGAATAAAAAAATTCTAATAAATACGAAAAAATTTAATAAATATGTACTGTATACATATACAAGATGGACAATTGAAATCGAATTAATTACGGTAAAGTATTGGCTTGAATACCAAATCATTAAATAATTATTATTTTATATATTCACTTAACTTTCAGAGAACGATATTTTAGCTTATACCTACAGACATTTCATTCCGAATTCGTACCTATATGTCGTTGCGATTTCGTAACTACATATCGTTGCGATTTCGTAACTACATATCGTTACGAAGTCGTGTCAACCCTTTCATATAAAAATCGTTACGATTTCAGTAATATTTCGGTTAGGAAATCGGAAGATTTTATCGACTAGTCTTTACGAATTCTTTATGAAATCGGAACATTTGATTTGCAACGGACAAGAGATGGGTATGTTTATGTATAGAAATTGCAGCCATGTTCAAGTACATATAAGAAATTTAAAAAATCTTAATTCGATCAATTTAAAACGTTCTCTTAGGCCCATTATTATAACTTGCCATTAGCTGAAGTTAGGATTTTATCAGGGAGATAAGTAGCTTTTCATTATTATAAGTATACTTAAAGCTAGAAGTGACTAATAAACTAAAGGGAAGAACATCTTGCCTTTAACTTTTAACATCAGATATAAGAGTTTGAAGTTGCCATGTTTTGTCATCTATAAAGTTGCCGTATTTTCTAATCTATGAAGAAAAATAAATTCATGTTAATTTAATTTGGCATTGAAAAATAAAAATGGAAAACAGATCAGGTTTGTTGTATATAAAATATTTTCGTTTGTTTGTTGCACCGATAACTAATTTGTGGTTTGTTGAAAGTAAACTAATAAATTAAAGGTATGATGTTGCCACTACGTTTATTTTATTTTGCCAAAAGTAGTCGGTGTTTCTTCTTGTACTACCATTTTTTTTTTAAATATTAATTTTATTTTACAATGAAGTTGTAATAACGAAAAATAGTTATTGTTCACTTTATCGCTCACTTGAGAAAAAGTGAAATTTAACTAAAACGTACTTTAAAGGCAAGTTATAATAATGGGCCTTAGAATGAGAAATCAACTTACAGTTTTAAATCAAACATTTTGGCTTAACATGCATTCTAAACTGACTTGAAATTAAAATTCGTTTTAAAAATCGTTGTTTTATTTCCGTTTATATAGCGTCCCTTAAAATTCATGTCTCCGCTATTATAATAAATTAAAACGTACAATTAGTAAAGCCAACTGCTGCAACTATTCAGTCTCTACTGAACAATAGAGGGCAGAGGAATTTTATAACGTTTTAAAAAGAACCGTTTAACGTTAACAAATTTGTAAGGAGAAATTATAATTAAAAAACAAAAAAAAAAAAAAAAAATTTAGAACATTTTCCATACAAAATTAAGCTTAAAAACATTTTGACCACGCCCTAAAACCAGGAGCGGGAAAAGAAACAGGGAAAGTGATTTAGCATAATTAAATAATATGTAGAGTTGCGTATTTCAAGAACGACCTACAGTTCAGTTTAACTAATCACCCAACTGCCTTATGTGAGCTGATCACCACACCGAGCTGATATCAGCTCCTTAGTTAAGTCAACCCTTTAATTTTTCACCATCTGACAGTTAGGTTTGCTGCAGGTCCGGCGATATCACTCCATTTTTCTTCTTTACTAAATAAATGGCGGGATCGTCAGTTTGTTAAGTTGTGCGAGTAGATCGTTGATAAAGTAGGCCACAAAATAGGCAATAACATGAAATCTTGTGAAAAGCGTCTGGATGCCGTTATGATCCAGCAAGTGCTACACTAGTCCAAGTTTCTAATTAACACACGATTAGTTTATTTGATTGAATATTAAACTGTTTTATCGTTGAAAATAAGATCATTGCTGGAAAACGCTTTTTTTATAAAAGTGGTGATGTTCATTGTGATTTTGGTGATATTATCCCAGTCCTCCAAGTGCCATACTGTTCCAATTTGATTGTCTAGTTTGTTATTAAAGCTGGATTAATTTATTTTATTGTTTTCTCGAGGTTGTAAATAAGTTCATGGTTGGAAAAAAACTAGTTTTATTTTCTCTAGGGTAAAAAGGACACCCTCTATTTATTTATTTATTGAATATAATTTGTTTATTAACAAACTATATTCTAACTTAGTTATCGAGCATAGTAGCGAAGACCTATACTCGTTGTAGTGAAACAGCCAGACTGATAGATTAGCAGACTACTTACTAGACTACTGGGGCACCCTAAAATCCTATTAATATCGCTATGATGTCTGTTCCTCAACTGTTGCTCTTTTCCTTCTGCACAGTTAAATGTGGACACCTTTGGTGGGAATTGAACCTACAACCCCCAGAATGATAGATTGGCAGATTACTTACTAGACTACTGGGGCACCCTAACATCCTATTAATATCGCTATGATGTCTGTTCCTCAACTGTTGCTCTTTTCCTTCTGCACAGTTAAATGTGGACACCTTTGGTGGGAATTGAACCTACAACCCCGAGAATGATAGATTGGCAGATTACTTACTAGACTACTGGGGCACCCTAACATCCTATTAATGTCGCTATGATGTATGTCCCTCAACTGTTTATCATTTCCTTTAGGTGGACACCTAAAACAGAAGGAATAAGAAATAACAAGTAAGAGTGCTATATTCGGCCGTGCCGATTCTTTTATACCCTTCACCACGGTGATTTTATTTATACAGACGTGTACAGCATTATCTATATTGTTGACTCTTTACATAAATTAAAACAAGTCGTATGAGGTTTTGCTCATTATTCACGCTTTAAAGAAATAGAAGACATCGGCTACGCAGCTAAATGAAAACAAATTCCGTTGGCTACAATTGTCGCCTTAATGATATTGAAGACGACAGCTACACCGTAAACTCTGACATTGTTGTATAAAAATACCTATTTTGCTTTTATAAAATTAAATAAATTTTTCACAAAATAATAAATTTTTCTTCCAAAATTGTTCCCCCATATTTATAAAAAATAAACCAAATATCAAATAAACATTTTAAATATGGGGGTTAATATTAAAAATATGTTATATTACACTAATGATTTTTATTTTCATGGAAATATTGAAATTTTTTTTAAATATTTCGAAAATTGTTGTAAAAATTAGTGCAAAAATTTTTTTTTAAATTTTATTAGAAAATTTTTTTTTTAAATTTTATTAGAAAATTTTTTGGAAAATTTTATTAGAAATTTTTTTTTTAAAATTTTATTAGAAAATTTTTTTTTGAAAATTTTATTAGAAATTTTTTTTTGATAATTTTATTAGAATTTTTTTTTTTAAATTTTATTAGAAAATTTTTTTTTGAAAATTTTATTAGAAATTTTTTTTGAAAATTTTATTAGAAAAATTTTTTTTTGAAAATTTTATTAGAAAATTTTTTTTTTGAAAATTTTATTAGAAATTTTTTTTTTTTTAATTTTATTAGAAAATTTTTTATTCAAAATTTTATTAGAAATTTTTTTTTTTAATTTTTTTTTAAATTTTATTAGAAATTTTTTTGGAAAATTATATAAGAAAATTTTTTGGAAAATTTTATTAGAAAATTTTTTGGAAAATTTTATTAGAACATTTTTTGGAAAATTTTATTAGAAATTTTTTTGGAAAATTTTATTAGAAATTTTTTTTTTGAAAATTTTATTAGAAAATTTTTTTTTGAAAATTTTATTAGAAATTGTTTTTTTAATTTTTTTTTGAAAATTTTATTAGAAATTTTTTTGGAAAATTATATTAGAAATTTTTTTGGAAAATTTTATTAGAATATTTTTTGGAAAATTTTATTAGAATATTTTTTGGAAAATTTTATTAGAAATTTTTTTGGAAAATTTTATTAGAAAATTTTTTCGAAAATTTTATTACAAAATTTTTTCGAAAATTTTATTAGAAATTTTTTTTTTTAAAATTTTATTAGAAAATTGTTTTTTTAAATTTTTATTAGAAAATTTTTTGGAAAATTTTATTAGAAATTTTTTTTTGAAAATTTTATTAGAAAATTTTTTGGAGTTTTTAAAAAAATTTTTTATTTAAAAATATCTTTTTGAAAATGTTTTTAAATGTTTTTTTTTTGTAATTTTAATTTTTTAAAAAAATATTATTGATTTTTTTTTTAATTTGGGACCTTCCTGCAATCTATATTAAGTTAGAATGGCCAGACTAAAGCAACAAAAAAAATCCTTAAAAATAATGTATTCATATTGACCCTCCTTTTAACTGCTCCTGCTTATCAGTGGGCACCCTGTGGGTTCATTGGATACCTCTATGTGTATTGATTTCTATAAAGGTCTTTAATACAAATCAAAACATAAAAACCCAAACAATCTAAAAACAAACAAAAATCGCACATCGCAGGGGGTTATTGATCGCCCGAGATCTGTATACACTCCTTGTCGCGGTTTAATATTTATTTGACAAAAAAAAGCAAAAGAGAATCATTAAAGGTGATAAAATATAGGTAGGCGTGGTTTTTGGCCCGGAACCCTTAAACGAATGATCCGAAGTTGCAATCCCAAAATTTTCGAAACTATGCCTGACAGATTGGTGTGCTTAAATTTTTGGTATCTCTTCTGGTGCCTTGGCAAATGACATTACTACCCGAACATGGACAGACGGACATTGCTTAATCAACTTCTCTATGTATAAGGATCCAGAATATATATACTTTATGGGGTCGGAAATGAATATTGTAGAAATTACACACGGAATGACGAACCCTTTCCACCTGTGGTGAAGGGCATAAAAATTAAATCATATTGTTAATGGCATCCAAAACCACAAACATGTATTTTTTATATTAATTTTAATTAATCCTAAAAGTATGCTATTATTAATATAAAGGGTGAGCCATTTCGAGCTACTTTTTTCAATAGCATTTTTTTGTAAGATCACGTGTGAGTCGTGTCATGCTGTCATGCTATTTTTGTTTAGTATTGTTTGGCATTTCATAATGGAAAGACTTACGCCTGAATCGCTTCGCTCTATGAGCTCTTAAAAAGTTCCAAGAAGATTCGACGTTTTCGAGGCAAATTTTGTTTAGCGTTGAGGCCCATTTCTGGCTCAATGGGTATGTAGACAAACAAATATGCCGCGTTTGGGACTAAGAGCAACCTGAAAAGATTCAAGAGCTGCTAATTCATCCAGAAAAAACAATGGTTTGGTGTGGTTTGTGGGCCGGTATCTTTAAAAATAATGCTGGTGCGAACGTAACCGTCAATGGCGACCGTTATCGTGCCATGGTAACCGACTACTTAATGCCTACAATTTGAAGCTCGTGATCTCGGCGACATTTGGTTTCAGCAAGACGTCGCCACTTCCCACACATCGCATCAATCAATGGATTTAGTGAGAGTGCATTTCGGTGAGCACATAATTTCACGTTTTGGGCCGGTCGATTGGCCACCAAGATCGTGTGATATCACTGCGTTAGACTTTTTCCTGTGCGGATATGTAAAGTCTAAAGTTTTATGGCGACAAACCCGCTTCGATTCAGGCCTTGGAGAAAACATCACGCGTGTCATTCGACAGTAACTAGTCGAAATACTCGAACGAGTCATCGATAATTGGACTCAACGGCTGGACCATCTGCGACGTAGCAACTTTTGATAGACA